>VZTM01022382.1:19343-33693 GCA_013400555.1 Jacana jacana | reverse complement strand
AGATGGAGGGGAGGCAGAGGGGGAGGTGGATGGAGGGGAGGCAGAGGGGAAGGTGGATGAAGCTGGTTGTGCAGGGCTTGGATGGCAGGCACACAGCCACAAGGCGCCGGGTCGGAGTGGGGAGCTGCAGGTACTGAGGAAGGCGCCTGCCAAGAATTCGCTTTCCTCCCACCTCTCCCGTCGGTGCTTGCTCCCAAGAGTTGATGTTCTTGCTGAGGAGCAATAGGAGCCGGTTGTTTTTACAGGGAACAGAGATTGATCCTGCTATTCCAAGGAGCAGGGTTGCAGAAACGGTCACCTTGGGAACCAGGGCTGGAATGAAGCCTTTCTCCCTCTGTCACAGGGTAAAAGGATGGTTCAGGTTGGAAGGAGGAGGTCTCTAGTCCACGCCCCAGCTCAAAGCAGGGTCAGCAGTGAGATCTGCCCGTGTTGCTCGGGGTTTTATCCAGTCTGGTCTTTAAAACCTCCAAGGATGGAGACTGCACACCCCTTCTGGGCAGCCTGCTCTGTCGCTTGGCTGTCTTCATCATAAAATAGCCATCCATAAAATATCCATCCTTCTGTCCACTCAGAACCTCTCAATTCAGTTTTGCTATTGCCTCTTGTCCCTCCACCATGGCCTCTTGTCCCTCCACCATGGCCTCTTGTCCCCCCACCATGGCCTCTTGTCCCCCCACCATGGCCTCTTCTCCCTCCACCATGGCCTCTTGTCCTCCCACCATGGCCTCTTGTCCTCCCACCACGTACCAGTCTGAAAAGCCTGGCTTTTTCTTCTCGGTATCTTCCCTGTGGGTGCAGAAGGCTGATGTCAGCCCCCCCAGAGCCATCCCTTCCTCGGGCTGAGTGACCCCAGCTCCCTCAGCTGCTCTGCAGAGAGCACGAGCTCCAGGCCAGACCGTCCTGGTGGCTCACCACCGAAGCTCGCCCAGTTTCTTGGTGTATTTCTTGCACTGAGGGGCCCCAAAACTGGATGCAGTATTGCAGGTGTGCTCTCGTGAGTGGGAGTGCGAGGGAAGATGTCTTTGCCCTGTCTGTGGCCTTGGCTCCTCTTCACGCAGCCCACGGGGCTGTTGGCCTTTGCAGGGGCCAGCCCGTGTTCACCTCTCTGCCCACCAAACCTCCCCAGTTAGAGTCTTAGAATGACAGGAAGGGACCTCTTAGAATGGGTTGGAAGGGACCTTCAAGTCCACCCAGTGCCACCCCCTGCCCTGAGCAGGAACATCTCCCACCAGCCCAGGGGGCTCCAAGCCCCCTCCAACCTGGCCTTGAACCCCTCCAGGGATGGGGCAGCCACAGCTTCTCTGGGCAACCTGGGCCAGGCTCTCCCCACCCTCCCAGCCAACAAGTTCTTCCCCACAGCTCGGCTCCATCTCCCCTCTTTCCCGGTCAAACCCTTCCCCCTGGTCCTAGGGCTCCCCTCCCTCACCCAGAGTCCCTCCCCAGCTTTCCTGGAGCCCCCTCCTGGAGGGACTGGAAGGGGCTCCAAGGTCTTTTCCCCAGAGTTTCTTCCCCACCAGGCAGTCCCCAGCCTGTCCTGTCACAAGGGCTCTTCCTTCTCAGTTGTGGGATTTTGCATCTCTCCCTGTGGAAATTCGTGGGGTTCCTGCTGGCCCCCTTCTCCTCCCTGTCTTGGTCCTGTTGAGATCTCTGGCTGGGTGTTGAACTGGGTAGTGCTTTGGGCAGCCTCCTCCGCTGGGCTCCCCTCCTCATTCAAGAAAACATCTCCTTACAGCTCGGTAGATACCAAGTGGGGAACAGAGAGAATAAAACCAATAGTGGTAGAAGCAGCTACGTGAGATAACCCCAAAACTAATACCCACACCTGGAATACCTGAGGTAATCTCACTGTCCCCTTCAGCCCTTCCTTCACTTGAAACACTTTGCTTTTAACACACTCAAAGATCTCAGCAGGGACTGAGCTACCGGGGCTTGTGAAAGCCCCCAAAGGTAGAAGAGGTGCCACCACACCTACAGCTGCTCCTGGGCGGCAGCACCAGCCCGGGACTGTTGGCAGCCACTGTCCTCTCCGGCCTGGTGGCCACTTGGCCAGTCTGCTGGTTGCAGGTCAGGAAATTCGAGGGAGATGGACCAGCTTCCCAGGTTTATTCCCTGGAGTAGCTCTGTAGAGGACACAGCACCCCTCTACAGGATGGTCAGCCCATCCCTAAGGCAGGTTCTGGGACACGGCACGGTGACGCAGCTCGGCGCTGCCTCAGTCTCCCTGTTTCAGCTCCTGGCCCTTCCCCAGGGAGAGGCAGGAACAAGCCCAAGGACACGAACGGGGCTTTTTTTGGCTCTTGGTGCGGTGAAGAACATGCCAGAGCCGGTGCTGGATCAAGCCGTGGCTCCATCTAGTGCAGGAGCTTGTCCTCAGCACTGCCCTTGAGCAGATGCCCCGGGGAGAGGGCAAGCAGGGCAGGGATGGGGTACCTCTCCTGGGTGCTGCCCCGGGCAGCCGCAGTCTTCAGAGCAGAGGTTCCTGCCCACGTGGCACCCCCCAAAAAGCGCACCCTCCGGGGCTTTTCTCCAGCTTTGAGCTTCCAGTTCATTCCATTCCAGTGTGTACCCCGAGTTCAGCTGCCTCGGGGTGAGAAACCCCCAAACTGGCTTTGAGCACAGCCAGGGGCTGAGAGTTGGGAGGAGACGCAGAGTTCAGTGCTCACTGGCCAAAACATCCCCTTTTTTGCCCCTGTTGGGCCCGGCGTTGGTTGAAGCGGCTGAGGTGACGGTGAGCCTTCACACAAAAAGGCTTTAGGGCCAGGACCCCCAGTGGTGGCTCTGCCACCCCTGACCTTCTCTCCAGAGCCAGCTGAAACCTTGAAAACAGCCAGGCCGTGGCTGGAAAGCAAGAGGTTTGGCAGGAGAGGGCTGGGTGAGGAGGGCAGGGGCAGGTCAACTGCTGCCCAGGCAAATGCTGGCACCAAATTTGCTGTATTAATCCATTTTCCTTCCTAAGGGAGGGACATGGAGCTGTTGGAGCAGAGCAGGAGAAGGCCATGGAGATGGTGGGAGGGCTGGAGCCCCTCTGCTGTGGGGACAGGCTGGGAGAGCTGGGAGGGCTCAGCCTGGAGAAGAAAGAGGAGGCTGTGGGGAGACCTTGGAGCCCCTACCAGTCCCTCCAGGAGGGGGCTCCAGGGAAGCTGGGGAGGGACTCTGGGTGAGGGAGGGGAGCCCTAGGACCAGGGGGAAGGGTTTTAAGGTGAAAAAGGGGAGATTGAGGTGAGCTGTGGGGAGGAAGTTCTTTGGGGAGAGCCTGGCCCAGGTTGGGCCGAGAAGCTGTGGCTGCCCCATCCCTGGAGGGGTTCAAGGCCAGGTTGGAGGGGGCTTGGAGCCCCCTGGGCTGGTGGGTGGGAGGTGTCCCTGCCCAGGGGGTGGCACTGGGGGGGCTGGAAGGTCCCTTCCCACCCAAACCCTTCAGGGATCCGAAGATTCTCCACACTCGGAGCGCGTTGGCAGCGCTGCCCGGTGTTACATCAGCCGGTTCAGCAGATGCAGGTCCCGCCAGGGGACAAAAAAGGAAGGGGCTCTTCCCTCCTCGTCTTGCCTTGATTTTGCCAGATTCTCAGAGATTCTCGTGTGCTTCTCACCGGGTTTTGGACGTGCCTGAAGACCCTCCCGCTCCGCTCCCGGGTAGTGCATGACTGATAAGAACGGTGGGGCCTGGCTTCCCCGGCTGCTCCAGCCGCATCCCCGGGGCTGCTGCCAGACCCTGCTCTGCCTTCGGTCTGGCAGGGGGGAGCATATGTAGCCCCTCGGGAAGCAGGGGGGGAGGTTGGGGGGAGTGTGACAGGAGGAGAGGGAGCAGCAGAGCGCCGGGATGCGCCGGTGAGAGACGGCAGCCGTCAGCGGGAGCGGCGCATCCCGGTCACGCTCCCCCGTCTCACACCTCGGGTGTCGGGAGTGGGGATCGGCGCTGCGGCGGCTGCTGGGGGCTGGAGGGCCTTCCACCCCGTCAGAAAGTGTCAGGACCAGCTGTCCAAGGGGTTTAAAACAACCTGAGACGTGGCGAGAGCCTGTGCCCCTCCACCCACCCCTTCTCTGCCGAGGGGAGACGAGCAACGGGCCAAAGGGCCAAGGCTTGCTGCAGGGAAAGGAAAGGCAAAGTGGAAAGTCATCACCCCATAGGGACAGGGCTGAATAAAGAGAGGTCGTATTTCCAGTCTGCAGCCACCATCACGCTCTGGATTCTTGCCCTGGTGGCCAAGAAGGCCAAGGGCATCCTGGGGGGCATCAAGAAGAGGGGGGGCAGCAGGTGGAGGGAGGTCAGGTCATCCTCACCCTCTGCTCTGCTCTGCACTGGAGTAGCCCCATCTGGAGCACTGGGACCAGTCCTGGGCTGCCCAGTGCCAGAAGGGCAGGGAAGGGCTGGAGAGGGCCCAGCAGAGGAGCCCCAAGGTGCTGAGGGGCCTGGAGCATCTCTCTTGGGAGGAAAGGCTGAGGGACTTGGGGGTGTTTAGTGTGGAGAAGAGAAGGCTGAGGGGGGCTGGGATCAAGGCCCAGCAAGCCTTGAAGCAGGGGGGTGTCATGTCAGGAGGATGGGGCCAGTCTTTTCCCAGGGGTGGCCAGTGAGAGGCCAAGAGGGAGCGGGCAGCAACTGGAGGCTGGGAAGGTGCATGTGAGCGTGAGGAGGAAGGTGTTTGCTGTGAGGGTGGCAGAGCCCTGGCAGAGGCTGCCCCGAGAGGTGGTGGAGTCTCCTTCTCTGGAGCCATTCCAAGCCCCTGGAGCCGTTGCTGTGGGAGCTGCTGGGGGTGCCCCTGCTGTGGCAGCGGGTGGCACTGGCTGGGCTCCAGCAGAGGTCCCTGCCCACCCCGCCTCTCTGTGATTCTGGGATGCTCTAGAAACTTCCTCTCTGACTTTACTGTCCTTCTTGTTTTCCAGGTGAAGACGAGAAACTTGCTGCTTCTTTGCTAGATGGGAAGTTTCCCCGGAGCACATCGATGCAAGACACGGTTAGGGAAGGCCATGGGATTCCACCACCACCCCAAACAGCCCCACCTCCGCCTCCTTCTCCATACTACTTCGACACAGGCCCCCCTCCATCCTTCTCGCCACCTCCACCCCCGGGAAGAGCTTACGACACCATAAGATCAAGCTTTAAGCCAAGCCTGGAGGCTAAACTCCATGGACTCCCCCAGGTCATTAGCGCAGCTGAGATGTACGATCAGGCCAGGACGTCCATTCCTTACCCCGAGAGGCAGAAGAGGGCCCGGTCCATGATAATCCTACAGGATTCCTCTCATCTTCCCGTTGAGCCAACCGAGATCCCCCGGCCCGGCCCATCCGCGACCCCTCCGGAGAAGCTGAAGAGGAAGGGGAGGGTGATTGACAACCCTTACGCCAACATGGGTCAGTTCAACGTCAGCCTGTTTGCTCCCACCAAGCCACAGAGGAAGAAGAGTCCTCTTGTGAAGCAGTTACAAGTGGAGGATGCCCAGGAGAGAGCCACGCTGTCCATCACCGGCGGCTTTACGCGGGAGCCCTCTCCCACCCGCAGGAGCCATCGCCTGAGCGGGGTGGAGTACCAGCACCACGCCGGCATCGCTCAGGTTGAAGCCACGAGCATCCCCTTTGCCACTGCCATCGCCGGAGTCATGAAGGACAGAGACCGTCGTCTGGATGAGAGGCGGAAATCCACTGTCTTCCTCTCGGTTGGGGCCATCGAAGGCAGCCCCCCCAGCAGCGACATGCCATCCTTGCAGCAGTCCAGGTCGATCGATGAGCGGTTGTTAGGAAGCCGAGATGTACTACTGCCTTCCCCTGTCTCAGCTTTAAAGCCATTAATTAGCAGCTCATCCTCAACCTTCATCCACCCCCTAACAGGAAAGCCCTTGGATCCCAACTCGCCACTGGCGCTTGCGCTGGCCGCAAGGGAACGGGCCCTCTCAACTCAAGTCCCATCCCGGTCGCCCACCCCGATCCACAGCCCGGACTCGGAGAGAGCAGCACCCCTGTTTGTGGACATCCAAACCAAAGAACCAGAGAGGGGGGAGCTGGAGAGCTTGGTGTCCCCCGCCTACTCGCCCGGAGGCAAAGGGGCGCTGGGAGCGGACGCTGGGACTTTGGCCCCCGCCAAGAGCCAGTGGGGGACCCCCTCCACCCTGAGAAAAGAAGCGGAGGCACGAGCGGAGACGCCGGGGAAGGAGGAGAAGAAGCAGGAAGACAAGAAGTCCATGATCATCAGCATAGTGGACACGTCGCAGCAGAAGACCGCTGGCCTCATCATGGTTCACGCCACAAGTAATGGCCAAGACGAGATAGGACTTGAGATAAAAGAGGAGAAACCAGCTGTCCCTGAAGCATGCACGGAGCCAGCAGAGTCCCCCAAAGCAGAGACCCAGCCCAGTCCCGTGGGAAAGCCTCCGGTCAGCCCCGTCTCCGACAAGACGTTGGGACAAGGGAGTTCGGAGGAGGAGGTGGAGCCCTACACGGTCACCCTCCCACCGGCTCAGTTGTCTTCAAGCGACGAGGAGACCAGGGAGGAGCTGGCCAAGATCGGGCTGGTGCCTCCACCAGATGAGTTTGCAAACGGGGTACTGGTCACCACCCCTGGCACACCAGTCAGCCACCTGGCTACGCCTAGCACGCCATCCATACCAGCGGCAGCAGTAGCACCTTCTACCACTGGCGGAACACCCTCAGGGAAGCCCTCTGATGCCCCCGTAGCCCCAGAGTCTGCTGCAGACTCGGGAGTGGAAGAGGTGGACACCAGAAGTTCAAGTGACCATCACCTGGAGACCACAAGCACCATCTCGACGGTCTCCAGCATGTCTACGTTGTCCTCAGAAAGCGGGGAGCCTACTGACACATACACTTCCTTTGCGGATGGACAAACTTTTATACTCGAGAAGCCACCAGTGCCTCCAAAGCCAAAACTCAAGTCCCAGCTCAGCAAGGGGCCAGTTACTTTCAGGGACCCACTTTTGAAGCAGTCTTCGGACAGCGAGCTCATCTCCCAGCAACATGCGGCCACTCTGGCATCCGCCAGCATTGGCCGGCCACGCTACCTCTTTCAGAGAAGGTCCAAGCTATGGGGGGACCCCATGGAGAGCAGGCCGATCCATGGGGCTGACGATGACAAGCCAACTGTGATCAGTGAGCTAAGTTCCCGACTACAGCAGCTGAACAAGGACACACGATCACTGGGGGAGGAACCGGCCGGGTCCACCTTAGATCCCGGGAAGAAGTCACCGGTGGTCGCGGCACGGTANCGCTCCCCGGGAGCGGGTGTGGGTGGCTCCTGGCTCCTCCAAGCTCGCCGGCTCGCGCTGTTGCTTCTCTTTTTTGCCCTGGAAACTGCCTTCCTGTCGCTCCGTGTTCCTCCCCTGTCTCGGTGCTGTCGTTGAGCTGCTGTATTCAGTCCTGGGTTCCACCTCTAAATGTCTGCTCCTGAGCAATCAGCAACGGCGGGGGTGTGTTCCTCCGGGGGCTTGTCATTTCAAAGGATCTCCAAATGTTGTCAGGCTCCACACGAGAGCCCTGGTCGGTCCCCGCGGAGGTCACCAGGGTGGGCTGTGGCAGCCCCTTGGGAAGGGACACGGGTCACCAGGGTGGGCTGTGACAGACAGAAAGGACAGGGCAGCACCACCCCGACCGTTGTTCGTTTCTGGGACAAACTGGCCCTGGTGCCCCGCAGGACGGTGCTTTGGTGGGGCGCAGGGGGGCCTTAGGGGTGGCTCCGGGCAGGGGGTGCAGGCGGGTGTCCCTCCCCTGGGCACCCATGGTGGACGAATTCTGCTGAGTGCTGGGTCCCTCACATCTCTGGGTGATGGGACTTGGCGAGTTGGCTGCTCCAGGGTATCTACACAGCGCCAAAGCGGGGTAGATCCTCTCAGCCCTTGCTCTCCTCATCCACTCAGGCCAGGAGATCTGGAAGGAGAGACAGCACTGGGACCCCAGGGCACGCAGGATCCTCTTCCACTTAAAGTCCTACTTGGGTTCCCTCAAGGAACTGAGGAGGCAGCGGTTCCCTCTGCCACACCAGGGCTGTGACCGTCACGCTCCCCGGGTGGCACGGACCTCCCTGTGCCCTCCCTGTGCCCTCCCTGTGCCCTCCCTGCCCTGGGTCAACCCGGAGCCCCGAGCTAAGGGGAGCCCTTCTTTTGGAGAGGTTTTTCCCACCAGATCGCCCCAGTGAAGGGTCCCAGGTCCAGGTGGTGCTGGCACAGCTGGTGACGTATCAGGCTGTGGCACAGGGGACAAAGTGGCCAGTCCTGACATACCCCCCGGTGTCCACGTCTCTCCATCCTTCATGAGGCTCAGGTCTCCCTGCCAGCGCCGGCCTTGGCAGTGCCAGCGCAGCTGCAGCGGTCATCCACCTCTGGGGGGCTACCAAACTCCTAGTTAGGACCACGGTGTGGCACCAAGTCTCTGCGTCCTGCCCTGCTACACCCTCCTGGCTCCCCGAATTTGGCCCCCAGTGCCACGTGGTGGCCGTTCCCTGGGTGTCTCCCACCCGCAGGGCTGGCTTGGGAGGCAGAGGGTCCCTTGGTCAAACACTCACCAGTTTAATTGCATTTGGGGACCCTTCTGAAATGAGGCACCCCAGGCCTCCTGCTCCTTCCCTACCCGCTGCTGGCTCTGCCTGTCTGCCGTGACGCTGGAGAACGGGATGTTCTCGGCTTCTCCTGGTGACCAGACGTGGCATCTCTGAGAGCTCACCCCTGGGCTGATGCCTGTCCCAGCCCCACCAGTCCTCCCTCACTCGGGGCTGCTGGAGAGGCTGGTGGCTCACTCTGGTCTCCCAGAGCCAGCAGTGAGAAGAAGCCCCCTGACTCTGCTCCTCCCTCCTTCCCCAGCCTCCTCTGTCCATCCCAGTCACCACCCACCTGCTCTTCCCCAGCCAGCCCCTTCCCCAGGGTCTCAGGGACCCCCCTTCTCCATCCTCAGCCTCTTTTAAACCCTGTCCTGTCCTCCTCCACTGCTGCTTCCCCGGTTCCTGTCCTTGCAGAAGGCAGGGTGCTCCCCTCGGCCCACCGGGAGCAGCAGACCCTGCCCGAGCTCCTGCACCTCGCCTCCCGTGGAGACCCCGTCCCCCTGCTCCACCCTCCCCTTCCCCGCTGCCCACCCCGTCTCTGGCACCTCCCTGGGCCCTGCAGAGTTCAGCCTTCTCCTTCCTTCCTCTCTCTGAAACCTTCCACCCCTGAAGCTGCCACGCTCCCGCTTGATGGCAGAGACTTGGGCCGTTTCCCAGGGATTCAGCTGCAAATGGGCCATCGGGTGACGTCAGCCGTTCTCCTCCGGTGTCAAAACTCCTCTCTTTTGAGAAATGGCTGTAAATTCAGAAAAGAACGCCAAGGGCCGTTAGCTAAGCGTCCAGGGCCACTTCCCGAACACGTCCTCCAGTCTCCCCTGGGAAGAGCAGCGTTGCCCAAACCCCCCCACGGGGAGCAAACCCGAGGTGTGGGAGCGAGGTGGGGCCGTGCTGGTGGGATGCCAGCCCTGGAGCTGTGTCCCTTTGGCAGGCTGGGTGCCAGCCAGAGCCCATTCAAGCCCCTCCACGGGGGGATCTGGAGCAGTGAAGGGCTGTGCCCCCCGCCCCGTGCACTGCAGCTTTCTCCCTCATTCTTACAGTTAGCTCTGCTCCAGAAAGAGTTGTGCCCCAAACTGAAGCTCTCCCCTAGAGACAGAGCTGTCCTAGAGCCCCGTGGGACATGGGGAGGACGAGGTGACCCTGCAGGAGGTGCCAGTGTCCCTGGAGGGGCTGCAGAGGCTGGTTCTGTTGCTGGAGGTTCTTTCTAAGCACATTAAGTTCTGAATTCACAGTCATTCCACCCAAGGGCAGGAGGGTCCTGTCTGCACGTGGTGGCTGCAGCAGGGGCCCTGGTGCCTTTCTCTTGCAGAGGTCTGTGAGGGTCCCGGCTGGGGGGGGACCCCAGGAGCAAGAAGACACAAAGGCCTCTTAACTCTGGGGGTGTCTCCTTCCGCGGGAGGACGTTTTTCGGGAGAGAAAGAGGCCGAGGAATGCTGAGAGGGAGAAGGAGGGGTCAGAGTTGAGGCCGTCAATAGAGATGATGTTTGTTCCATCCCCCCCCCCTGGGGCCAAGCCTGGGGAGGGAAGCTCTGCCCGCCCCCCTGGCCGGCACTCAGCCTCCTGCGCCCTCCGAGAGGCTGCAGCTGGCCAGCGGTGAGGGTGACAGCAGAGCAGAGACCTTCCGTCCCCCCCGTCCCACGGGGATAAGCCATGAGCTGGGGACACAGGACCTGTGCCCACGGGGAGCTGCCCTGGCAGGGACGATGCCGTGGCGTGGCTCTGGAGCCCGACGTTGGGGGCCACCAGGACCCTCCTTCCTGCTTAACGTGGACGGGATCCTTGAAGATCCGGTGTCCCAGCCCCCGCAGTAGCCTTTGTTGAGTGGCAGGAGAGCGACCAGACGTCCTGGGGTCTCTCTGGTTTGACCATCCCAGCCCCCCCCCAGCCCCCCCAGCCCGAGGTGATGCCGCAGCAGATGCCCCTCAGCCCTCCCACGGGGCAGGAGCGGTGCCAGGACCCTGCGGCTCAGAGAGGGGCTCGCTGTGTGACATCCGCCACCGCAATAAAGCCGATGCTGACCAAGAGGTGTACGTTTCTGATTAGCCATCCCTGGGTCCTGGCCAGCCGTGCAGATGCCAGCCCAGGACCTGCTGCCCAGCTCGGGGCGCTTCGGGGCTGACTCACGCCTTCCTCGTGCTCCCGTTAACCCCGTGTGCTGCGATGGCACCTCCCTGGGCAGTGTCCCCTCGTCCTGTCCCCGGCCATCCAGCCTCCTCCAGCTTGTGTCATTCCTCCTGGGCAGTGGTCACACACTGATCCCCCCCCCCCAAAACACCTCTGATGGGGCTCCCCCACCCAGGGCTCCCGTGGGCTCCAGCCAGGAGCATCTGAAGCTTCAACACGGTTCCTGCTGGGGCTCGTGCAGCCAAGAACCCGGTCTAGAGGGTGCTTTGCAAAGGGAGGGGGTGTTCTCTGTCTGTCTGTCTGTCTGTCTGTCTGTCTGTCTGTCTGTCTGTCTGTCTGCTTGTTTGTTTTTACCTCTGAAGCAACAGCCGAACGTGCCAATTGTACGGGGTGAAGCAGAATTGTAGATGCAAAACTGAGTTTTTCAGGTGCTGCTCTGGAAACCCACAACTGCTTTGTATTTCTACAGATCTGAAAGAGAGAGAGAAGAAAAATAAGCCCTTTAGGCATTTAGCTCCTAGGGTAACGCTACCTCTTTCTATATAAACTCATCAATTAATTCTGTTTCGGTGAAATGGTGTAACATCTCTGGTGCAAGCTTTCAGCCGCTGCAGATGCAACCCCCTGTTTCCTTGTAGGCTTTGGGTCCCTCGTGGTGTCTCAGCCCCTGCAGGAAGCGGGGCCCAGTCCTCTTCCCGCAGCCCAGGGAGAGCGGAGGAAGAGCAGGAGATGGGCAGGGGTGAGGCCAGCCGAGATCTGCGCTGCCCAGCGCCTTCNCTGGAGAGGAGGTGGGCCATCCAGCTGAGCAGGGGGTCCTGGGCAATGTGTGCCCGGAGGCTGAAGCCCCCCCGTTAGGTGACAGCAGCATCCTTCGGTGACACCAAGCCGGGTGCCCCCCCCCCAGCCCTACCTGGAACCACCGGGCTCCTGGTGGCCACAAAGCCCTCAGAGAGGCGAGTCCCAGCTGGTGGTCCCAGCAGCTCTGCTGGTCTGCAAGCCCCCAAGCCCTGCACCTTCCCTCACGTGCCACGGAGGAGGAAGGTGGACCTGCAGCCCCATGGGGGAGCCGTGGCAGGTCTCCCTCCTGCTCCCCCGTGGCTGGGACATCTCTGCAGGCAGCCGAAAACGCACCCCTCGCCCCGTGGGCGCCCCGTCCCGTGGGAGGGGGCTTCTGCTCATGCTCATGGAGATGTTCTGCAGCGAGGCCACCATCACTGCCGTGGACACTCCTGGGCAGCGTTGGGTCTCACCAGGCGTTCTGCGGGCAGCCCAGAGCAGTGTGCAGGGCAGGGCAGTGCAGTGCAGGGCAGCGCAGTGCAGTGCAGTGCCGGAGGATGCTCTTCCCTCCCGGTTGCCATGGCGTTTTCCCACCCTCCCCACAGGATGTAGGGATGAGGAGGGGCCCCTCCCCAGCCCGGGAGGGAAGCACAGGCCGGATAGAGGAGCTGATGGAGGTTGGGTGCTGGGGAAGGTGAAGGGGTTCCAGAGGGTGCTGTGGAAGGGTAGAGAGCACCCCCCGATGCCCTCCCTCCGAGGTGACACCAGCTCAACTCCTCCTGCCACGGGGGGCCGGGGGGGGGGGGGGGGGGGGTGTCTGCTTTTGACGTGCTTTGCCTACAAGGAGACAGGGGCATTGTGGGTAGCAGGTCTCCGCATGTGTCCGTGTCACAGCAAGCACAGCGGGCTTCACCTCATCCGGTCACTAACATCTACTAATCACAGCTCATCCCCACACCCACCCCCCCAGTGAGTAGAAGAGCAAACTCTGACCCTGCCTCAGGCTTCTCCAGGCTTGGGAAGAGCAGGGAGGGGTTGTCTAGACCTTGTTGAGAAGAGCCCTGGGTCTAGACCTCGGTGACCAGAGCCCTGGGTCTAGACCTCAGTGAGCAGAGCCCTGGGTCTAGACCTCAGTGAGCAGAGCCCTGGGTCTAGACCTCAGTGAGAGGAGCCCTGGGTTGAGACCTTGGTGAGCAGAACCCTGGGTCTAGACTTTGTTGAGAAGATCCGTGGGTCTAGACCTCGCTGAGAATAGCCCTAGGTCCCACCAAGACTGTGTCAATGCCCAAGTGACCCCCAAAGAGAGAAGGGTTAAAGCCTTAGGGCTTCACTTGTGGCCAAGTGCAGCTCCAGGAAGGTCCCACCATGGAGCTGTTTCTTCCCCAGGTGCAGGAGAAGCTGTGAGGGCTGGTCCTTACAGGGTACAGGGCTTTAGTGCCCTAGAAGAGGACCTCACAGAAAAGGGTTTTTTTTTCCTTTTGTGGGGAGAAATGTGGAGGCACCCATGCAAATTTGTCGACAAGCAGGAGGCAGAGTTGCACATGGAGGAGCCTGGGTGCTCCCCTCAGCAGCTCTGCTCACGGTCTGCACGGACTCTCCGCTGAGAGCTCGGGGAGCCGCTGTCTCGGGGACTCCCGGGGGGGAGACGAAGTCTCCTATGGATGCTAGCCCGAAATTTCCCTTTCCTACCCAGAGGAGACGAGAGGGGGACCGAGCAGGCTTGCTGCACCCAGAGGTGGAAGGCTTAGTTAGGGCCAAAGCAGCTCCTACGTCCATAGTGCTCTGACCCTGCCAGAACCTGGTTGTAAGTGTTTGCTGCCATCGGGGTTTGTCCCGGTTCCTCCCGTTCCTGGAGGGAGCCCAGGCAGGAGAGCGCTCCTGGCTGAAGGACTCGCCGTCCCCTTGCAGCACCCTCTGCAGAACTGCCCAAGAAGAACCACAGTGGGAGGCTGAGACACAGAGTAGGAGTCCTCTTGCTCTTCTACATCACCCCGTTGGGCACCACGAGGCAGCTGGGACACCGTCCCCCGAGGTGCCCGGCCTTCCCCAGGGGATGACCACGCGTCCCTCAGCCCTGGGCTACACCCTCCAGCTGAAAGAGGGTGGTCTTCACTTGACCTGCTCCAAGTGACCCTCAGCAGCAGGTACCTGGCAGGGCTTTCCACCTGCAGTCCCTGCTCCCCACCGCAGTGGCCACGCTCCCCACGCGGCTCCCAGATGTTCCTTCCCCTTCTATGAGTAGCAGCCACGTCACCTGCAGCAAAGACCATTTGGGGTTGGTAGCCACCGTGCCAAGCCCAGGCAGGGCCGGCAGCCCCCAGTAGGGCACAGCAGACCAGGGACCAGAGGAGCCCCTGCTGGGAGGAGGAGGCCACGCCATCTAGGTGAGACCTGGCCTCCTCCTCCTCCTCCCTCCCGTTGGCCACAGCCGAGGGGTTGTGGGATGCAGGAGGGGATTTAGGAAGCTCAGTGGAGACGCCGGTGCCCAGGCAGGGGCTGCAAGGCCTCTCTGGCCCCAGCGAGGCGCTGCGAGGTGTGCTCCTGCTCTCTGGACACCAAGTGTTGGGTTTCCCCACCCCTCCAGCCCAGGGCAGGTCTTGTGTCGCAGCAGGGACCTCGGCCAGGGGTTCCAGCTGCAGGGTGTGCTGCAGGACCAGTGATCATCCCCTCTGGGAAAGGCTGACTGGCTGGATACGGGCCCCTGTGGTGCCCACCCGCCCGTAGCTGTAGCTGCTGCTCTCACACCCATGGGAGCGCAGCCCCTAAGGGCGCTGGGGGCCAGGTCAGAAAAGCTGCTGACCCGAATTTGCTGATCTTTCTTGTTCTTGCTGTGGGGCATTGTTTTTCTCATGCATATGTTGTTCCTCCCCCCCACACCTCACTTACCCCCTCTGCCCTCCCCAAGTCCCCGTCCCGTCC
>VZTM01022382.1:1937-13300 GCA_013400555.1 Jacana jacana | reverse complement strand
GTTAGTGTCATTGGGGTGGGGTCATTAGGGGTAGGGTGTGGGTAAGGTCAGGAGGTGTGGGGTAGAAGTAGGTTAGATTTAAGGTTAGGAATAGGGTCGTTAGGGTTTGGGGTTCGGCTCGTCAGGGTTAGGGTTAGATTTAGGGCTGGAGTCATCAGAGTTAGGGTTAGCGTCTGTCCTGGTCCAGGAGGATCATCAGTTCTCACTCCATGCTGACTCTCACAGGTCTCTGCTTCACTGAGAGCCTTCAGCATCTCCTTAGCTCCAGGTTTTGCATTTAGTTCCCTGGATGGGGTGGAGCTCTAAAGCCCGGGGGATTTTTTGGGTGCACGAGCGAGGGGACTCGTTTCTACCCCGTGAGTTCAGGTGCAGGTGAGCTCCCCACTGCCTGGAGACACCTCATCACCGCTGTGCAGGCGATTAGCTCTGCTCTGGCCCAGAGAGTAACCCTCTGTGTCACCACCGATCAGCCACTGCTGGGACACCTTCCCTTCTCGGTAGCTTGCCAAGGGTCGGGCATTCACAGAGCCCCAGAGTGCTGTGGGGTGGGCAGGGAGCTCTGGAGCCCAGCCAGTGCCACCCCCTGCCACAGCAGGGGCACCCCCAGCAGCTCCCACAGCAACGGCTCCAGGGGCTTGGAATGGCTCCAGAGAAGGAGACTCCACCACCTCTCGGGGCAGCCTCTGCCAGGGCTCTGCCACCCTCACAGCAAACACCTTCCTCCTCACGCTCACATGCACCTTCCCAGCCTCCAGTTGCTGCCCGCTCCCTCTTGGCCTCTCACTGGCCACCCCTGGGAAAAGACTGGCCCCATCCTCCTGACATGACACCCCCCTGCTTCAAGCCTTGCTGGGCCTTGATCCCAGCCCCCCTCAGCCTTCTCTTCTCCACACTAAACACCNGGCAGGACCCCACACTTGCCCTGGTTGGATTCCATCAGTTCCTCTCTGCCCAGCTCTCCAGCCTGCCCAGGTCTCACTGGATGGTGGCCCAGCCTTCTGCTGCGTCACCCACCCCTCAAAGCTCTCTGGCCATGAAGCACCCCTGGACAAACCCGCACCAAACCCCAGAGCAGCCCAATGACCCAGACGCCCCAGGTGCTGCCCCATGGAGCCCCTGTCCCCGGCTCAGGCTGCTCCACTGTCCCCACAGCTCTCCAGCCCCACTGACCTGTTGGTGACGTAGCTGTTGCTGACGCTCTCCACGTCCCCCAGCCCGGAGCTGCGGAGCAGGCGGCTCTTGCTGGTGTCAAGAGGCAGCAGCAGGTAGCTCATGCGGTTGGCATAGTGGATGGCCTGGCTGAAAACAGTGCTCTCCTCCTTCTGGATCAGCTCCTGCTGCTTCTCCGGGCTCATGGTGGGCCAGAGCCTCAGCTGCTCCGAGGCGATCTCCAGGGCAGACTTGGCTTCCTGGGGACCTTCCGTGCTCTCCTGAGGGAGTGGGAAGATGTCAGTCATGGAGTCATAGAATCACAGAAGGGTTTGGGTGGGAAGGGACCTTCAGCCCCCCCCAGTGCCACCCCCTGGGCAGGGACACCTCCCACCCACCAGCCCAGGGGGCTCCAAGCCCCCTCCAACCTGGCCTTGAACCCCTCCAGGGATGGGGCAGCCACAGCTTCTCGGGACAACCTGGGCCAGGCTCTCCCCACCCTCCCAGCCAACAAGTTCTTCCCCACAGCTCAGCTCCATCTCCCCTCTTTCTGGGTCAAACCCTTCCCCCTGGTCCCAGGGCTCCCCTCCCTCATCCAGAGTCCCTCCCCAGCTTTCCTGGAGCCCCCTCCTGGAGGGACTGGAAGGGGCTCCAAGGTCCTGGAGGGACTGGAAAGCCACTCCAGGGATCACCACGCTTTCTGGAGTAGATTTTCCTACTCTGCTTAAAGTGATTAGACAAGAGTCCAGAAAACCTTCCGTTAAACCCAGCGCAGCCTCCTCCAGGTCAGTCTGAGATGCTCCTCAGGTGAGAAGACCTTCAGCCCCCCCACACTTTCCTTGTCTCCTCGGCCTTTCCCAGAGCTGACCCTGTTTTGAAGGCACCCAGAGCTGAAGGATGGGTCTTGCCTTGTCGCTTCAGTCAGGTCTGCACCGTCCCCCAGCCTGACACACGGGCCTTCTCTTCCATCCGTGTCCACTTGCCTTTGCCTTCTCCGGGCTTGTTCATGTTCCTGGGCCATGCAGAGCGTTCCATCGTCGGTGTGTCCTGTGCCTGATGGTGTTCCCTGCCCTCCCCCTGCCATGTGCCGGGCTGGCTACGAGGCTCTGACCAGGGCTGGACCCTGCCCCTGCTGTGGTGGGTCATGGCTCTCCCAGTGGTACCCGGGGGGGCTCCTTTCCACCTGAACCCCTCATGGTTTTGTCCCTCTGGTGGAGCTGCAGCAGCTCAGAGGTTACCCCCTGCCCCTGTGCTATGGCTTGTAGGACGTTATGGGCTTCAGCAGCTTCATACCTTACTCCCACTTTCAGAGGTGACTGTCTCCTGCTGTGCTGTAGAGCGTTCTCCCTCCGGTAGCTCCCATCCTCGTGGAGCTTCTGGCCACGTCACTGCATGACCCTCCCGGGGTCCTACATGGGCTCTGCGGGCTTTGCTGGTCTGACAAGACCCCGCATTGGGGTTTACCAAAAACTCAGGTTGTTAAATGAGGGTCTGGCTGGAGACCTGAGCAGCAGCACAGAGCTGGCCTGGTCACACCCTTGGGTTGCCACGTCTTCACCTTCTGCTTCAGCTGGAGGAGCCAGCTCTCCCCTCTCTGTCAGCCCCAGAGCCAAGGGAGATGCTGAGTCCCTGCTAGTTCTAGGGCTTCTTCCCTTGCAGGCAAGGAGCAGATGGAGGTCAGGGCCCAGGGAGACTGAGGAAATCTAGAACTTCACTCCTCAGGTGTAGGAGGAATCTGGAACATCTTGGACGTAGAAACTGAAGCCCTTCCTCTCTTTCTGCATGGTAGCGTGGTGGGACGAGGAGGTGGGAGGCTCTGGCTGCTCCCACTCCCCGTGCAGAGGTGCCTCAGTGGTCCACATGCCCCCGGGCAGGGAGCTCTGTCCTCTACAGACTCGTTGTCCCCGGTGTCTTCCACTTCCCCGGTGTTGGTGGGTCTGCACTCGTCGGGGGGAGCAAGTCTTGGTGTGGTGCTGGAGCACCTCCAGCGAGGGGTGATGGAGCACCTCCAGCGAGGGGTGCTGGACACGTTGGGTGCCTTGGTGTTCCCCTCAGACAGATGATTCCTGGGGGATTGCTCCGGGTTTGGTTGCTTCTCGGTGGGTGGACGCCGTGATGGGACTTGGGCTGAGAGCTCTGACTCTGAGGAGGCTTGGCTGGAGAGGCCGGGTTTGTGCCACACTCGGTGCTCCTCGAGAAAGCCACCCTCGGGCAGATGAGCTTGTGTTCTCCTGCCAACTGCCCCCTCTCAGGAGCAGAGGCAGGTCCTTGGTCCAGGCTGTGGCTCAGGAGCCGTAGGAAAAGGATTAGCAGTATGGAGGAATCCTTTCAGAGCCAGCCTGGCAGGACAGGACCTGGGGGTGCTGGGTGAGAAGGGGCTGAGCATGAGCCAGCAGTGTGCCCAGGTGGCCAAGAAGGCCAAGGGCATCCTGGATCCTTGGATCAGAACTGGTGTGGGCAGCAGAAGGCGGGAGGGGCTTGTCCCCCTGGACTCAGCACTGGGGAGGCCACCCCTTGAGTCTGGTGTCCAGTTGTGGGCACCTCAACCCCAGAGAGATCTGGAGGGGCTGGAGCGAGCGCAGAGGAGGGAGAGGGAGCTGGGGAAGGGCCTGGAGACTCCATCTCCTGCAGGAGCTGGGAGTGTTGAGTGTGAGGAAGAGGAGGCTGAGGGGAGAGCTCCTGGCTCTCTGCAGCTCCTTGGAAGGCCATTGCAGAGAGGTTGGTGCTGGTCTCTTCTCCCAGGGAAGGAGCGCTGGAAGGAGAGGGAATGGCTGGAAGCTGCAGCAGGGGAGGGTTAGGCTGTCCATGAGGCAAGAATTCTTCCCAGCAAGAGTGGTCAGAGCCTGGAAGGGGCTGCCCAGGGTTGGGGGGGAGTCCCCATCCCTGAAGGTGTCTCAGAGCCCATGGGATGTGGTGTTGGGGGACAGGGTGTAGGGGAGACCTTTGTAGAGCAGGGCTGATGGTGGAACTGGGTGATCCCCAGGTTCTCTGCCAACCTGGATGGTTCTGTGATTCATAGAAGTAAGACTTGGGTCCATTTTCAGGTCACAGAACAGCAGAGATGAAGAGCAGAAGCAGCTTGTCCGCTCTCAGAGGGGGGAAGGTTGATACAGACGGGCAGGTATTTCATAGCAGGGTCCCAGTTTCAATTCAGACTTAGTTAGTCCTGTGAAACCCACTGTGACTGGTGAGAATTAATGATTTGAGGAAAACATGGACGTTTTAGGGGACGTAGAACTTAGGGAGGACAGTGAAGAAGGCAACTCCCCAGGATGAATGAGTGCCCTCGTGACAGCGGAGCGAGTTCAGTGCCAACAACTGTGAGGAGATGGGGAGCTGAGGGCAGGACAAAGAGCACGGTCCCCATGAGCTGATGGTGGCACCAACCTTCCTGATGCCTCCAGTGCTCACTGCCCCACAGGCAGGGAGGAGAGAGAGCTGATACAGAAGCCCCTCCAGGAGGGGGCTCCAGGGAAGCTGGGGAGGGACTCTGGGTGAGGGAGGGGAGCCCTGGGACCAGGGGGAAGGGTTTGACCCAGAAAGAGGGGAGATGGAGCTGAGCTGTGGGGAAGAACTTGTTGGCTGGGAGGGTGGGGAGAGCCTGGCCCAGGTTGGGCCGAGAAGCTGTGGCTGCCCCATCCCTGGAGGGGTTGAAGGCCAGGTTGGAGGGGGCTTGGAGCCCCCTGGGCTGGTGGGTGGGAGGTGTCCCTGCCCAGGGGGTGGCACTGGGGGGGCTGGAAGGTCCCTTCCCACCCAAACCCCCCTGTGATTCTACGTTCCTGTGAGCAAACCAGGAGAGAACTGTTAAATTTTGTAACTCTCTCTGGGGGCTGTCACACTTGGGTATGGAGTCCCCTGAGCAGCCCCCCGGGCCAACCTGGGCCAGGCTCTCCCCAAAGAACTTCCTCCCCACAGCTCACCTCAATCTCCCCTTTTTCACCTTCAAACCCTTCCCCCTGGTCCTAGGGCTCCCCTCCCTCACCCAGAGTCCCTCCCCAGCTTCCCTGGAGCCCCCTCCTGGAGGGACTGGAAGGGGCTCCAAGGTCTCCCCAGTGCCTCCTCTTCTCCAGGCTGAGCCCCCCCAGCTCTCCCAGCCTGTCCCCACAGCAGAGGGGCTCCAGCCCTCCCAGCATCTCCATGGCCTCCTCTGGACCCCCTCCATCAGCTCCATGTCCTGCTGTGCTGGGGACTCCAGAGCTGGACACAACTTCAGGAGGACCAGGACCTGGGGCACAGTTAACCCCACTTGTCTGTAGCGGTTTTCCAGGTGTTCCCTCTCAACATCCCGGTGTTTTTCTCCCGTGAAAGGGAGGAACTCGGGTTTATCTTCCCTGGTCAAAGTCCTGGCTGCACTAGTGGAGTCCTCAGAAATGTTGGCAGCGGGAAAGTGTCCCCCCTTCAGTGAAAACCCCTGTTCTCGGTAGTTCTTGGGGTGAGCCTCGGGTGCTGCTGGGCACCCTCTTCCCCGTGGGCTTTCTTCCCGGGGATAAGCTCGTCCTCTCCTTGGATTCTTTGTGATGAGAGCCTGGAACTGATTTGTGGCTGCAGTTCAGGGTTGGCCAGTGGGCCCTGAGAGCAGCTCTTCAGTCTCCCAGTAACCGGAGTGGGGGGGGTGTGCTGCCCGGGGGGGGGCTCACCAGGCAGAGCACGTGGCGGGACGGGGGCAAGTGCTGGTCCAGCTGGGACCATGCTGTTCTTCCCCACAGATGGGTGGGGAGAAGAGGAGGGGAAAGAAAAGTGGGGGAAAAACTCGTGGGTTGAGTTAAAGACAGTTTAATAGAATGAATCGAACGGGGGGGGGGAATAATAATGGTAAAGATAAAGTACAAGAGGCAGCAGTCACAGACTCCCACCCCCAGCCTCCCCCCTGAGCCCGAGGTCTGTGGTACGGACCATCCCTCTGACCCGTCCGTCCTTCTGTCCCTGCTCCTTCCCGGCGGCCGTGGGAAGCTGGGAGAGGTCCTGGAATAGGATGGACATGGCCTAGCAACGACTGAGACAGCACCAGCTCCTGACAGTGCTGTCACAGCAAATCCCAGAGTCATCCAGTCATAGAATCCTCGGGTTGGGAGAGACCCTTGGGACCATGGAGTCCAACCATCAGCCCCGCTCTACAAAGGCCTCTCTGAGACACGGCGGCTCTTGGAAAGTAACTCTGTCCCAGTGGAGACCAGGACAGGAGAGAAGGGCTTTCCTGGCTCCCTGACCAGGCTTCTCTTGGCCCCTCTGGTTGAAGGGGCACCCTGGAGGTTCTCTGAAGAAGCGTGTTTCCTTCCAGTTCTTGAGGCAGGCCCGTGGCCCTTCTCCAGCTTCGCCCGGAGGAAACTCATCTGGAGGGAGCCCATCAGCCCAAACTGGAGCAGGAACGGGGATGGGGAGTCCTGCTGTCCCCTGACCACCGAGAGAGTGTCCACCCTGTGCTGATGTGGGTCCTGTTTGGTGGTTGCATCTTCCACGGTGACACATAGCGCAAGTGCTTCTGGTTTTTGGTTGGAGGGCCATCCAGAGAGACCGTTCCTTTCTGTGCTCCTCTTCCTCATCCTCCCTTGTCAGGGACACAAATCCTTTCAGAGTGGGAGCTGTAGAGGTGTCCCACCATCTGGGCATGCACCGTTCTGGGCAGGAGGCCCCAGAGCATCCATCCACCTTCCAGGCAAGGAGAAGGAGCATTGAGTCTCCAGTCTCACCAGTGAGTGAAGGCTGTTGGTCACGGGAGGCGAGTCCTTTGTGCTGCTGGGAGGAGAAGTGATGGAGAAGCTTTTGAAGGCCGGTATGAAGACACCTGGAAGCCCGGAGCAGCAGCTCGAAGGACTCTCTGAGAAGCAGTGAAGCGATGGGAGGTGCGTTGCCTCTGGTGGTGCTGGCCCTCTCCTGGCCTTGGCTGAGATGCAGAGCTCAAAGGAAGAGCCCTCATCCCTGAGGGACTCACTCCAGAATATCTGCTTGTTAAAGCCTCCGGTGGAAGAGGTCCCAGAAGGATTAATTAGCTGTCCTACAGACACGAAACCCCTCCTCCTTTGGTTGGAGCTTCCTTTTTCATCAGGCCGGTGTTCCTTCGTGAGGCTGCGGCCCCTGAGGCCCCTTCTCCCTCTTTGCTGACGCCAGTCGGGTCCCAGCACGTGCTGTGGGCACCGCTCAGGCCTTGTCTTCTGGCTCTCAGAAGGTTTCGTTTTCCCTGGCTCCAGTGAAGAAGAAATCCAGGCAACCAATCTCCTGATGATGATGATGATGACGACAGGCTGCCACCACCCAGACCTGCAGGACAGGGCTGGAGAGCTGCCAGAACCTGCATTTCATGTCTCTGGAGCAGACAGGCTGGAAGGCAGCCCCGTCAGGGTGATCGGAGCTGCCACCTCCCAGCTCCCACAGGAACCTGCAGCCCCCAGTGATCGATCCCACCAGGCCTGGGCCTCCGCTCTCCTGAGCCCCGGCTGGAGCTCCGCCGGAAGCGGGAAGGGAAGGAAGCCTTTCCTCTTCCCCGTTGAGCTCCCCAGTTCCATCCACTTGATGTTGCCCAGAGGAGAGCTGGACAGTGTGTGACACCAACACCAGCCCGGGGTGAAGGGGAGCAGCGACCCAGGAACGAGCCCTCTCAGCAGAGGTCGCCGCTGCGTGTGATGTGCAGGTCCCTGGCAGGGAGACAGCGCTGAGGAGAGCCATCACCTCCAGAAGAACTTACCTGGCTTCCCAGCAGGGGGAAGGGCCTGTGAGCAAACGGCTGGACCGGTGGCCTGTGGTGCAGCCAGCTTCCAGAGCTGGAGAGGACGTCGGAGAGCGGTGGGCTGCCCGCAGGCTTGGCAGCGCAGCGCTGCCGAGGGAATGGGGAGCCAAGGGGACGTTGCCAACAGTCCGTTGCCCTGGCCAAGCTGATGTTCTGCAGAGGAGAGCAGACCTACAGGCTACAGCTGCTGGCCAGCCGTGCCCAGAGAGACCTGCTGTGGCACCACCGTCTCCTCACCGCGAGGACAAGGACATGCCGGCCGTGGAGCTGGTTCCTCTGTGCTTCCAGCAATCCCCAATCTTCCCCAAGAAGAGCCAACGTCCCAGGCCCCAAAGGCCACCAGACCCCAGGAGAAACTGCACCGAGAGGCAGGGAGCCCTTTGCCGATGATGAGGGTCTCCCTGGGACCCCCATCTCCTTGGCTGGCAATGCCCACCCTGCCACAGCCCTGGGGCCTCCACCGCCCCGGTGAGGAGCACAGGCTGCTGTGGGGCTCAGCACCCTCTGGATGGAGTCTCCTCTCTGTTCTCAGGCTCTGGCAGCAGTTTCTCCCTGTCTCCCACCTCGGGTGGGTTAAACCAGCCCTGGGCACTCTGGCTGCCCTGTTGGCAGCCGTTCTTCTTTCTTGAACAGGAGTGCCCAGAGCCGCGGTCAGAATTTCAGCTGTGAGTGCAGTGGTGTCACCCCTGGTGATGTGAGTTCGTCCTGAGTCCTGGGAGGAACACACATCTTAGATCTGGCCGTGCTTCCTCTGCCTTTCGTAGAATCACAGAAGGGTTGGAGTTGGAAGGGACCTTAAAGATCATCGAGTTCCACCCCCCCTGCCCTGGGCAGGGACACCTCCCACCCACCAGCCCAGGGGGCTCCAAGCCCCCTCCAACCTGGCCTTCAACCCCTCCAGGGATGGGGCAGCCACAGCTTCTCGGGCCAACCTGGGCCAGGCTCTCCCCAAAGAGCTTCCTCCCCACAGCTCACCTCAATCTCCCCTTTTTCACCTTAAAACCCTGGTCCTAGGGCTCCCCTCCCTCCCCCAGAGTCCCTCCCCAGCTTCCCTGGAGCCCCCTCCTGGAGGGACTGGAAGGGGCTCCAAGGTCTCCCCCGTGCCTCCTCTTCTCCAGGCTGAGCCCCCCCAGCTCTCCCAGCCTGTCCCCATAGGAGACTGCATCACTGCCTCCCAGTCACCCCCTCCTGGCATCTCCAGGAGCTTTCTCTCCCACCATCACTCCCAGTGGGGAGCCCAGCTCTCTGCCAGCCCTTCCAAGGAGGTGCCACCTCTCGTCCCATCACCCTCCCATCTCTCCTGTGTCCCGTGGCCCTCAGGGTCCTTCGGCTCTTCCCCGTCTGTTCTGACGGTGCTTCCCAAGCGTGATCCCTCCTCAGGTTCCTGCAGAACCTCCTGCTTTCTGTGCCAGGGCAGTGGGGAAGGAGGGATGAGAGGAAACCTGCCTGAGCCCAGGGACACTGACCTTCAGCCCATCTTCTCGGAGCCATTTCTCTAAGAAACCCTTGGTGCTCATGAAGCCCCCCCCGAGAACTGCAGCCCTGGGTCTCCTCTGGCCGGCAGTGGGTTTCCCAGCGTGTCCACCGCTTCCCAGGAGGCACCTGAGATGGGAGGGCAGAGCTCAGGGGGCGGCAGGGGAGCCTGGGGACAGGGCAGCCCGAGGGTGCTGCTTTGGCCACCCATGGGTGTCACATCCAGGCCCCAGGGAGCTGTGGCTGGGTGGCACGTTGGGGGTTAGCTCAGAGGACCAGCAGGGTGACACTGGTGACCCGGGCGAGTGGCCGTGGGCTGCAGAGCCATGCCCTGGCCAGCCCAGCCCCGGGAACGCCGGGCTTCCCGTGCAGCCCCGAGGCAGCGGGGTCTTCCTCCCCTTCCTCCCCTCTCTGGCTGCAGCACTTCTGCCATGGGGGGCCCCAGAGCTGCCATGGGGTGTCTGAGAGGCCCCCTGGGAGCTGGGACCCCCCCTCACAGCAGGGATGGAAGCCCCAGGGTGGCTTTGCTCTGCTGCCAGCACAGGGACCTCACGGGAGCCCCCATCCCCAGCTCCGTCCCCAGGCAGGGTCAGGGGATGGGTGCTTTTGGAGGGGACCCCAAAGCAGGGCACAGGGTCAGGGGTGGGTGCTTTTGGAGGGGACCCCAAAGCAGGGCATGGATAGAGCTGGGTCCCAGCAGCCCCTTCCCGGACCCCTCGGGCTGAGGCACTCGGGCAGCTCATTGTGCTCCATGGACTCGTCCTCCTTGACCTCAGCCCCTCGGGTTTCAGATAGGATCACAGAGTGCTCCATGGTGGAAGGGACCTTTCAGCTTGTGGAGTCCCACCATCAGCCCAGCCCTGCCCAGCCCAGCCCTGCCCCGTGTCCCTCAGCACCACCTCTGCCCGGCTTGGACACCCCTCCAGGGATGGGGACTCGCCCCCTGCCCTGGGCAGCCCCTGCCAAGGCTCCACAGCCCTTTCTGGGAAGGGATTGTTCCCAGTCTCCATCCTCAGCCTCCCCTGGGGCAACTTGAGGCCGGTTCCTCTTGTCCCATGGGGGGTTCCTTGGGAGAAGAGCCCGACCTCCCAACCCGAATCCATTTCTTCTCTCACACCCAGGGCACTTGTTGGTGCCAGGGCTGGCAAGGGAGGCAGGAGGGGGTGGCAGAGGGAAGGCGTGTGTGCAGCCTCCCTTCTCCCCCGCCAGAGGCTCTCCTGGTGGTGAGCAGTAGGGCCAGGAGCTGCAGGAGGGGCTGTCCCCTGCCCAGCTCCGGGGTCTTTCCCCACCACGAGGCAGGGTGAGGCCGGGGAGGTGGCCATGGTGTGGTGCAAGGGCGAGAGCCACCCGGGCACCTCTGGGCTGCCTCTGCTCAGGCTAACCCTGGGGGTGACCCATCCTCGGGGTGGTAGGACAGGCCTCCCATCCCCACTCTGCTCCCTGGGGAGATGCTGGAAGGTTCCCTCTTCTTCTCCCAGCGTTGGTTGGGCTCCCAGTCCGTGGTGGGACCCATGAGCTCGCCGAGGTGGGGCGCTCAGTGAGGGGTCCCTGGTGGGAGATGGGGGTGGTGGCTTGGGTGTAGCTTTGGTGCAGCTTGGACAAGGCGAGGTGCAGGGTCTTCAGCTGCAGCCAGGTCTTGGTGTGCGCCACCAGGGCCACCGTCCTCCCAGGGCAGGTGGCCAGCGGCTCCAGTGGCTCCAGTGGGGACAGGTCTGGCCGGGAACTGGAGATACAGGAGATACTTGCTCAAACCTCTTCTGCCTCCTCTGGAAGAGCCCCGGCGGGGCGTGCAAGGGAGTCTTGGCCGAGGTGCTCCGAGCCGTGTCCCCCGAGTGCTGCAGNCAGTGGCTCCAGTGGGGACAGGTCTGGCCGGGAACTGGAGATACAGGAGATACTTGCTCAAACCTCTTCTGCCTCCTCTGGAAGAGCCCCGGCGGGGCGTGCAAGGGAGTCTTGGCCGAGGTGCTCCGAGCCGTGTCCCCCGAGTGCTGCAGACCCCCCCCAACCCAACCCAACCCAA
>VZTM01022381.1:1569-50794 GCA_013400555.1 Jacana jacana | reverse complement strand
GCAGCAAGTTTTTAAGACTTTGGGTTTTCTAAAGGTTGCTGATAATATCTTTTGTTACACCCTCAGATATTACATTGCTGGATACCTCTAGACACCGTGACAGAATCGGGGAAGGTATGCTGGCTTTTTCAACAAGAAGATGGATAGGAACAACAACAGAAGTGTCAGAAGAGAAGAGCTGTGGGTTTTGCTATGGGAAGACAAGAAAGATTAACACAGTAAACACAAGGATTCATTTGAATAGAGGCAATAGAATTACCAGGTCAAGCTTGTTTCCTTTGTATCCCCAAAATAAAAATAAACCTCAGAGCACATAAAGCATTTTTGTCTGCTCTGAGGAACATGGTGTGAGCATAAACTTTTAATATTTGTGTGTTATTCCTTAGAAAAATCAATGAACAAAAGACTTTGCCACTCTAAATGTTACATAGAATTTCGACAATAGGTTTAGTTGATTTGAATAGCCTTTTGGCATGTTGATTTATGCTATAAGAGTGGCCAAGGTTTTTAACAGTTTNNTGGCCAAGGTTTTTAACAGTTTAAACAGGATAATGGGGTAGAGAAAGCATGCTGAGCAAAATGCATTCCAGGATTTAAGGACTTAAAATGTCTGAATTAAACTAAACTGACATGTATTCATTCTTAGCAAATTTGCTGTAATTATATCTGGAAACTCTGAAACAAGGCTGAGATCACCTGCCAGTTGATCTGAGGGGATACTTGTTCCCATTATAGGAACTGCATTTCAAGCTGTTGGCCACATACCTAGACATTAAGTAAAGGGTTCAATATCTCAGTTGTATAAATGTATTTCAGACCTAAGGCCATTTCAGCTTTGACCAATCCTGGCTGAAGATACAGGTGGAGATATACTAAAAACTGATAATATGAAATCCCAAACAAAACCACTCTAAGTAACATAAAATGTGTTACTGAATTAACCTATAATTAGTACAGTAAGATGGTGCAGCCATGCACTAATCCTGCTTGTTGGGATACGTCTCTATAAAGAAGTCAATCACATAAATATCTGAGAAGGCCTCAGAATTCTGTGAGAAGAATGACTTGTTTAATGAACACCTAGAAAAGGCTATAAAATCTATTCATTTGTATTTTAACAAGCATTTTATTGCCTTCTGACAATCTGTGAAGTTCAGTAAAGCTCAATTAACTCTGGGTCATCCAGAGAGCTATTTCTCTTTACAGTCTCATCCCAGGTCCTCCGTTAATATTTTGCATCGTATTTGTTGTTTTCCTTTTCAGAGGAATTTGGTTCTGCTGCAGGACCCAACTCACTCTGATGAGCAAATGCAGAAGTTTCATAACTCTTGGAAAAACATTGTTTTCAGATCTCTTTTTCTGGATTATAGAAATGAAACGTGTGCATAGTTCAGGGGAAAAGGTTAGTACTGTAAGAAAATCCTAAAGTTGGAAGGTGAACTTATTTTTAATTAAAAACTGGCTGTTTGTCTCTNTCCAGAAGTGAACAGCTCAGCCTTACAGGGTACCAGTTTAAAGACAGGGCTTAAAAACTATTCCTTCTCCACTATAGCATAATCTGATACAAGAGCCAAAAACATAAATGCTGTTGCTCCCTTTAAAGGCAAAAAGAGACCAGCCAAATCTTTTGGGGGATTANGATTTGTTAATACTGAGAAATGCAAAAAAAAATGCTGTGAGTACTTCATTCCAAATGGGGAAAAGAAATAGATTAAATTTTAAAAGTTCTTACTTCTGGATACATTTGCCAACTAACTCTAGCTTAGTTTTAAGAATTGTTATTTTTTTCCAACCGAGAAGTTCCAAACTCCCTATTTCTCCTCCTGTTTTCCATTTTCTTCCTTTCCTTCATTCCTCTGCTCTTTGCCCATCACTGTTTACTGGTTGTTTCCCTTTAATAACTCCTTTATTATTCTTTTGGGTGCCTATTTCATTCTCCCTCCCTTCTGGCTGTGGGTTTCTTTATGCTTTTGAAGGAAAGGCCAATGAATAGCCACCCCTCCCGCAGCACACACGCATGCACACACTTAAATCCACCAGGTGCTAAGGTTCCTGCAGCTCCTCCACTGCTGCTTTTCTTTGTCTAATAGAATTTTGGCCCTTTGTTTTTTGTGCATTGGGGTTGTTTTTTTTTTTCTCCTTTTTGTTTTCTTTATCCCTACTCAGCTCCCTGTACAGAAATCAATGTTCTGCTACGCTGACTGGAGTGACAGTAATGCTGGAGATGCCAGCCCAACAACTTGATGCGCAATGAAATGCTCTCCAAAAATTCCTCTCAGCCAAAAAACAAGGAGGAGGAAGTCACACTTTGTTTCCTCCACAGAGAGAGTAGCAATGCCTTTCTTTTTCTTTTTTTTTTTTTCTTCAGATTAGGAGACATAAAAAAACCACATATATATAGAAATTCTTGAATCCTTGACAGTATTTCCCTGAGTTAATCCCCTCTGGTGGCTGTTGGGATTTGCAGTGTCGACCAACGTCAGTCATGGCTGGTTATGCCACGCAATAGGGTACGTTGTGAAACAACTCACACACCTCACAAGAGTAAAACTACCCTCCAGGGGGAGAAAAGTTGGGTGAAAATGGACCTTGTTTTCAGCTAATCAGAGCTGAGAGATGACATACAAGGGTTCAATCTCCTTCCAGTGAATTCAACGTATTCCTCTACCACCTGACTTTTTTTTCTATTTTTCTGTTGTGTTTTCTTTTGTTTGTTTTGGGGGTTTTGTTTGTTTGTTTTGGGGGTTTTGTTTGCTTGTTTTGTTTTTTGTTTGTTTGGGGGGTTTTGTCTGTTTTTTTTTTAATTCTGTCTTTATTCAACCTCTGGTATTATTTTTTCTTCCTGTGAAATAATTAAAAAAAGAAAAGTCATTGGTTTCTGGACTTTTTATATGGGCATTGCTGATACTGAAAATCTAAGGCTGCTTTGATTAATTTTTTTTCATGCTAAAATGTCATTTCTTTTGGTTTGTGATGGGGTGAATGTAACTAATAGGCTCAGCCTCTGAGCTGCCGAGGTGAGTGGTTGAAATTCCATTGAGGAGACCAAGTAGGAGCCTGTTAAAACAATTACAAGATTTGACCTGCAGATTCGGGTTTATCAGAACCTACTGGATTTCCAAATGGGTTTTCTTAGAAAATTGGCTGAATAATATGTGGGGATGGGTAAAAGGGAGATTTTGCTTTGCTTGCTGAAGTGGTTCGACTAACCCTATGCAAGACTAGTGCTTCACACTTGGCTCTTCTCTCCCAGCTTTCCCACAAATATATTTGATGTGGGAACATCAAAGATAGAGGCATAAGTTGACATGGCTAGAGTGTTACTGGCAGCTTGTTTAAGGCACAGGAAGGTTAGAGAGCTTCCTGTGCTGCATTTTTGCTAATGTGACCCACTGACCTCTGTAAAGGTGATCTGTTCCATGGAAATGTGATCTGAAAATATTTATCGGTTTATCACTTTTTTTATTGGAATTATATTTGCTATAATAGAACTTGTCTATGGACAAGTGTAGAACTTCACTTATACCAGGAAAGGTATAGAAATGGACCATTATTTTAGTTGCCTTAATTATTCTATTTTGCTTCTGAACAAAAACGTAAACTGGAATATTTTGACAACTTATTTTTTTTTCCCCCAATCTTGTTTTTCTAATGTTTGAAAAACACTTATTGTAACAATGCTGAGCTTTTCAGTGCTGAGAAGCACTTCTCATTTTCAAGGCATTAAACAAGGAATGACTAATTACATTAGCTGTTTGGCACAGGCATGATATACCCTTGATCCTTCCTTCAGTTAGAGCTTGCTTTGCATTTGGTGAGGTCAGATTGCATCCCAGCTAGGTGTTATGACTCAGATCATGTCCTACCCGTGTTTTTTACAATTACTGAAGTAACACTAAGAACTTTTGACAAATGAGGTGCATTTCATTAGGTCTGTTTAGCAGACAGGGAGAGCAAGTCATGAGAACATGAAGTAACTTAAAAGCAACTGGTGAAATGGATCGTTAGTCCCTGTGAAGTTTGAATTTGTAAACCTTTGGGTATGGGAGGAACAAAAACATGGGAGGAAAGAAAGGATTTCAGCTCCCTTGTTCAATTACATTCACAGAATCACAGAATCACAGAATCACAGAATCACAGAATCACAGAATCACAGAATCACAGAATGCTATGGGGTTAGAAGGGACCTGTGGAGATCACCCGGTCCAACCCCCTGCCAGAGTAGGTCCACCCAGAGCAGGTGGCACAGGAACGTGTCCACGCAGGATTCGAATGTCTCCAGAGATGGAGACTCCACCACCTCTCTGGGCAGCCTTTTCCAGGGCTCTGCCACCCTCACAGCAAAGAAGTTCCTTCTGATATTTAGACAGAACTTCCCGTGTTCAGGTTTGTGCCTGTTCCCTCTTGTCCTGTCACTGAAAAAAGACTGACCCTATCTTCCTGACACCCACCCTTGAAGTATTTCTAGGTGTTGATCAGATCCCCCCTCAGCCCTCTCTTCTCCAGACTAAAAAGACCACAATCCCTCAGCCTCTCCTCATAAGAGAGATCCCTCAGGTTCCTGGTCTTGTTTGAAGGGACAGGGTACCACAAACTGATGTACCCTACTCTGGCATAGGTGACATAATCATGAGCCTGGACATTCTCATGGGAGCTGCCTTATTCTCTGCTCACAAGCACACACAAATGGACATACTTTCCGTATCCATGGAAAAACTCCAGTACAGAGCACAAGGAACAGGCATCCACATTTTAGCAGAGGACTAGCAAATTATTCAGTAATCCCAACTGAAAGAACCACTGCCTCCTCATGAAGATCACTTCCTATAGTCTGTGTATGCTGACAGCCCCATCTCAACACTTTACCAATTCTCCCAGTCAGCCAAGTTAATTATCCCAGTTCCTGAATCTCACGTATTAAACCTACTTGAGTCAGCCCCCTGAAATAAAGACTTTCAGGCTCCAGACAGAAATCAGCCTGCTTAAAATCAAGATCCCAAGCCTGCTTTTTCTGCTCAGGTTCAGAACCCTTCTCTGAATGTGCAGTTGGTAACAGGCCCAGGTGCCGCTGGCCCCATGCCCAAAACTTCTGTGGGATGCCCCAGAGAGTGAAGTAGCATGAAGCAGACAGGGATAAAACGAACGATATCAGATTGCAGCAACCTTGTGTGCTGTAAAGGGCTCTAGGTTTCATGCCTGGTGCCTGTGCTTGGTTTTAATACCTAAGAACCTGTACCGTCCGTGTTAACACCGATCGTGCATCAGGGAGGAGAGGGAGCGGGATGGAGGCAGAAGCCTCTGCAGGACCAAGGATGTGACCAGCGAGACGCTGAGCCCACCACAGTGGCCGGGAGGGAGGAGGGGGTGGCCGGATGGTCTCTTTTCCCCTTCTCCCCTTCGTTATGTCCCCGTTCCCCCGCGCGATGGCAGCATTTCTGAGCAATCCCGCCGGCGACCGGCGTGGGGAGGAGGGCGGCGGGGCCGGGGACCTCCGGGGCGACGGACGGGCCACCGTTTTTTTGGGGATGGGGGGGAAGAGGAAAAGGTGGAGAGCAGAGGTGACGCTGTTCCTCGCCCCAGGACAAGGTGCTTGTCACCTTCTGGGGTGTTTCGGGCTTGAGAAAAGTAAACGGAAGGTACCCCGGGATGTCCCCAGGGCCACCGCCGTTTCGCTGCTGCAGTCCCTTCTGTAGCGTCTGTCGCCCGCGGACAGGGCGGAGGGACGGGGTCAGGTTGTCTGAAATGGGACTTTTCCCAAACAGAATTTGCCAATCTCTTTGGAAGATGGGAATCGGGGAGGGTAAGTGGGAACGGAGCGTGTTGCAGGGGGGGTTGCCCTTCCCAAATCTGCCTCGGAACCTGCCAAGGCGGGTTAGACTTGAGAGATACACGTGGATTTTCTGGCCATTTCAGTGCCTCTGGGCTTATTCTTATCTGAGGACGTTCTCAGGGCTCCAGCTCTGAAGTGGGGAGCCTGAAGTACCTCTGTCAGTGATCACTGCCCCATTAGTCTGCAGCTTCTTTTGAAGTCAGAAATGCACAGATATTTTTTTTTTTCAGAAGTAATCTATCATTTTTCTACCTTTTTTCCCCCTCAGGTTTGCAAGAACAAATGGATTTTTACTGGGTTGAAGCACGAGGCTTTCACGATACTGAAGTATTTTATGAAGATGGGCCTGGGCTAAAGTATTTTATGCCAGTCTGGAAGAGTTGGATAACTGTCTTCTGGTGGAATACAGTTTTATGGTGTGCTATAAAATACTCTATAACCTATTTGATAGAGTGGAAAAATTAATTTTCTTCAGCATCACCTTTATGTCGCCACAATCTACCTTTTTATATATTATCTGACTCCTTATGATTCACATTCAGCAAGGGACTACTACTTTTACATAACTCACACACCAATTCTTCCAACATGGCTGGGGCCACAGTTTGCAAATAGTAAACTATTCTTGTTAATCCTAAAAACTAAGCTTAGAAATCATCAGGGAAGCTTGATATCCTACATAAAGACTATGTTTGTCTAAATGTAGTCTTCATGAACAAATTGGATATCTGAAACAAAATGTTTGGTTTTTTTTTAAGGATGTGCAAATAAGCTTTTGCTCAGAGTTTTGATTTGGAGACTCAAATTCGAAAATGAAGTTCAAAGCAGTAGAAATAAAGGCTTGACAGCGGCAGCAGACACACAATGGATTCACATAGCCCAAATTTTGTATGTCATTGAAACCCCATGTGTTCGACACATCTTTAATGAGACTGAATACTGTGGAAGCGTGTTAGGGTGAACTGAGTTGTTCAGCCTTTTGTCTCGTCTGTTATTATGTACATATTCACCACTACAGAGGTTGGAACCAGGGCATGAGTACCAAAACCACCAGTCTGGTATCATTCCTTTCTTTTTATTTGAGTAGGCTTGATGAATAACTGGGGGGCTTCTTCTAAACTAATAGCTCCAAGTAATAAAGAAACCTTCTTACTACTGCCTCTGGATTTGGGTGCTCCCTTCAGAAATATGCAATCCACATTCTAATCTATTTGGGAGGAGATTTGAATTGTTCCTGAAATCCCAAGAGAAACTGTAAGACATCAGACTACTGTTTAGAAGGATTCCAGGTCCCTGAACTCTTTTCTGACTTTTGATAAAAACAGTCTTTTGCCTTTTCAGCAATTTCACAGATTCTAAATTATTTTACAGGATTTTGAGGCAATCACAAAGCAGACACAGTATTCAATATTCTAGAGAACATCACTGGCAGATTCAAGACTTTGGCCTACAGTTCCCCACTCTTAGTACATAGGAATTGCATGGCTAGTGGTCCAAGTCGGGAAGCCTGAGATTTACTCCCTGTCATGCCACTGGGCTTAAATGGTTCTTTTATTTCCTCTGTGCCTCAATTTTTCCCTTGGAAAAGTGCATCAAATGCTTCTGACTGCCTTTTTCATTACTTTCTCTTCTAATGAATGAAGAGGCCAATTATTATTATAAATTATTACTGATGGGTTATTTTAACAGTTTCCAAAGTAGGAGTAGCTTCCACCAGAATGAAGGCAAATTTCTACTCTTTTGCTCAGTGAGCAGAAATATTCAGCATGACAGTGGCAGAAGATACAGAAATTAGGCTTTCCTTTTTTCCCCTATTATTATAAACCCAAAGACACTAATGACCTTGGCCCAGCATGTCTTGTTGAGAATTAGTGACCAGATGAAAACACTTTCCCAAAAGGGACAGTGATTAATTCTCAGTAAAATTCACTAAGCATCAGTCAATCTCACAAAATCATTCAACAGTGTTGTGGAAGAATTTGAAAAGGCATCATTTATGAATCTGGAAGGCTTTTTGTGAGTAACAGATTTGTGAAAAGAATCAGTGGAGTAACATATACTATTTAATTAGAAACTATGTAAATATGCATCTCAAGGGACATTCTGATTATCAGCTTTGCTATGTGCAATGAGAAATGAATACAGTATTATCACATCCAAGCTCTATGGAACATGGGTCACGTGCATCTGTGACTGCACAGTAAACAATGGAGGAAAGCAGTGAGTTTTGTGGAATTGCCTGGAGAGTAACCATGGAAAGATGGAAATCACGCTTTTCCTTTCTATAAATAAAAAGACAACACTGTCCTAAGCAGTTTTCCACTTCTGCTCTAAATTGGCCCGGCCTGAATATCCCAAAGTCCTCCTTCTGCCTAAATGACAGTGAGATGGTCTCTGTGGAGAAACCTTGATGCCACTAATAATCTTTGCAATCTGCTTGGCCTTCAAAATTCACTGAAGAGTACATGGCTAGGACTAAAGAGTATATGGCTAGGACTAACCAATGTGCTGGCCAGATCTGTGTTTGTGCTGATTACAGTTCAGTATGCTATACATGGGCAATATATGCCCACATATATTATATTCTATTGTGGGTTCTTCGGTTAGTGACATAGCACTCCCTTTGAAACAAGAACAGCCTTGATTACACTGGAAGAGTAACACTGGGTTTCAGCTGTTATACCCCATGGAAGGCTGCTGCGTTACACCAGCAGCGTGACAAATACAGGGCGAAAAGATCTTAGCAACAGATGTTCAAATTCAACAATAGTCAGTTTTTGCAGCCTTATGGCATTTTGGACCATCATAGCAAATAACACATTTTGTACTCTTTTATCTGTCCTGAAAAGATAATTAAAAAGGGAACGTGAAGCATTTGAGTGTATGGGTGGAGCATCAGAATGTTTTATCAAGTAAGCTATAAAAAATTATGTCCCTCTAGTGTAAATACCCATTTGTCTTAAGGTTGGTCATTGTCCCAGGTTTCATATATCACCTACAAAGGTCTTTGTTATGGGAAAACCTTTCCATTCTCCTCTCTTCAAAGCAATCTATTAAAGCCTGTCTGTTTAGCCTACAAAGCACTGCAAGGGGATGTACGAATTGTACTTTGTAGCAGCAGGACTGAGCTTTTAAAGGCAATGGGGTTTGACAAGCTGCAAAGGTGGCCTTAACGGTAGCTGTGTAAAGAGCTACCGTGTGCTAGATTATTCAGGATTTATTATTTTTAATGTGGCCCAAGAATATGGGTCCTGCTTCAGAGCAGAGCTGCAAGCTGTGTGTTCAGTGACATTGGCTGTTGCTCATGAGCTCAGGAGGGTTCTGAGCCAGAAAACACCAGTCCTGAGGTGTCATGTGCTGCCAAGGCCAGCCAAAGTTTGAACTTGTTTGGTGTCACTTGGTATGGTGTGGAGCTGGAAGGCAAGAACAGCATCCACCATCACTGAAGGAGCTTCGGTTTGCCAGGAAATCTTAGACAACTACCAACTTCAGCCCTTTGAGCAGCAGAATTCTTTTGAACTCTTGCTGGATGCAGGGATCGCAGGGATCAATCAGGCTATTGCAGGCAGGATGTGCTCATTCAGCAGCAGCTTTGGCACCAAAAGAGGATTGTTAGAGCCTATTTTCCTTTTAGCAGCAGGAATAAGTACTGTAAAGAAACGGGACTCGGTGAGATTGCATGATGCATAAACAGTGTGTAATCCTCTGAATGTGCAGGGAATTACAGGCGACTGAGGAACAAGAACAAAAATCCAGTGGTTGCTGTGGCACGTGCCTGGTGGTGAAAACCCAAGTTCGAACTGTCGGTCAGGGATGCCTTTGTCTTCAGAGGGGAATGCTGAAACTGTATAGCACTTTCTGGTTCTGCCTGTGGGATTTAATCAGAGAAGTCCAGAAGGTAAATGGATCTGCATTCAGTGGTGGTGGCTCCACAGGTTTCTATTTTGTAAATCAGATAACATGTATTCCTTTTTACATTAACAGAATAGTCTGAGGGGAAAAAAAAGTATTTATCGGATAGGTTTCTATAAACACTCATGAAAGAAAACCCAGGGCTTTAGTAACTAGAAGCCAGAAGGGAAAAAAATAATTCTGATATGCACTTTCTTGGAAGTTACACTACAGAATACCGAATGGCTCAGAGTCGGAAAATGGTATGAAATAAGATCTGTTGCAGGGACCTGGTTATAACAATATTTCCTTTTGTTCCACCATGATTGTCTATACAGCGAGGAAACAGAAACACATTAAAAAAAATAAATATCAAGGACCCTATGCATTTGGTTTTTTTAGATTTTTTTATCTTATTTTTATGGAGACACTTTTGATGAGACAAAGGCTGTAATAAAGGAATTAAAAGCTGCCTGCATGTGGGCGTGCATGCGCACGTGTATGTGTGCACACCCATACCGTACCTTGGGTTGCAAATGTCTGCTAATTATTTTGAGGAAGTAAATTAAATGCAGAAACAGAAGCTGAAAGATCAGTAGCAGAAGGGTTTTGACAATCATAGTACCTGCAGCTGCATTTCTGTTTCTATGAGCGATTTGATTTGACATCCGCTCATGTTAGCATTTGGAAGAGAATAAGGCTTGGCATATGCTACTATGTATTTTCCTCCCACAGAGGGTAGAAGTGGCAGGCACCCTGCTATACCTTTTGAATTGTTCCCTTATTGCACAAATTGAAAGAGAAATATTTAAACATACTTCAGAGGTTAATTTATAACAATTAGTTTCTCTCCTTAAAGGCAAATTTGTTTCCTATTGTTTGAAATCTATAAAAATACAAACCACAAGAGACCAGTAAAACTTTCTAATTTCCAAAGAATAAAAAAAAAAAAAGACAAGCTTTCTTAAGCAACTGGCTTTGCCCAGTGCCTGAAAAAATACATCATGTCTCTGTGCCTTTTCCTTTGGGAAACAGAGGTGGAACCACCACAGATGCATGTTAAGAGATTAACCCTGAATGCAGGAACTGTTGAAAATAGGTTTATTCCAAGTATTACCCCCAAATATATAAGGTGCTGGTGGCCTTGGCTGCAGAGACTGTTGAGGTTATGCAGAGATATTATTTATTAAGCTGATGTCAATGACGTTGTCGACCAGCAAGCAGCAGAGCAAGACTGGACAGACTCAAACAGAAAACCTGGTGTGCTTTTTACTTTTTAACAGCGAGGGGCAGTGATTTGTCAGCGATGCAGAGGTGTGCAGAGGTCCCCGTTGCTGAGCTCCAAACCAAGCCCGCTTATCTCCTGAAATAATGCCTTCCAGCTCAGCGAGAGATTTTTAGGGCTTAGCACAGGATTGATGTAGGGATTCCCGTGGTCTTTGTTACAGGTCAGATGAGCTTATCTAACCGTCTGGTCTGGTCCTCGGCCCCGTGAATCTTCTCCTTCTTCCTTTCACTGTTCTCAGAGTCTCAGCTCCGAAATGCTGCAACCCCAAGTTGTATTTCAGCGGATCGGGATGTGGTTCTGTGAAACAGTCACGTATCTCACCGGGCTTTTAAGCACTGGCTCACTACACGTGAGGAGAGGGCAGGCTTTCCGTGCGTTGGTTTAACTTAGCTGTGAAAAGTTGGGTTAAAATCTCCATACCTTGGGCGATACAAAACAAAAGACTGTAATACTGTGGCTAATTATGAACCACCATAAAGGGAGCAGCCGAAGTTCACCCGGACTCACCTGACAGGCTGGAGACCTATTGTGCCTACAGAATGCTCAGACAAAGAGTCATGCTCTGAGTGCAGGAACCAATTCACGTGTTCCAGGGAAAGAACAGGAATCATAATGTTTTGTAACCCACTCTGAGATCCTACTTACAAAAGAGTATACTGAGTTTGAACTATGAAACGCATTATTATTTTCATTATTTAAAAAATGTGCCCTCTTCAGTGCAAAACTGACACTATACTGAACAATAAGCTCAATATAAAGAATGTTCAAGAACCTGATTTAAAGCTGGTTGAAAAGCCATGTTGACTGACTTCAAGCACCTTTGGTCCCACTTCGTTCGATGTGTCAGCACTTAGTGCAACTTGTCCTGTAGAAGAATTCTTGTATGGAACATGTGATGAAAGACTGTAAGAAATTTCAGAGAGCTGTTCACTCAAATCTCCTTAGATAATGACTAGGGGGATATAACAGACCAAGAAATAAATAGGCAAGTGCTCATGGAAATATGCAGGATATTTTGCAGAGGGCTGTGTGCCTCCACCTAGGAGGAGAAGAAAAAGGCAACAATGGTTGACTATATGTTAGGCATTTAAACAAGTGGAATGATGATAAGCTTTTTCTGTGGTCAGCTCACTACAGTGATAGAAAATTTTCTCTTTGGGTAGAAAAAGAGAGGAAAAATGTAAGAGTTGTACAAGTTATGGCATCAGAGAAGGTAGCCAAGGTTACTTATGCTCAGGCTTGAAGACCCAGTTATCAGAAGTTATTTTTCTACACAGATTTATTCTGTTTTCACTGAGTTATTGTTGTTGTTAGTTGACCTGGGAGATAATCTGCACTCTCAAATTCCTGTCTCTGGTTGCATATTAGTTTTGCCACTTTTATTTCATTCAGAATTACCAGCCACATGCGTATTCCAGCTCTTAATGTGACAGGTAACAAGGACAATGGAAGGCGTCCTGTGACAGATGCAACCTTGTTGGCATCTGCAGGTGCAAAGGCATTTTCAGTTTAGCATGCTAAAGGGCATCAGTTCAGAGCCTTAGGTGGTTTGGAGCAGATGCTGATGATGAAAATAATGAGTATTTTGAAGACCGTTGTGCAGGCGTGTGTGTGTGTGTGTGTGTGTGTGTGTGTGTAGCATTTAACTCTCTGAACACTGAGAAGAAATATCTCGACTGTCGATCTAATGAAATGCCTGTGAGGATAAAAATAAGCCTGCTAGAAGTTCTCTTGAGAGCAGAATGCACTAGTGCTCTTGTCCTCTGCTACAGCACCTGATGTTTGCTGTTGCAGCTTCCTTAGAAGACAATTGCCCTTGATATCACAGTGATATTTCAACACTTCTTTATGGCCTCTACCCAGACCCCTATTATTAAGCATTTTTTTCTTCATTAATAATTGATGCCTGTGTTTAAGGCTTCCATTTGAAAATATCTCTCAAATCTACTTTATTAGATTTTGAGTAAATGTTCCCCAAATCTCCTCAGCATTTTGTTAAAAATGAATGTCATATATCTTTTGATAAAACCTACAGAGTTAAGTGCCTAATAAAATACTACATGACTAAAATGACTATTAATATTTTAGCATTATGCTGAAGTATGAGTGTTCTCCCGGCAAAGGTATGAATCACTGGTTTTTCATTTCTTTAATTCTTTATTAATTGGTACTTGAGGCAATAAACCCTAACATATAACTTTGGCTTCAGATAAGGTTTAATGAGTGCCTGACCTTTGCTTGGATAATTCTCTGTCAGTGAACCAATTCAGGATAACCCTTTGAAGCTTGAATTCTTGTATTGAATGCTGCTTGCTTTTCACTGTCCACGACTTAAATAGACAGCACTGAAAGTTGGCTTTTTAGTTAAAAAAGGCTTCCATAAGAAAGCTTTTTTTTTAAATGACTAATTTAGTGGAAATTTAATTTTTTGTCTGCCTCTGTTCCACTAATTATTCTGCAATAGAACAAAAGTCTGATTATAGCTGGAACTGAGGACCACCCATCCTAACATAACTGAGTTATGTAGCCTACTAAGCTGTCATAGTCTGCATGATGGCATTTCCACCTAAATGTACATCATGCATATGGATATGCAGTAAAAAGTCCAGCAGAGGAAGTCCTGGTTAACTGTTAGAGTCCAACAGAGTACAGCTGGAGAAATCAGAAAGTTATTACCTATTAGATAGGGGATCTGAATAGGTTTGATACTTTTCAGGTAATTCTAGAAGAAAACCAAAAGAGCCATAAAGCAGATACCCAGCTGGTACAGGCTCATAACTTGACTGAAGTCTCCTGAGAACAGGCTTCCCCAAGGGACCTCCAGTACTTTCTAGTTCTGGCTGGATTTGAAATACTATGAGAGCAACCACTCATGCTTTAAATTGGGATTTATGCTTTAAATTGGGATTTATGCTTTAAATTGGGATTTATGTTTTCTCTTCCTCTCCAAATCCCAAAGTGCAGCTAGGCATGAGGAAATGTGAAAATGATCCAACTTATTCCCACTCAAAAAATATTTCATGATTTTAGACACTACTGGAAGATTAGGCAATGCATTTTGTACCTTAAAACGTCTGGGGGAGTTTCCAACTGCCGTGCATAGTGGTAGGACCACCTCTAACGTTTGTTTCTGGAAAAAAGTAGAACCTGATCGAAATAAAAAAGATAAAAACCAAACAAATCCTTGAGCAGAAGTAACCCTGCTATTGGAGACCTAGTGTACACGGGCAAGACTAAATTAAGCACTTTCTCTGATCTTTGGCATGTGTAGAAGTTAAGGCCAGACATCCTATAAGAGTCCCCTATACAGGGGCTAATGTGACCTGTATATATATTCTGTTCCCCACTGAAAAATTGTTTCTGTGTACATAAAATAAATGATATGCACTGGAGAAGGGTTTGGAACTTGAGGTTTATGCTATGGTTTTGTGCCATTTTTAACCCTCAAGAACAAATGTCTAATTGTTGAATGCAAAATATAATGGCTTCACTTATATTCACAGTTTTTAAAATATACTCAGGGGCTGAAATCCCAGCTTCCAGTCAGAAAAGCTGAAACCAACAGTCAAGGATATACAGACAAGAGAGAATTTACCTCTGTCCTTTTATGAAGGATGATACTTAACACATATTAAAACCATATAAACATATACACATGGGATCATATTATATCAGTAAATCTAGTTTGAAAGTTACAATATTTGTATTTTTCAGCATTAAAACAACTTATGGGTTGGGCTTTGGGGCTTTTTTTTGTTGGTTTTGTGGATTATTTTTTTTTAATTCTATCCTTAGCTAATGCTATTTCTTGCAAATAATTCACATCTTTGTGCAATTACAGTTGCGTTCTTCAGTGAAACACTGTGAAAAGAAAATAGCTAGTCCTAATTACATGCTTAAATAAACATGTGCTTCAGTGCTTTGCTAAAACTTGTGCCCCAGTCCCTGGTTTTGTCATTTGCATATGTTGATTCAAAAGATTGGAGAATTTTTACCTGCAAATTCTGCCAGTTTCCTTGTGGAGTCACAGTCGGTTCTTATGAAGATTTGAGTTCATTCTTCACACTGAACCTTTGCAAAGACAAGGTCTCAGGGCTAAGACGAGCAACCTAGAAAGGAAAAATAGATTTAGCTGCTTACATCTAACAGCATAAACCTATGGAAACAAGCTGTCTCACCACGGTTAAGAGACTCCACTCCAGTGAACAGAATTAATTAAGTTCATTTCCACGCAGGACTGCCCTTGGTCCACAGAGAGTCAAAGGGCAGTTAAAGAGTATAATTACTTGTGTTAAAGAGAAAATGGCAATGGGAGTTAGCCCAGCCTCACAATGTGATTTAAAAGAACAGCACGCCTTTATTGTATTTTTAGTTTGAATGTATTTTAGATGTGGGTGAATTACAAAGTGGGGGGAAAAAAGCTCGCTGTGAAACTGTACTTGCCAGATATAAATGGAAACACTCATTCAAATTCTTCATTCAAAGTAGTGAAGAGGGAGAAAAAGTTTTAAAAAAAAAAAGAAAAAGCTAGCAGTCCAGCAGTAGGAACCAAAGCCATTGATTGCAGTTTGCCTGAGATTGTCATAAGAATAGAAAAGAATTGCCAAGGAAAGACTACTAATTTTCAACCTTATTGGAAATTATTAGATGCTGTGTCCAGTCATTCCCTTTGATCCAGTATGCAGTAAGATTTTCCCTGTTTTTCACCTACTACGTGCTGTGCTGTTCACCCAAGTGTTACAGGTATTTTAACAGCCTAACTTTGACGACAGCCTCTCTATCCCTCCAGGCCTTTGTCAAAGCTTGTGTAGCAACATGTATTTTTTGCTGCCTTTCTCCAGGTGATTGCCATGTGTCTGTAGCACCTATTTTTATTTTTTTCCCACTCACAGTGGCATTTGGAGCAATTTAGTACAATTTGGGAGTACATTTTTATTGTAACCAAATGATACATAGTGAGAATCCTCCTTTTCTCCTTTATTGGTTATTCTCCTTTTCGTTCATTGGTACCAGCCAATTAAATGGGACACATGAGAAGGGAGGACTGGTACCAGCGGTGACTTTCACACCTTTTCTATAATGTATCTGAATATTTTTTAATCTAATAACGTCCAGCTGCAATTTGAATCTCCCCAGAGGATATTGGCCACCTTCAAAATACAGGCAAAAGAATAATGCTGAAGGAATGGCTTATTGTTGTAGTTGTGGTCATTCATTCCACTGTATCTCCCCCTGCTGACGTCAGCAAGTCCTCCCTGAGAAATGGGCATTTTAAAATAGTTATGTGGGTCTCTCTTAGCTTGTTGCTTTTGTTTATCACTTCCAAAGGGGTTTTCTTTCCATAAAATAAAACTGAAAAAAAAATAAAACAACAACTAAAATATAAGCTCTGCCAACACATGGACACATGGTGTCTTGTGGTCCTGCTGTTGTGGTAGAAGGACAGCTATCACGAGTAAGGATTAGTGTCCTATTGCCATCATGTAAATACAGTGCTGTAAAAGGACTGAAATTCACCTATTTGGTTCAAGGTCAGGCAGTTATCAGATGAAGAAGCTCTGTCTTCAGCCTACTGTGTTACCTCTCTAATGCAGATATTTGAGGGTAGAGCTATGTCCTAACCCAAAATTCAAATTTGGGACCTTTTCTTTCAGAGTAAGTCTTACCTAAATTAGGTCCTCTTTTAATTTTATAAAACACTCTATAATTACATCAAGAACTCCCTAAAGTGCCTTCCTTCTTGCCCTGCTCTTTCATGATATATGCTTCCGTTAGATGTTGCTCAGTGAAAATATGTTGGCAAAGCTGATTGATAGTATAGAATGAGAAATGGGATAAAAGAGCAAGCCTGCATTGAGGTTATATGTAAAACTGAATGCCAGTTTGTTGAGCTACAGATGCTGAAAGAAAAAAAATAGCACATTGACCTGTTGAGAGCAGGCCCTTTAAGAGGGGGTTGCTGGGAGGGCACATATGCAAATAAGTGGAAGTAAGCGAAACGAAGTATAGTGAAGGCGAAANAAAAAAAAAAAAAAAAGCATAAAGATTTAATTGCAGGAATAAGTGAAAAAAACCCCAAACCAGTATTACTTTGAGTAGAGGTCACTGTGCTAACTGACTTGGACTGAACTTCTTGTACTATTTCAGCTGTAAATGGTTCAACATGAAAGCTAAAGCAGTGTGGAAGCAATGCTAATTGCTAAATCAGCTCTGTAGTAACAAAATCAGAGCACTCAGAGTACCCTTAAAATCTCCCAGTGATTTTGAAAATATTTAAAGGAGGAGATAGAGAAATAAATGAAACATGAAACTTGCACTTCAAAATGCACAGATGCATAAGAAAAAGGGTAGCAACAACCTAATGATATGTAATTATGTGACAATATTCATAGACTAGATCAGTATAAAAGAAAATTGATGAGACAATTCACAAACATGAACTGCAGCTATTCTGTTTATTTGGATCAGGTCCTCTTTGCAGAGAGGAAGGAAGGAAGGAATTTGAAAGGATTTTCATGATTGGAAAAAGACAGGGTTGTTCGTCCAACTGCTTATATAGTATTATATGAAGGCTAAAGTGCTTGTGTGATTTGGTGTATTTGGATAGCAGATGCTAAGAAACATGATTAGGGGAACACAGAGCTGCCCTGGGTAGGAAAGACTTATAGACTTCAGCAACAGTCTTGCAGTTTAATAGGCTTGGGCGTTTGATCTCATTTCATCTGGAGTGGCAATGAGCAGTTCTACAGGATTGCAAAGAAGCCGAGAGGAAAGCTTCCTGTACTTCAGCTCAACTTGGAGGTTCTTGCAGTGAACCAGGGTATGTCTATTATGAGAGCAGCGAAGAGGATGTGTACTCCTGGATCTGTTATACCTCCCAGATTTGCTTTTAGGAGCACAGTGAACATTGGTGCCCAATAACATTGACAGAGAGAGCTCTGGAGGAATCTCCAGACAACTAAGATATATTTTATGGGCAGATAAACCTCTGCATCTCTTCATTGTCTACCCAGGGAAGCCAGGGACAGCTACAGGTCTGACTTGGACGGCTTGAGACAGATGATGTGAACCTCACTCATACTGGGTAAAGGTGTAAAATAACATAGAGCTTTCTACAGTGATGGAAAGCTACACATTTATGAAAAAAACTACCCATTTAGAAATGTTAGGTAATGCATATCAGTTATTTTCCTTGTGGGACATTACATGTACACTGCAACCATTGTATTTCAGCTCTTCAGTTCAGGACACGTTCTGGAAGCATCTTCCCATGTGAAAGGTCCTGTTGTTCTGACTGGCAGCTGGGAACGTCTACCATCCAATTCTTAAACCTGTCTCACCCTGATGTCTGCTACTCCTGGTTATCAGTGGCTGTTGCAAAGCAGAAATATGTTTTTTCAAATTTTCATAACTTTCATAAAATACAAAGTTGATCAAGCAGTACACTATATTGTCAAAGCTGTTTTATTTTTTAGAATCAGAGTCTGGGTATAATGGTATAAATATTAGGCAATATAATAGTAACTCTTAAGATTAGAAAAGAAATACTGATGTGACATCTGAGATTTCTTATATTATGAATGATTTAATTTTTTAGGGTTGGAGTCCTGGAGAGAAACAGATACCCAAAGAAAAGGCTTATTTTCATCTTTTCAGTGTGTTTATCTGGCTATATCAAGATGAGCTTTGCTGTAGATTTCTAGCTTCTTCTTTGACAGTGGCAGTATCAACTGCTTCCATCAGAGAGTTCCTTCAAGATCAAGTCGGTAGTGGGAAATAGCACAATATTTCGGTATTATCGCTATCTGAACAAGATGTCTTTTCAACCTATTTCCTAATCTTAAAGATACCAGGAACCTCAGATCCATTTTACATCTCAAACCCCCTAAACTCTTCCATCAAGTATATGAAGTCCAGAATTGAAACTTCACAGTTAGCGATAAAAGACATTTTGCCTAGAAGGTATGTCAGCTCAGTGCAAGTTTTCACATACCTGATTTGGCTTTGTCTCAGAAAATGTTTCAGATTCATCCTCCTGGAGGCTGATGAGTTATTCATTGTTACTTCCATCAGGATTTCAGACTATATCCTGAAATGTCTCTTGAAAAAAAAAAAAAGGAAAAAAAAAAGTCCCTAATGATTACAACTCATTCTGTGAAATTGGGTCATTCTGTCTTCCCATGCCTTGGGATAACCAATTAAATAGAGGGAAGCTAAAGGAACAGAAGAAATCCCCAAAACTCTGAGATCACCAGCCTATTGTCGATCCTCAACAGCATGGAGTTAATTTTTCATGGTGAAAACTTCGTATCTTGGGACTATTCATAATAGTCTGACATAGATTTTAAAATCAACAATGCTCACTGTATATTTAACCATATGGTGATTGTCAGCAGAAGACCATAAGACAGCTGTAAAAAGAGAATTTGCACTGCAAGAAGATGCACCCTTTTATAACAAAATTTTTAGTAGCGTGTAACTGAATTTCATAATTTAGTCCTGGTTTTCTTAAAAAACTATAATAATGATGAAAATCTGTCTGAATCTGATGAGAACCACTCAAAAGGATGCTCTTTTGTTGAAGTTCATTCATACAGAGACTGGAAAATATTTTCCAAGACTTTATTTTGTAATAAATAATAAATATTATTTTGCACACAATGTAATATTTTAACCATTTCCTCCCCAACACAATAATTTAGTATTTCAGCCATCTGGATGAATAACTGCAGTATTTACCCGAGAGTGGTAAAAGAATTAGTTTGAAAGGTTTTACACATTAATTATCTTGAAATTGTGTATATTAATTTCCAATAGATCTTGGAACTCTAGAAGAGAGTTCTAGAAGAGAGAGAACTCTAGAAGGCTGAGAGAAACTTGAAAGTGTGCCAGTCTACCATGAAATGATCAGGAACATTTGGATAACCACAGAGCAGTTGGTCTGATGAGAGTTGTGGGCAAAATCATGGCCAAGGGAGTTAATGGTTCTGAAGGACTAAGGGATAGATGTATTCGAATGTTAGTCAACATGATCTCTGGCACTCTTACTTGAAACTCTAATGGGGATGGATGCATGTCTTGTAGAGGAGTATTAAGAAGAAACGTGAATGTTGGAAGTGTTGTACATGCAAATATCATGTGTACCTGGGCTGTCAAACTAGACTTTACTGGGCAAGCAATTTGCAAGTGCAATTAACTTCAGGCTCAATTTAGCTAATTTAAACATTTAAGTAGCAATTGTGTATTTGTGTCAGGTCCCTTGACATCTAAATAACTTAAATTGGGGTGCAAATAATTGTAGAAGAAAAAGAATTGGGCCTGTGATCTACAAGAAATTAAAGCTATAAGAAAATCGAATACCCTCAAGCAGTCTGTAATATATATGCTTCTTATATTTAGCTAATGATAGCCAAACTTTCCTCACAAATGTTTTGCTGTATACTTTTTCCTCTTTGTTGCTCTGATGATCTGAAAGTAATTCTCCTGCTCCCTCTGAAAAGTGAGCTGGTTTCCAAATATGCACCATAAACAAAACACAAGTGCCTTTACCTCTAACACTTTGTCAACATTTGAGGCTATTTAACCAGAATGCAGGCATCACTGGCCTGGCATAGATAATGCTAACCACTATCAGTGGCTTAATTCCTTATTCTAAAGTATTTTTAACTAATTGGAAATGAAATGCAGGAAAAAGAAAACAGAGACAAAAGCCAACCCTCTCTGAGCTTTTGCCTCTAACCCATGACCTCGTATTCTGTTTGCATAATAATCTTATGATTGTGTTTATTGGTTAATTGATAGAGGGTCCGTGTGACAGAAGAATGCAATGCAGAAAAAGAATTCTCTCTGTTTTTTGATATTTAAAACCATTTATGAGCTGTGTTTGCCATGCAGGACACTATTTAATCCTGGGTTTCCTCATTTTCAGCTCCTTGCGAATTCTCACAGCAAACATTGACCAAAGAATAACTTGGCTCAGATTAACTGAGTGACTTACAAAAAATGAGAATAATGATTAACACCCTCTGCATTTTTTACTTTACTGTTTCGTTACAGCTGCATATAGTAAAGGTGTAATTACATTTATTGTATTCACAGAATCATAGAATGTTTGGGTTGGAAGAGGCCTTAAAGATCGTGGAGTTCTAACTCCTTTCCCTGGGCAGGGACATCTCCCACTGGACCAGGTTGCTCCAAGCCCCATCCAGCCTGGCCTTGAACCCCTCCAGGGATGGGGCAGCCACAGCTTCTCTGGGCAACCTGTTCTAGTGTCTCACCACCCTCACCGTAAAGAAATTCTTCCTCCTTTCTAATCTAAATCTTCCCTATTTGAGTTTAAAACTTTTACCCTTTGTCCTGTCACTCCACTTCCTGATAAAGAGTCCCTCCCCAGCTCTCTTGTAGCTCCATTCAAGTATTGGAAGGCAGCTATAAGGTCTCCCAGGAGTCTTCTCCAGGCTGAACAACCCCAACTTTCTCAGCCTGTCTTCCCAGGAGACGTGCTCCAGCCCTCTGATCATCGTCGTGGCCCTCCACTGGACTCATTCCAACAGATCCATGAGTTCCATGTCCCTCTTGTGCTATGAATTTAAGCAGGTTGCTAATAAGATATTTATGAAGCTTTATAAGAATGACCTTTCATGGATGTGAAGCATTCCTCCCCCTCTTCCCCTCCTGAAATTAATAGAAAATTATTCTGTTGTAACAGGAAACTGTTACACGAATTAAGAAATACTTAACCAAAAGAAACATCTACAGCAGTGCCTATCCTTTCACCAATACTTTCTATGACTATTTGCCTTGTCCATCTTTCTCATCTCATAACTACTTATCTGGCTGCAATTTACTTCAACAAGGATTTTTTTCAGTAGTCTTTGTTAAATCACTTCTGGAGATTTTGGGGATTTGGGAATTGTTTGGAATTTTTGAAGGTGTTTGACAGGCATTTGGCAATCAATGACCAAACAAACAGTTTTGGTAACTTACTGCTGTGCAAATCATTAACAAAATTATTCCTTTTGTAAATTTTTTCGGGCTAAGTTCACATAGGTTAAAGGAAATCAGGATAAAAGTGATCTGATTTGTTAGCCACATGTAATTACCTAAAGATTAGTGATCTATACACTCAGGATCAGCAACTCAACAGATAAATCCCAACACCAGACACTTACTGTACATCTGGACATTTCTGAAGAGCTTTTTATGGCTGATCCTAGAAGATTCTGATTATACCCATAACCCCACCCCATTACAATTACAATTACATGCACTCCAACCCCAGAGGAAATATGGGTCCTTATCTAAATTTGTTTAAATTTGATGTTCATTAGAGTTAATAAGCAAGAAAACAAGCAATAAACCTGTCCAAATGTAATAATTTTTGTGACCATTTATTGTCTCTAGTTTCCTTATGTGCTGTAACTTCAGCAAACCAAGACACCTCTTGGCTAAGCTGGTGTCACTGTGAACACCAGCGATCCTAGCAAATTTTATCTCAAAAAGATCATCCCTGTTACTATTCCCTAGTTTTGAAGGAGAATGTGGAAATATGTATTACTATTCTCACGACTCGGTTATCACAGTAAGTTCCTTTGGGTTAAGAACCCAAAGGAAAAATATTTTAGGAATTAAAAACAAAGCAAGATGTTATAAGCCTCAAACGTTTAAGAGTTTGTTGTGTGCCTGAACCCAGACTAATTCTAACTCTGTGCACATTTTCTTAAAATCGATGGAGATACTGATCTTTTTCTCACTTTATGGAAGGCAGAACTAAAGCTTTGAGGAAACAAGACTAGGATGTGGATGGCTGGCCTCAATGATTGAAGCAAAGCTAGAGTCCAGTGTGGGGAACAGAGATAGTATGGTCAGGGAAAGCCAGAAACAAGAATTAGTGTTACACTTGGTGCAGAATGAAGGATTAAAAAAAAAATGACAGGGCTAAAGGATGAACAAAACTGATGGGCTGAAGAGAAGCATGGTCAGATGTTGTCCAAAACTTCCAAGGAGGCTAAGTACTCTATGTTAAAAAGTATGATTCAAAAGAAAGAAGAGGTTTTGGTCAGTTGCAAATAAATAGGTTTATGATACTCACATTGAAGATAAAAGAAACAGAGATTAAAAAGCAAAGTGTTACCCCAGAGGAATAAAATGTTTTGGGAACACTTGATCAATAAGCAAAACAAAGGTAGGGGTAAATATATACAAATTTGGTGGAGTTAATATTCTTTTATCTAGCAAAAGCCCAAATCGTAGTATATCCATCTCAAAGTAAAGCCTCTATTTTAAAGGTTTTGTTGTGGTTTTGTTTTAGATTTTTGGGTTTTGTTTGTTTGTTTTTCTTCATTTTATTTTGCTTTATTTTGCTTTGTTTTTTCCATTAGAACCTCATAGCCAGAGCACTGTGTGGTACTATATTTACTGAGGGAAAAGAAGCAACTTCTTGCTGATGGAGTATTACTGTTTTGTCTAAATGAACATGAAAACACTGGAAGATAAGCAAGCTCAGAAAAAAACACTCTGTTTTCCTGTTTTATAAAACAACTTTGCTCATCTCAAACATTGTTTGTTTCTGGAACTCTTAATGCATCGAGTCATAAGGAAAGTGAAAGAAAGGGCACACCAAAGACCAGTTTTCTACCAGGTATGTAGGGCATGCCTGTGGGACAAGGTATGTAGGACATGCATGTGGAACAAGCTTTCCAGTGAATATTTAATTATTTATGCAAAGTTGATTAGCTGAGGATGTGGTAATTAGTGTTGTGCAGCGTGGAACGGGTTCACCCTCCCTCAAGTGAAGTCTTGACCCTGGCTGCTGCCTGCTGCGTGGCAGGGAAACCCCATCTTCACTTACAGAAAGGCAATGACTCTTCCTCCTGCAGCCTCAAGTGCTGGCCTACCCTTGAAAAACTGCTCAAGATTGCCTGCTGTATTCAGCGCAATATTCACAAATCATTTTGCACTTATTGAAATAGTGTCTTTAGTAAATAAAATATTTGTGAAGAAATCATCTGGCTTGAATGACTTTATCTGTTTTGGAGCAGAAAATGCCATGCATGACTGAGAAAGTGCATCTAGAAGGAGGATTCTGTCTGTAACTTTATCAACGAGAAAGTTTTCTTGGTTAAGAAGGTATTGCTTTACCCCTTTTCAATGAAATATATCAACTGTTCCTTGTTAAAGCATAAGTTATATTACAAAACAGCTCTATACAAAAGTGTCAGAACTTTGCTAATTAGAACATTGACAGCACGAGCCCCATAGAAAATGATGTCTTTGGAAACACCAGACAAAGAGCAATTACGTGTCTTTTTTCTAAATTAGCACTTCAAACAAGAAAAGAAAACATATTAAGTATCACGATATCTTAAAAATCATATCAAATGCTGACAATGTACAATGTGTGTTCAGTCAACAATCTTGTAGGTTATTAAAGTAGGAACAGAAAAGTGTTAATAAATAAATTGGTTGAATCTATCATATTTACCACATCGTTCTCACAAATGGAAAGAGTGTGTTTTTACATGCTAAAAGCAGATGCTCGAGAATCTCTCGATGTAATCAACCTGGGGTTTCAGTATTTTCCTCTGCAGTTTGCCAAAAACAGTGCAGTCTGTGCTTATAGCAGGTATATGGTCTTAATAGCTCAAAGGGCACAGTTTAAAGGAAAGGGGTATAGAGCTGGCTAACAAGGATGAGACACGGAAGGAAATGACGTTAATAAGTTGATTGTTTTTCTGATTGTGGGTGGTGACTGACAAGTTTAGCACACAGGTCATGCCAGTATGTGACCTGGAAAAAGGCTGCAAGCCAGAAAGATTGTTCTGTGGTGCTTGCCTGTTGCTAAATTGGCCATTAACAAGGATGACAGGAGTGGCAAATAGTGAACTTAATTTAGAACAGCAATTTATTTGATTCTTTGGAAATAAACTCATTCCTTTTAAAAAGTGTAACTTAATTTTAAGTGAAAATTGTCCCCTGAAATTAAAAAATTAAGATTTCTGGAATGGAACGTGTCATGCAAAAAAAGATTTTCAAAAAGTATTTTATTAAAGACGTTTATGATATTTTTAGATCTAACTTTTAGAAGTTTAGATATGACAGGAACAATAGAAGATTCATTGTCCATTGATTGTAACCCCAGTAACTGCTGCTTAGAAGATTTTGGAACAACCTCAATGCATGTGCCCATGCAAATAAGCTGCGTTCTAAATTCTTTAGTTAGTTGTTGATTTAGAAGCTGCTAACAGATATTCCCTGATTTTGTCTATGCTGACATTTACTTACTCATTGCACTTGAAGGAAGACACTGAGACAAAAGGACAAAGAAGTTTCTTAAGGCCTAAATGGAAAATGACTGTGGTTTTTAGGACAACTTTAACACATTAACTAATACCTTGTTTATGACAACAGCAAATGCAGTTTAAAGTATTTAAAACAAGCAATCTAAAAAGGGTTATTGCCTGAACTTGTAATTATTTTTGTTCTCAATTTATCTGTTTGGTTCTTAAACATTTTGAGGTCACTGGGTCAACATGTCCAAAAGCTGCTGTAACACACAAGAAACATAAAACAGTGGTTTCAAAACACTGTTTTAAAATAATACCATCATAATTTAAGAGGGCTAGAGAAAAAAAAAAAAAGACAAAAAAAAAGCAGCATTACAGAGGATAGCTGAGCTAAGGAACTGACTTAAAGGGCAATATTGAAGCTTAAACCTTTGATAAAAAAAAAGAGCTTTCCTGTTGGACCAGAAAAATGCAAGCAGAGAGGCCTCTGTATGGACACTGCACCTGTAAACTGTATCTTTAAAAGAAAATTGAACTGGGTTAGAGTCTAATCTTTCATCCAAATTTTGAGTCCAAATGCTGTTCTGAGATGAGTCACTGTGTAGTAAACCATAAAGAAGAATCAATAAGCATCTGCTGGTGGAACATGAGCAGCTGAACCGTAAGAAGCTGTTTCCCGGCGTGTGTGTGTCTCATTGAATGTGCAACTGGACTTTGCTGTGTGACTTTCAACTTTTCACTGGACTTTCTTTTATTACATCTTAGTTACTTTTGAGCTGTAACTTTTGGAAAGCTAATGAAATTCTTCCCTTCCCTTTTTCCTTCCCTTCCCTTCCCTTCCCTTCCCTTCCCTCCCTTTCCCTTCCCTTCCCCTTCCCACACCGTGATTTGGTCAGGGTTCATAGCCGTGAGACCCAGGTGTTATCAGCTGCAGCACAGTGAGACAATGATGAATGGGACCTTTAAAGCTTAGCTTTACATTTCAAGAAACAACAAAAGAGCATTGCACCTGTCTTTCAGAAAGAAAAAAAAAAACACACAAAAACAAACAATCACTAAATCCATGTACGGAGACTTGGTTCAGCAAATATGAGAAGAGAATTCTAGAGAATACAAAGCAGCTCATAGTTTAGCCATAAGTCAACAGGGCAAATTTGAGATCTGGGATGAGGGAACATATGGTTTGTGCCGTAAAAGATATCACAGGTGTCCCAGTAATCTCATTTTACTATTTACACTCCCATTCAAGAGCTTGATTTCCTCTTCAGTGAAGAACAATTTTCCCTAAAGGTTTACAAAGAAATAGGTTCTTAAAGGAAAAACCACTGGAAGTTACAACACAGCACCTGAAGCAGACTTATGCAGTGGTCTCCTGGGTGGTCTTAAGTCCAGAGGTTCCTATCTTTAACCTCTGGTCCTATTCTTGATCCACTTCCCACTTACATATAATTTTTTTCAAAAAAAGTAGATTATGCAGAAAATTTGAATTCTCCCTCCCCCAACTCATTATCAAAGGCTACAGAAGGACGTTTAACATGAAAAGATTACGCTTTAAGTATATAAATTGCACTGGACAAACTCTGTCGCTGTGATGTAATCCAAAATTTCAATCAAAAATCATTCTTCTTACAATATTGTTAAGGCTGGCATTAAAAAAGGATTTGCTAAATACTGAATAGAGAATCAATCAAACATTTTATTGCAAAATCATATCCTAAGTAGAGCTTTTCCTAAAACACTAGATGTTTTATTTTGTATAGTTTTTGTTTTCTGCTTCCTCTTATGTGCTATAGACTTCATTTAAATATCGTGCTAAACAGAGAAAAAGACCTTAACTTTGAAGCTTCATCTGGAAGTTAAATTGTATTTGTGAATGCTTCACTGAACAAAATTTTTCAACTATAATTCAAGTACAGTAATCACGTTTAAAAAATAATTTTTCATAGTTATGTCCCATCTGCTCAATACTGATAAGGAGTTCAAAACCCAAGCTATAAAAATCAATGCCCCCAAATGTTTATTAATTATATAGAACCTTGCTTAGCTTATGGAACACATTTAATACCATGAATGCATATTCCAGGGAATAGATGCAAATTTTAGAAGCTATATTTTAAGTGTAGTTAGACTGCAAAAAGTTTATAAACATCGTACTTATTATTTTATTTAATCTGCTTCTACATTGAGGGGATCGTTTCACTGTAGGTAAAGCACGTAATTTCTTCCTGGGAAAAAAAAACCTCCAACCAACCAGTCCTTGCATATTAAAAGTCAGTGGAGCGTAGTGGGTAAAGCTGCAAACAACCTGCCTTCCATAATTCTCAAAAAAAATTATCAGTAAATTCAAGCCTTATGTCTAATATTCTCAGACATTCTTTTTAACTCCGGTAGCATCATGAACTGATTGAAGCAGCCGGTGGTGCATGAGGCATCCGGGTCAATTAGATTGGGACAAGAATGTTTCATGGTTTTTCTCAGATCCAGCCTCACAAAAGACACTGGAGAGAGATAAAGTGCATTAATGATAATTTTTTTGACATGGATACGCATGGCTGCAGGAAGAGTCATCAACAAAAACAAAGCTTACAATGTTACACCAGCAAGCTGCAGACGGGCGAGAGTGGCAGAGTAGGAATGACTTAATTAGAGGCTTTATGAGCACCTTATTGGGGGGTGTGGGTATAGTTTTTATTCCTGTAAATCTTGTTCTGGCAGAAACAGGCACACTTGAGAATAAAAGCAGTCAGTGCCACGGACATTTCAAAATGATGGACCATAAATTAATTTCTGACCTTCAGCAGCACAGCCAGAACTTGATGCTGCCACCACAGACTCGTCACAAGGTTTTGGAAATGTCTGTACTGCAAAGGAGTGCCACCTTCCAGGGCAGGTCATACTCCTCCTTCTTCCTTCTTCCCTTTTACTTTCCCATTTCCAGTAGGATAGAAGTAAATGTGGGTTGGCTTTGGTGTGTGGTGTTTTTTTTTTTTTTAAATCTGAACCTTTGAAAAGAAAAAATGAAAAAAAACTGTCCAAAATAGCCAGATTTATTCCTCCTTATGATGGATTCCATTTACACTGATTTAGGAAAAAAACTGAATCTCTTTTGTTATGCCATTTATTGTTCAAAAACATACCCTTTAATAGTATATTGTGGATTTTATATTTTTTGTGAAACATTTTCCATTACATTGCTATTTTTATGGATTGAAGTCTTCTGCCACTTGTATAGCAATGAAAACCATTAGCCTTGTTTTACAGCAACACTTGTAACCGCTGTATTCCGCTGCCCACACTGCAGTAAAACAGATTAGCATCGTTTAATCAATGACAGAAAAAAAAAGCCTTTATAGAAGAGAGAAATTTGAAAAAAAAATCAAAATTAGGTAGGCTTAGAAGCCACGTGACATCAGTTATATCATGCTCCTATGAACTGTCAGTGATCTGCTGAGATTTGCTGACTGTAAGAGGTGGAGGCTACATATTAGCCCTTATTTAAAGCTGTAAAGCTACATGACACTGGGATAACAGAGCCTGGCCAGCCAAATGTATGGTTTTCCATTTAAACATCTGTGGGAAGTACCATAATATAAGCAAACTTCCTTTATATGCAAATGATCCATGTCTCTGCTGTTGTATTTGCTTACCTATAAAAATCCACCTTGATTTGAAAATGTCAGTATAACCTTTGATAAAGGATTCATCTGGCTTAGTTAAGACTGTGCAATTTATCTCTAGCCTAAATTCCAAGCGAGTTCCAAATTCCAGTCTTTGGATCTTAAAGCTTTTTCTTATCGGTTCACATATTCCCCCAATTCAAAACGTTTTCTTTCGTTTATGGATGTTTGTGGAAATGACCATGCAGTCACCATGGGTTGGCAGTGATTCTCAAAAGCTCTGGGAAGGGAAAACAGAGTGCAGGTTATGGGGCTAAAGACACAAACTGAAGCACAGGGTTCGTATATGTAATTATTGCTATGTAAGCTTGTACTATATAGCAGTGTTCCATGGTCTTAAAAAACCATAATTGTGGCTACTACTTCCTGTTCTGTAGCAAAAGAGGGATGAGACTCCTTGTTTCTGGCACCAAGGCAAAACCCGTGCTGCTTTAGCCCTAAGGAATTCCATCTGCATGGCTTAAAATAACAAATTCTGTCTTGCTCCTTGATCCCTTGTCCTTCCTCTCTCTTTCATTATTTCGTTATTTCATAATGAAATGATGCTTAAAAATAATAATTAAAAAAATATCTTAAAGTTTAAAAATTATAGTTGCATTATTTTGTTTTGTAAATTTATTGCCTTTTTGTTAATCCTGAAACTTAAATGCTTCGAAATTCTGAAATTTCCTGGGTTTCAGTCACATTTACCAAATGTGTTAATTGTGCTAAATTTTTTTAAGCATCTATCTTTTCTTGGTGGGGAAAGCCTCTGTTTTTTAGAGCGGCCTAAACAGATGCCTCTGTAGAACACTGTACTTAGCACCGACCCTGAATCTTTGGGGCAGTTACTAGAATCTCAGTTTGTTTCTAGTACCTTGGTTAGGAGAAAAGGATTGGAAGCACACACTGGAAAAAATGCACTGATGCTGCCTGAGACTTTAGAAATCACTCAGTTGTTTGAATATCATAAATATTATATAATTTAATTTTTACAGCTGTAACTACATCCCATTAACCGTTTTGTATTACAGAGCTCTTCTACAAGTGCACAAATTAATAATTAATGAATATAATAGTGTGTGCCTGTTTATAAAGAGTAGAATTTAAAAACCCCACCTATATTATTTACCTTAATAAGTTTCATGCAAATCAAAAGAATAATAAAACGATTATCAAAAAAACCCTATGTATTCTTTATCCACGCTTTTGATATGATTAGATAGAAGAATTAGATAGGAAAAAAAACCTCCATTGCAGCATTTACACATATCTAGAGCTTTGTGGAGAAAGCACTAAAATCCAGTTTAAGGTTTTTAAAGGTCAGGGTAATATATAAACTCAGTAAACTTTCTGGGGCCCACTTTTTCCTTTTCTTAGAAGAACAATTGCCTCATTTAGGAATAATTGGTATTCACAAAGGAAATGCACATGTTCTGAAACCTAGTAATTTCCAATTGCCAAGATACCTAATGAGTTGTCTTAACAAGATTACCAAACATATAAAAGGAACTAATTGCATTGCATTTAATTCTGAAATCACAACTAGATGCAAAATAGGTTTTGCAGCTGGCATTTTGCTGGCAATGCAAGAGGAAAATGAGGAGGTAGCTAGAGATCAAGGGATCATCCTGCTCAGTTTTCAGGAAGAGTCAATCCTTCCTCCCCAAATAGACACCAAAATTATATGCCATTATTGCATGAAGAGAGAAACAGTTTAACAATCTGTGACATGACAAAGGATTAGCCAAACATAGCCATTCTCCAGAAACGTCTTTAATTAACTTTTTATTTATTTATTCAGATCGTGATCTACTATTCAAATAGTGTTGGACAGGTATTGTTGCAGGGCATAATTTAGGCGTTGTATTCTCCATACACCTTTTAATCCCACTTACACTGTTTGCACATTCACAGACACAAATTTTGGCTTGCGCTCCCCCATATTCAGTGCTTGGAACTATTCCTTAATTACCAATAAAATAATGATTTCATTATCCTTTTACATATGAAAACACTGGTTTTCTATTCTCCAAAACAGGTAAGAGAGCTTACTATCCTTACTGACACACTCATTGTACTCTCACATGATTTCTAGAATTAGATTCCTGTTGTGTTTTCAGGGAACATTATCCACTCTGACATGGTATAATAGATCCATTTTCTTTTCTTACCTCTGTGCTATAGTAATTATTATCAACCCTCCTATTTTGAATGTGTTAAATAGTTTTAATCAATGACTCAAAGCACAAAAAATATAAATAATCTAATATTATTTTTTTTTCTCTACTGGGTTTGCCTGGCAAGGTTTTGGTAGCAGGGGGCTGCAGGGGTAGCTTCTTTGAGGTGTTAGAAACTTCACCCATGTCCGACAGATCCAATGCCACCAGCTCCAGGACAGCCAAGGCCAAACCCATCAGTGACCATGATAGAACTTCTGAGATAATGTATTTAAGATGGGGAAAATAACCAACCCTGTGTGTCAGCAGCCAGGAGAGAGGAGTGAGAATATGCAAAAGCAACAATTCTGCAGACACCAAGGTCAGTGAAGGAGGAGTGGGTGGAGGTTCTCCAAATGTCAGACCAGAGATGCCCCTGCAGCCTGTGGTGAAGACCATGGTCAAGTGGGTTGTCCCCCTGCAGCTCATGGAGGTTAACAGTGGAGCAGATATCCACCTGCAGCCCCATGGAGGATCCCACATCAGACAAGGTGGATGCCTGAAAGAGGCTGTGATCCTGTGTGAAGCCCACACTGGAGCATGTTTGCAGGCAGGACTCGTGACCCCGTGGGAGACCCACACTAAGCAGTCTGTTCCTGCATCACTGCACCCTGTGGAAGGGAGCCGCAATGGGGCAGTTCATGAAGAGCTGTAGCCCATGGGAATGACTCACATTGGAGGAGTTTGTGACGGACTGTCTCCTGGGGGAGGGACCCCACTCTGGAGCAGAGTGTGAAAAGTCCCACCCCCCGAGGAGGGAGCAGCAAAAACAACCAACTGACCACAAGCCCCATTCTCCATCCTTCTACTTCTGAAATTGGGAATGAAGTTCTATTTTGTTACTATGCAACAACATGAATAATGAACATTATTTACAATTGTATAACATGTAATAACGTTATAATAAATCATGTTAATATTTTATAATAATTAATAAAAATGCAAGCATTTGAACCTTGGCATTTTTAAAGTTCTAGATGGTTATAAAGAAACACTTTAATTGATAGCAGCTGGTGATAGACTCAGGCAACAATAAGCAGCAATGAAACAGAAGTTGAGGACTGAGGAATATGAAGTGATTAAATCCCCCTCCTCTTTCTTTCACTTTTTTTCTTTATCTCCACACTGAGGCTGGTAAAAGGCTGGTGTAAGGGTTCATCTTGCATTTAAACATGGAACATTTAAAATATTCTTTACAGATGTTTATCACGGTGTAGTCATCTCCTTCCACAAGCTCCCTATGAAGCAGTTATATCCCTCTACAAAGTATTGGTTGTTCAAGATTACCTACAAGAGATTAAGTAAATTATTTGGAGGTATTAGTCCCCTGGTCACTGTTTATTAACATTGTACGATTATCTACCTGAACTGTATGTTTGCCAAATAACTGGCAATTTGGGAAGAATAATCATGTCTAGATATTTCATCTTCCACTAGAAGACCTAGGAACATCAAATGATGGTAGTAGGTGTCAAGTTCCAAGAAAAACAGAAGAATGGGGTTCTTTTACCTTCATAGGCTGACCAGTGAAATTCCCCTGTGAAAGGAGGTGTTCCATGTTAGCAGTTCAAGGAGAGATAAGACAAGGTCTTGGAATCCTTCAGGTTCTTGAAATGTAGAGAAGAAACAAACATTTCACAAAGCATCTGACCTGAAAATATTTGGAATTCAAAGAGTAGGAGAGGAAACTGTCATATTCATTTGGTTTGGTTTTCTGCTTCCCTAGATACATGCTTATTCTTAAGGTTAAGGAAAGGCTACTGCAATAGACAGTCTGAGCCAGCAGAGCCCTTCCAGTTTTCTGGTGACGCCGATGAAATCCTTGAGGTCTGTGAACATTTTCACTTGTGTATTGTATGTACATCTCCAATCTTTCAGATCATTCAGGGCATGACCACAGGAGTCACAGGAAATCTAACTCAGCCCTTTTACTCACAAATGAGATTTCTGCTATTCAGTCAGCTCTAAGTGCTTCTATTGTTAGGGGCATATATCAATTTCACTTTCAATTTCTGCTCCAAATAGGTACCAGGAGAAAATAATGTTGCAGAGGAATAACCAACAGCAGAATTTAACCTGATAATATCTTCTGTTATCTCATATTCTTATTAAAAGGTATTCCATGAGAATGACCTTAAATTCTGTAGCTGTTGTGAACTGAGATGGGCAAACTGCAAAGTCCATGCATAATCATCCCTCAAGCAAAACAGAATGCATTTTTATACCTCTTGACAAGATGTGTGCCATATTTCTTGTAAACACACAAGACTTTTCTTCATCTAAAAATAGCAAACCTAAAATGAATCATGCTTATAAAATTTTACTATCATATTATTGCTCTGCACATCTGTTTGAGACTCTGCTATGATTGACTGAAAAGCTTGAATAAAAATAGGAAAACAGACACAGCTGCAAGTAAAATAAAATAAATAAATAAATAAAAGCAGCAAAGACTAAAAGACAAATGATGGAATGTGCAAAGTGTCATTCCCTCCTCTATCTCACCTTTACACACTCTAATTCCTGTATTGGATTTTTCTATTTCAGCAATATTTCTCCTAATCACTAGTCATTGTGATTCCCTCCTTCTCTGTTGGACTGGCTGATTGTGGCGTATGACAGAGGGGGAATGTCACAGCGGCCCTGAACCGAAGAGAGTTCCCTCTGCCTTGAAAGAGTTTCTGAAGGCAGGATATTTCTTTCCTGATCCTTTTGAGGCAGTTAGCAGTGCTACTCCATTCTCTTTCCCTTATCTTGCCTTATACCTCTACTTCATTAAATGTGACTTGTCCATTTTAGACAACGCTAGTGATCACACCTAGGTGCTGTCTTGGCAATATAATACTACTTAATAAAGGAGAGACAGAAGCAGCAACACTTCCATACATCCCTTTGAGGGGCTTTTTGGCATAAGAACGGTCTTGGCAGAGGAAGTCACACAAGTACTTCCATTTGTGTTGATACCCAGGGGCCTCTCAGGGATGCAGTTCTGCAGAAATGGAACAGAGGAGACATAAAAAACCCCTTCCACTTCTTAATCCTTGGTTTGAGAGCTTTAATCCTTGGTCACCTTATCTTCAAACTTGTGTGAATTGATTCTGAGGAATAACCTGATCCCTTTTCCAGAGAGGTGAAGCAGCCTTGTGCTCTCTGCTGTCTCTGAAATGCCCCAGTGCCTGATTACTGAGAGAGGAGGCCAGGAGGTGAGACCCACACAGCATCAAAACTCCTGACCGAAACTTTCATCTTTGGGCTGGCATCTACATTTTCTGATTAAAGAAACTGAAGAATATGTGTTGGAACACTATTACAATTAAAAAATATCTCCAAGCAACACATTTATATGATGAATACATTGGCACAGTGGCTCAACAAGACTGTTGAGCTATTATTTAACTTTTTTTATTAAATGATGTACTAAAAATAGTTGTTCTTAGCCTTTGCATAACCCCAATGAAATAATGTCACAACACTGGAAAAATAAAGATACTGCAGAATTTCTGTAAGGCAGAAAGCATTTGAATTATCAGTCAACCTCCAGCACACAGAAGTATCATGAAGCAAACCAACTTGTGTATAATAAAATGACATCTACTCCTCTAGTCCAAATGCAGAAGAAAATGAGATAACAGATACTCCTGCAAATGTCTAGACTATACAACTAGGAAACATCCAATAAAAATACCCTTCTGGAGCTGCCACTAGTGTATATCTAGCTGAAACACTGGGGAAAAAAAAATCTAAATAATATACCACCTCTTTTCTGTACTGTGAAAGAAAATAAGTGCAGATATTTTTAGCCTACTGCAGGTATGCAAAGGAGCCACTGCCTACTTTTCATATTAGGACTCCACAGTGTACATTGTCAGATAGTTAAAGGGAGGTTCTTTTTTCCTCTTTAGAAAGAACATTTTCTGCAAGGCCATACAGTACTAATAATGCTGTTAAAATCTGATTATTCTCTCTAAGTCACTCAGATGAGAACAAGTCTGGAACCATCATCGCCAGGGGCAGTGGAGAGGAAGGAAAATATATCCAAATAAATAAAACTGAACAAAATTTTCTAGGCATATATGTATCTGACAATTTTAAGTCATTTACACCATTTATAAGAAGACAGCACATAACACGAGTGTGAGTTACTTGTAGTTAGAAGAAATGGTCTAAGAAAAAAATCTGTCTTCTTGAATATGAAGTTTCTAATCATTGTCCTGTCTTCATGTGGTTAAAGGTGTAATGATGTCATACTAGCTTTTTTTGTAAATCCCTTTTAGCTGTCATTTGGACGAATATTAAAAATTGAGCTTTTTCTGATGAATTTGATCATCTTTTTTTAGATGCTTCTCTTAGTGTTAAGTGAGTTCTTTAGTTCTAGCAGTTTTTCCCAATAACTACTTTGAATAGAGTAAAAATTCAGTTAATTTTCCAATTCATATTACAGTCCAGAGCAGTGATTAGAAGTGGGTTGAATCCTGCAACAAGGTATTTGTGGACATTTTTTGAATATAATCATGAGTTTGTCTTGGAGCAGGCTAGTCTGGAGATACCCAAAATGACTTTTTTTTTCCCCATCAGAAGTCCCTGAAATGAAAATATTTATGCTGAAAGCTTCTCGTGTGATATCTGCCAGCTTGGCTAGAAAACCAGGAGTGAGTTCTAGTTCTTAGTCTGCTAACCTGCACAGAGCTTCAAGTTCTGCGTCTCCAGACTGTAATAAAATAGTATGTTTCTTGAATCAGCTATAGAAGGAAACACCAAAGACTTAAAAAACCCAGTGGTTTATTGCTTTTATTACAGAAGAAAAGAAACTAGTCTTGAGCATGTGAGCTAATAATATGGCTATTTTTGATGGTATAGCAGTAACATTTGAGCACATAAATATGAACGGACATGGGCAAGCTGTGGTAGAGTGATCAAGTTTATATCGTGTGACATTTAAGAAAAAGAATGATAAGTCATATAGCCTGGGGCATTGATGTCTGAGTACAGGTTCATACTACCCATGTCACCTCTGAGTAAATTTTATTTCCCTCTTTCTCATGTCTTTAGATACTGTTGTAACTTCTATGCTCTACTGCAATGTTACACATATCTCTACCTGGATTTGCATCAGTGGGCTAATTAAACCTGTTCATATCCTAAAGTTGCCACCACCCTTCTTATGGTCTGGTAATGCTTTCCCCTGGGAATGGTCATGGGAACACTTCTGGCAGGTGAGGATTACAGATTAGGACCAAGATGTAGCAATTGTGGAGACTTTTAAAGATAAAAGTCCACAGGTAGGAAAGTTGTGCAGAGAAAAATCAAGACAAAATCTAAAGGCAATATTTGTCCCGAGTGGGAAAGGAGAACCTGGAGTTTGCTTTATATTCAAGGTGTGGGAACAAGTCATAGATCACACACTTATCCAGCAAAGTGGTATAAAAATGTGACAGCTGCTGGAGTGTTTTATGCCATTAGAAATGGTAATCAGTAATACAGCCTTTGTCTATCCTTTGTAACAACATCTGGCTGAACAGCCATTATACTATATCATGTAAATTGTGTTTAAAACCATACAGCACCTGTAACGCTTAGGTGGAGAAAGTGATTCTCCCAAGACTTCTTGACATGTTCAGGTATCAGTTCTGAAGCCTTTAGGACAAGCTTGTAGTTTTTTTTTATTAAAGTATTGGGTTGGAAGCCAAGCTGATCTGAATAAAACCATAAATGGTTATTTAAGCTATTTTTTACAAAACACTGGGACAAACTAAGCCCAAAGTTTTTTACGTTATGAATTGCTCATATGAGTGCAAGATGAATTTATGGTTCTTAAAGATTAACTATTTTTGCAGAATATATTTGTGTGTATATATATATATATACATATCACACACATGTATACATATATATATATATATGTTTATATATATTCTACATACATACATGTATTCTACATGTGTGTTTACATGTGTATATATGTGTATGTGGATAATATGTAGAATATATTCTGGTTTTTGGTTTCAACAGAAATGATGCCAAGATTAAACTCCCCTGTAAATTTTTTAAGTAATGTACATCAGAATTTACTTTAATTGTTACAGCAGATACAAGAGAAAAACCTGGTGTGACTGTTTATTGTTGCCACTTTTGCAGAAGCCCTGGGATCGTGTTATTATTCTTCTAAGGTTCACCCAGAAGCAATTATTTTGCTACTGGTTTAGTCTGGTGAATAACACTTTCTTTAGGAGCTAAACAAGAAGGAGATTATTAGGTGGAGTGCAAAAGCATAAAGAAAAATAAAAACAATCCAAACTGGACATATTTGTCTGTCTTTGCAGATGCCATAAGTAATATTCTGGTTCTGAATTTTACCTTGCAAACTGGCAACAACTGGAGTCTGAATTTGCATCAGGAAATTACATCCAAATATTGTGCACAGAAATGCTTTCTCTCATTTGTGTCAAACAGAGGTGCAGCGCATCTGTGTTACATTTTTAGCTCTACAGTTATTTGAGAGAAGGAGAAAGACCTGTTGAAGGAGAGAAGACAGTGTAGTGTTGTATGTGAGCAATGCTGTTTCATCACCTGACAGCCCTTCTCCTTTCAGCCCTGACACCTTCATACTATTACCTTCGACATTATTCATGAAGTTGTGATCAAATAATCCAGCTATCATGAATTGTGTCAAACAAGTCTTCTCAGAGATTCTAATCGTAGCATTGGATTTACTATATTAAAAGATTTCCCATGAGTTTCCTTTAACTAACTGATGCATACAGAAATAAGGCTCCTTGGAAAAGTTTCTAAGGCAGACAATAGAATCAGGTGTATGTTATGGAATCATAGAAAGGTTTGAGTTGGAAGGGACCTTGAAGATCATCAAGTTCCAACCTCCCTGCCGTCAGCAGGGACACCTCCCACCAGACCAGGTTGCTCAAAGCAAACCTTCTCCAAGTAAGGACTCACAAGTGGTTCATTCACATCCATTGTGTGCTGAAGTCTTTTTCTCGTGCACATGCCCAGGAGATCAAGCCATAGTATACTAATTTCACCATCATCATGGTGCATTCATTCAGCATGTAGTATTACATCCTTAAAATTAACATTATGTGAATATGTTAGATTTGTAGGTTCACTCAAAAGATAATATTTTTTTACATCTCTGTGCACTTGTCTTCCATTCTGAACTATTTGACACCTGACAACAGTAAGGTCTATTTTCATATATGTTTACATTTCTCCTCAATTCACTTGTATAGAGTATGCCTGAAAACATAATCCAGTTGAGGTTGTCCCCAGGAATTGAAAAAGAATAAGCAGGACTAAACCAGCAAATAAGTTAAGCCCACTGACCTAAGATCTTTCAGAATACAGGTCAATCTTTTTGCTTTCAGTCCCATTGAAGTCAATGAAGTACCATGTATTATAAATATCCACAGTGGTTACTTTAACATCAACTTAATTCATCAACTTACATTTTTTGCAAGTAGCAAATGCTAAATGCTAAGTGAGAGGCTTCTTTGGAAATTACGTGACTTCTTAAATGATTTCCAAACTCTTATAACTCTCGTTTTAAGATCAGCCTGTGGTGAAGACCATGGTGAGGCAGGTTGTCCCCCTGCAACTCCACGGTGGAGTGGGTAAATGTACCTGAAGGAGGTTGTGACCCATGGGAATTCCACACAGGAGCAGGTTCCTGGCAGGACCAGTGGCCTAGTGGAGAGAGGAGCCCATGCTGGAGCAGGTTTGCTGGCAGGGCTTGTGACCCTGTGGGAGACCCACACTGGAGCAGTCTGCTCCTGAAGCACTGCACCCTATGGAAAGGAGCGACGCTGGAGGAAGGCGTAATGTTGGAGGAGTTTGTGGAGGACTGTCTCTTATGGGAGGGATCCCATGGTGGAGCAGGGCCAGAGTGTGAGGAGTCCTCCCACAGAGAAAGAAGAAAAAACAACATGCGACGAACTGACCACAACCTCTATTCCCTGTCCCCCTGCACTGCTCATGGGGAGGAGGCAGAGAAATCGGGAACGAAGATGAGTCCAGGAAGAAGGGAGGGGTGGGAGGACAGTGGTTTAAGATTTCGTTTTTATTCCTCTTTTCCCTACCGTGATTTGAGTTGTGTCTGTTTTGCCTGTGATGATAGTTGCTGAGTGCTCACCCTGTGCTTATCTCAACCCACGAGCTTCTTGTTATGTTTTCTCTCCCTTGGTCCAGCTGAGGAGGGGAAGGATAGAGCAGCTTAGGTGGACCTCTGAGGTCCAGCCAGGTTCAACGCATCACACTTATTTTTCCTGTCACTAACTTCTCAAAAACAGGCAGTTTTTGCATCTTTTTGTGTTCTGCTGTTTCAGTCCTGGTCTGCCTTTCCATCCTCCTAAATAAGGGCAAAATATTGATGATCAACATTAAAAAAAACCCAAACCTGTAATGGTTCTGTGATCTTCTCAAGACAAAATGTTTTTCCTCCCTACTGGTTGAACTACCACATTATAAACAGTGTCACTAGCCCAGACTACTACAAATTGCATTCTGCCTGGTGAGTCATGCAAACTAATGCTTAGAAACTTTGTTTTATTCTCTTATAAAATATGGAATTATAAAAACAAACAAGTTGGCACATGGAATTACCAGCCTCAGCTTACGTTTCCAGCAGACTATATAATTAAAATAACTAGTACAAAAATATGTGTCTGCAGAACAATATTTGCTTAGTTGAAGTCATTAATATAAAAAGGCCCCATACTGTTGAAAATAACATTAAAATGTTTAATACTCTGGGCCTTATTAAGCCAACCTTTTCCCTCTTATTCCAAAAACTTCTCTCAGTGTGCCAAATCCTCTTTTTTTTTTTCCTCTGTAAAAGAGCTTCTACTGTATGTAATAACAATTTCTTTTCAGACAGTGCTGTCCTCAGGGACAGTGTTGTTTCTTCTCTTTTCAGAGGATGCCACACTGCTTTCTATTACTCCAGTAATATAAACAATTCATAAGAAGTTTTGGGTTTTAGTAGTTTTAGTAGAAAAAGGTGTACGTGGATCTTCAGAGACTTTTCTCACAAATGCAGTTTGCCTTATCTTGCCTTCCTGTATGGAAACTCATAAAATATTTGGAGATTAAAAGATATAAACCTTCAAATTTTTCATGCTACTATTATGTAGCCTTACCATTTGGCCCATGGAAATTGTACAAGGTGCACTAGTTTTTAAAACAGAATATTGGGGTTTCTACTGGTTCTAGGGTTTGAACATTTTGTTCATTGAGGAGAGGATATAGATAGGGTAGGGAAGAATAGAAAGAAATGCTACAGGGTATTCTGTATCAGCCACCCTTTATGCCTCTGAATATTATCTGTTTGTTACAGGCAGAAGAGAGGTCCAAGACCATATACCTGTTGCTACGTAGAAAAGTATCATGACATGACTGAGAGTATGAAGAGATGCAAGACTTGCCTTGTTCCTCTGATTAGAAGACATTGATCAAAAGGAATGGCCAGGTTTATTACCCTAGTGCAATGCTTAACAACTGGGTATTCCTAGTTGTAAAGTAGAAGGGCACACCAAGTCATCTGTCCCATTTCAGAGTGAGCAGGATGAAGCTCTCACTATGGCTCATCAGCTCCCTCTGAGTAGCTTGCCACAGGTAAGCTAGTGGCTGACATACACCTCTTTATACTTGCCTGACCTGAAGCTGTTCTTACCTCTACCACTGTAAGACACCAGTAATGCCAGGGAAATTAAGCACAAAGCAGCACGGAGAAAGGTAGCTGAGAGGCCTCTAAACTGAGGAAGACGAATTAGAACCATAGAATGGTTTTGGTTGGAAAGAACCTTAAAGAACATTGAGTTCCAACCCCCCTGCCCTGGGCAGGGACGCCTCCCACCAGAGCAGGTTGCTCAAAACCCCATCTATCCTGGCCTTGAACCCCTCCAGGGATGAGGCAGCCACAGCTTCTCTGGGCAACCTGTTCCAGTGTCTCACCACCCTCACAGGAAATAATTTCTTCCTGAAATCTAAATCTCCCCTCTTTCAGTTCAAAACCATTACCCCGTGTACTATTGCTAATGTGTCGCTCCCCATCTCTGCTGTAGCTCCTTTAGGGACTGGAAAGAGCTCTCAGGTCTCTCCAGAGCCTTTTGTTCTCCAAGCTGTCCTCATAGGAGAGGTACTTAACCCCTCTGATCATCTTCATAGCCCTCATTGTCTTCTGCTAAAGGGCCTAGAAGGTGGGGAGCTTCTCTGTGAAGCACTTTGCCCACTCCTCAGCTAGGTGTTTAGTTTTCCATGGGATTTATTTATAATGTTTATTTTTAATTCACTAATCACCAAAAAAAAAACAAACAAAAACCCCCAAACTAAGGATTTTTTCAATAAGAAGCGTGATGTAAATCTCACAGAACATTGCATTTCGTTCCCAGGCATTATATTAGAAAAGAAAGCCAGCGTCGCATCTCTCCAAAATTCATTGTGCCAGTAAAACTGAGCACACACTAACCTGCAGCTGCAGACTCACGTTCAGACCATCACTGAAATCTGCGTATCTGTGGGGAATTCCTCTGGTTGGCTCCCTTTGCCCCAGCACACGGTGGTGTGTGATACAGCACGTAACTTCCTTGTCTTAATCACTTACCCTGCCACTTAGCACCGTGACCTTTACAAGATTCCCTGGGCTTGTGAGAGGCAGGTGTCAGCATCATTGGTTAACTATGCTCTATGATTTTTCCCTTGGAAGACAGCCAACCCCTATAAACTGCTCTTCAGAGAGGATATAGCTGTTACTTAAGAACTCATCATTTTACTTGTCAAAGCCCGCAGCATCTGTCAATAACACTTAGGTTACCTGAGGTGCTGAAGACCGTTCTGACTTTGGGTTTATTAGAAGGTAAAAAATATAAACTCTACCTCTAAGCTGTGCAATTTTTTTAAAAAGTGAAAAATTACTTTGAATAGAAAAAGAAAAAAAAGAGTGTTCTGGCACCCATAAAGATCATCCTTTATAATAAAACACTACCCCCCTGCTTCTGCAAAACATGTAATTCTGCGAAGGATATTTGATTGTGGGTGCTGGGTGTACTCCCCTGAATCATATACCAAAATAACATTTACTTAGAATATAATTAAGGCATAATAATTAAGGAAACAATAAAATGTCACATTTTTATTATTGTTTTGCTACTTGACTATAATATAGATTTTAGCATTTTCAGTAACATAAACTGAATTATCAGTGAAATGCATTACATCTGGAGTACAATTTTCTGCAGCGTAAGTGTGACACGGTAGAAAGGTACCAAATATCAAATAAATATATCTTTGTTACAAGAAAAGTGTGGAATTAGCAATTTTAATACACATAGCTCTGATTCCCTGAGTTTTCAGGAATCTCCTCTTTTTCTTCTGGAGGGAAACAGTGGTATTTAATTCAAACAGTTAAAACTGGTCGATTTTAATGTCTAGTTAATAAAGTGTGTAATAAAGTTATTTGTTAAATGTGTCTAAATCAGAAATCCCGCATGTGGAACCACACTCTTTCTGGTGAGGTTAAAATCCTAGAGCTTTATGAAGTTTGTCAAAATAAAATTCAACACTGAGCACCTCAGAGAGTTTACAAATCCAAATCCCATGGCTCTAGTGGGTGGCAAGGAGGCCAGTTTTCTGCATGTGCCACGATGTAGTTTCTGCTGCAGGTCCCATGGGAAGTCAGGGTCTTAGGCATCTCCGCCCAAAAGCTCTGCAATGGGAGCTCTCAGGTTCCCTCAAAATCAGGTCTTCACTCCTGTGCCTGTCAAGTGGCACAGTGCAAAGACACAGTTTGGGTTTTGGGGCAGCCAAAAGACTTGCTGGTGATTGGTACCCACATGCCAAGCAAATACATAGCCATTATCATAATGGAGGATCCAGTTTTCCAGCATGGAGTAATGAGTCATGGTTGCAGTAATTCTCAACCCATGTCTCATTGGCCACCTCTTAAGTACAAGGGTCTAATTTCCAGTTGACTGCCAACTAGTTGACTCCCAATTTCCAATTGACTCCCAATCTCTTTGGGATTTCCAGGGTATGTGGCTCCCCAGATGTTTTCATTCTGTGCCATTTCACTTTTCAGCCCTGCCAAGGCTTTACTGGACCTGAGAAGAGTGTATTCCTAAGAGGAAGATGGTGCACAATGGCCGGGAAGCTGGATGGTGTTAGTGGTAGTGTGCAACCTCCAGGCTAGGTTACCAGTTTTCCTGACCTGAATGATTAGCCTTTTCACATCACAGAACAGACACACTTTTCAAATCTGCTCCTACATCCTATAAATTCTCAGTGTCAGGTCTCTGCCTAGTGCATCCCAGTGTCTTTTTTACAACCAGTGAGACGAGGGCTAAGAATGGGAACTGACTGTGTGGAAACATCCCTAAACTGGGACAAGTCCTGTGTTTTCTCTCCTTTGCCCCTCTTCACAGCTTTCATGTCTGATGTTCAAAGCAGTTACGAATAAGGGGGTTTTGTCTGTTGTTGGTTAATGTGGACCATTCTGACTTCAAAGATGCTCTGTTGTGCTATCTAGTCGCTAGATGGCATCATGAAAAGCAAACCAGGACTGTCCTACCAATGTTGTATTGTGGATGGAGCACTTAAGGATGTATATGTTCTGCTTTTCAAAGATAAAGCACCAAATAAAAGTTGTCATCTTATCATTTTATCAATTTATGCTCTTGTGCATATATTTTTTAAAGAGAGATTCTCTGAAACCTAATTTGTATTGAGGTAATGATTAGTGTTCTTCGGTATTGCTGATTAACTATAGGAAACTCACTGTTTTAGACAAGAAGATCACTGTATTATTTGTAGATAGCAAAGACAATCCATCACCATAATGATTCAATAGCCTTCAGTGTTTTAAATGCAGCTACTTTACCCTTTGTGAATAGCTGTTTTGCATAACACTCTTTCACTTCCTTTTAACCATTCTAAGTGACCATTTGTCTTCCAAGTGTCCTGTCAGGTACACTGAAGCTATTTCTTTGTATTCAGCATTATAGAAAAGTCATTATATAGACATATAAACAGAACCTCGGGTAAATAATTTCAATGCTGGGACACCACATGACACCAGATCTTAGACTTAAATCTGAAGCTCAGACCCCACCATGCAACCATATCAACACAAAGGAAAAATGTGCAGTGACTGAAGGAATCTGTGTCCACCTAAAGATTGGATACCCATTTTTTTGCCAACTGGGCAATGACCCAAACAGTGTTTTGAGCTTAGATTTTGGTATTTATTGATTTTTGACTTGGGAAATTTTCTTTGTTACATTGAAGGCAGAGAGAGAAAGGAAAAAAACTCTTTTTTCAGCTGTGTTAATAAACATGGATCACATGAAATCTTGATGTGGACCTTCCCATTGACCTCGCAGCATGCAATTGGATGCAATCCCATATTAGGAAAGGAGGCCAGGTGTTCTGCAGAAGCTATTCAGGATTTTTAGTAATGAAGCTCCAGGTCACCTATTTTAATGCTAAAATATCATTGGGACACTAGTTGGAACAAAATTAAATCTTCCAGAACATCTGTACAATGAACATATAACGGTTATGTTTGTTTTCATGTTTTTCATTCTGTTTCAAGTGATTTTCAAGCACTTTCTGGTGAGCCACATATCCAGCAAAAATGAATTCCCAGTACAACCTCAGCAAGATCATTCCTGACGAGAATCAGTGCTCTTCAGTGGCTTTGGATCCCTGGCAGTGAGCTCATATTTTGTGAGATTCATAATGGTTTTGTCTGTCTTGGGAACCTGATGATAGGGATTCCTGTTGTTGATGTACCTCAACCCAGAGGCACCACATTAGGGGGCAAGATGGGAACTGGCAAGGGATAATGTGCCAGTAAAGAAGACAGAACTACTTTTGCATGTAGTTCATGGCCAAATGATCTTATCTCGTGGAATTGAACAAAACCATGTTGTTTAGAAATTGCACAGAGAGCTGCTTTGCCCATCGCTTGAGTTGTATTTGATGAGATCTCTCAGTATGAAGCTCAGCAAAACCTCTCAGTTCCAGCAGTACATAGAAAATCCCATATCCCCACAAAAATAAGATAAATACCAGTCCAAATTATATTTTATTTTATAAAATATTTCATATGGAAACACATGCACATATGCTTTCAGCAGTGCTCAATGGGCAGTAATTCTATCTATATAGGACAAGGTGAGCAAGACTTACGAATTATTAAACAATTGAAAGAAGGTATAATACAGAGGATTTGTCAAATATCATTCAACTATCTAATGCTGTTTGATTTCCAGAGAAAGGGGATAATTCAGTGGGATTATACTGAGGTAAAATGTCAAAATTGGCCAAATAAATTATTTTCATTAATAATGTGTCCAGCTCTGATATAAAAACCTGGCATATAATTTAAAAGAAGTATGTCTATGTGGGTTTATTCCTCTATATTGATGCCTATTTGTGTTTATGCTTTTCAGGTTTTGTAATGCTTCATAGAACATTGGAGTGAATGAAATAATGAAAGATCTTGTCTTCCCTTGAATAGATCAGTTCCTCAGTGTTGTAAATATAGTTAAAGATCAAGTATTACATTGCTCTTGCTTGTAAATGTCTCCAGATTAAAAAAGTAGAAAAAAAAAATTAAGCATAAAGACAAGGACTGAAATATTCAGTTCTGAAATGCACAGTTCTGAGCAATGGGTAGTCTGGAGGAAGTTGTGGAAAATCTTTATATTGCAATATCTGGTAGTGACTGTAGGTGAACTTAACTCCTTTAATAAACTTGCATTTCAACTATGCCAGTAACACTACATCGGGTTTGCTGCTGGAAAAAGCTATTAAAACACTAGAGTCAAAATCATAAGAATAAAAGTCATTTTTTTCCATGGAAAACTCTTTATTCACATTGAACATTATTGATAATTATATATGCATGGTAGCTTTAAACTTTTGCCATTGCCTGCAGTATGCAGAAGGCACTGTATCTGGCCTATCCCAGCCTAAGTGTAAATGACACACGTACACTGGAGAACACTTCACATCCAAACTTGCAGCTGAGGGTGATTTTTTTGTTGCTTAGTAGTAAATCTTCGGAAAAGAAGGTTTATAATTAAAGTGCTGAGGCAGCTATAACTGTAGAGGCATAAACAGCGCGGCTATAAATATTGCAGTAGCTGCAATGGCAGACTTTGTCAAGTGGTTTGTGGAGGACAGCTCGGCTGCGGCAGCTGATGTGATGGGAGAAATTATGTTGAAGTCTGCTGATCAGTTCCTTTTTGATGCTATTGTTAAACCATTTTCTTCTTCAGCAAGAGCTGACATGAGTTTTGTGACCTATCATGGGGGCACTGCTTGAAATGGACAATCTCAATTTGACTAAAACACACACCTAAATTTCAGTAAAAGAACAAATTACACCTGACAGACCTTGGCCTTGACATTTAAAATTAGACCGGAGCTGATTATACTCAATGGTATTTAGAGACATACAGGGCTTCAAAAGGGGAGAGAGTTCACTAGAGTATTCACAAAATTCAACATAAGTGATAAGAACTAATGGAAGGTATTAACCAGAGTTAATATTGTGGGAGGTTAATCTGGGACAAGTAGTGTACAGTGTAAGCTTTAAGTGTTTAAAGTTCTCATGAAGAAACAAAAAGCACATGTCAATAAATGATTTGTCTAATAAAGCCTGTATTCCTCTGCCATTGAACATTTTGTGAGAGAAATCAATCACTTTCTCTGTTTCCAATCAAAGCTACTTAAGGGTTTTATATATATGTAAATTTATAAATATGTAAAGGGGGAGTGTCAGGAGGATGGAGCCAGGCTCTCCTCAGTGACGTCCATTGATAGGACAAGGGGTACAAGCTGGAACATAGGAGATTCCACTTAAATATGAGGAAAAACTTCTTCACGGTGAGGGTGACTGAACACTGGAAGGGGCTGCCCAGGGAGGTTGTGGAGTCTCCTTCTCTGGAGACATTCCAAACCTGCCTGGACACTTTCCTGTGTGACCTGCTCTAGGTGTTCCTGCTCCAGCAGGGGATTGGACTAGATGATCTTTCAAGGTCCCTTCCAATCCCTGAGATTCTGTGATATTCTGTGAAGGGTCTAGTGATGTAATGGTGGTCTATGGTAGGATATTTGCTCTTACTTAGACAACGCAGTACTAAGCTTTAAGATCAAATTTACCCTGTTTTTCTATCCATTTTTCCTTTCATCCTATCTACCATCTTCCTTTGCCTTACAGAAGACAGGAGGTGGGGCTCTGTTTGTAGGGCAGCTCGTTACACTAATTTCATTATTCAACTGGTGCATGTGTATAGATGACCTCATCTGCATAGGGAGGTGCAAGGAATTTAAGATCCAGTTCTACACGCTCCTAAATAAGATTCAGACAGATTCCCTTACAAAGACTAATCTAAGTAATTTGATATCTGAGTTACTTGATGGACACTATTAAAATGGGAATAAAATTAAATCTGCTGTATTGGACCAAAGCGAAATTGTTTTGTTAATCTCTGTATTGGCATAAGATTCCTTTGCTCTGAAGATACTATTCTGCCCACTGATTGCATGTACATGACATGAATTACCTCAGCACAGTGATTAATCTCTTACTAGATACAGAAACTGATATTTTAGTGCCAAGCACCCACATAATTATGTATTGAAAAGAGACAGCAGAGGGAATAACAGAATTTTTCAAGGCAATGAATTTGATTGTTGTAAAAAAATATGTCAGATAAATTATAGCACTTGGACTTTAACCCAAAAGTGTTTTAAATGCAGCATGGACTGTTCTTGTGGTTTCAAGTAATGGTTGCTATGGGTGACCCAGAAATGAAACCAATCATGGCATTGTAATTTAAAACTAAAACAGCTGGCAAAATATTTCCTCTCAAGCCTGTTGTCTCAGAAGTAAATGAAAAGGTCGGGAGACTTTCCATTTACTTCTGAGACAACATGGACTGCTTGAACTAGGGAACATATTAATGTTTTCACCACAGCTTTCTATTACGTGTCAGGAACTCCATTCCAGGATATCACACTGGAGGTGATGAAAAAAGACAGATGATAGAATGAAATGGTTGGACCGAACACAAAATAATCAACCATCTTTATATTTCCACTTTACATTATATCAGGAGTCCTGATTGCATTCTATAGGTGGTGGTGTTTCACCTAAAAATAAGAGCTGTACATGGCTGTCCCCGCAGATACAGCGCCAAATGCTAAGGATTTGTGTGTGTTAGTATAAGCCAGTCATACCAAAGTCCCATTTCTTCTATCAAAATAAACAACGGTAACCTTGGCCAGACAAATACAATTGGTGACTAAGATCTAGCAACAGCTACAGATTTACAGACCAGGGAAAGGTGAAGTGGTTTTAAAAATGTTTCCTGTTTTAGCAGGAACTCCTGAAAGAAACAATATAGTCACAGCAGCCGTAGAGTATTGAGTAAGGAAATGTTCCAAAAATAGCAATTTCTAGGATGAGCATCCCCAACACAGGCCACAGGAACCAGGAGGCAGAATTACGTGTATCGCATGCCTTAATTAAACATATATGAATCTTAATACTATCTTTACATGATGCCTAAGATGAGCAAACACATTCTTTGTAGACCTTGCTTAATGATTCATAAGTTATTATTGTATGTTTACTTATTTAATTAATTTTGACGAGCCTGTTGCACTTTTCCTGGTAGCAAAATTGTAATAACAAATATAGTTAAGCCTCAAAGAAAAGCAGCTTGAAAAGCTTTTAAAGTTTTAAGATCAAGAACCTTTATACAATCAGGTGGAAAGAGAAACACCTCAATGTATAATTGAAAACATTCTCAGAAACAGAGATTAGTTGATATATGGTATTTAAAAAATAAAGATTTTGACTGCCCGTCCTTGCTGAAGGAGCACTGCTCCCAGAGTACTCCCAGTAACAAGGATGATTTTGGTAAAACAGACAATAAATAACATCCACAGTAAGGAGCCAGCACATTTTTACTTTATTTTCAGTTGACCCTAAACAACACACACCACACCACCCTGTTGGCTGTTTTTTTCTTGTAAAA
>VZTM01022379.1:1712-14201 GCA_013400555.1 Jacana jacana | reverse complement strand
CTGTTTCTCATCTGCTGCTGGTTTGGTTAGTTCACTATTAAAGCTGTCAGTTATTTGATTATAGGACTGTTAGCATGTAATTGTCATTTACGATGACTTTGTAATTCTCTTAAGAAGGATTTTATGACTGAGATGCGGAAACTATCTGGTAATATTACACTGGAAGGGTTATAAGTTTGTTGTAGAGGGTGGGTGTTCATCAGCAATTGCTAAAGTGCAGTTCTTTAATAGATAGCATACCACATCTTTTTCAACACACTCTTTATATTTCTGTAGCATGTTGCTTGTTCCAAATTGCCTGGTGTCTTCAGTTTAGGGTTTTGCATACATCTTGATTTTTATTTTGGCTTTTTTCCCAAGAATGTCTATATTAACTAAACATATAATATGGTACAAGAAAAAGCAGAGCCATTATGTTCTATTAATTAAATCCATGTGGCATGCTTTGGATTCATCTTTCTAAAAGCTACCTGTTAAGGTAAAAGGCAAAAAAAACCCTAGGGATGTTCACTTTGGATGATGATCAAACATAGGGGATGTGGTATCCTTCTGTACATGGGCATTACTGCTACAAAGATTGTTCTAAGGTAATAGGTACAAAAAATAGGGGCTAAGAAAATATGAGAGGAATACTTAGGTTCAAGAGAAGCTTTTCAAAGACAAGGCATTGAAGAATACATTCAATGTAACTTTCACAACATTTAGACTTCCATTTTATTATATACAAATATAATAAATTTTCTTCAATGAGAAACAAAAGTTGTTGGGACTGGGATGCAAAAAATCCATAGAAATGTGTGAAGCTTGCTAAAGAATGTAAGTAAAATTTTGACAGGCCAAAAGGAGACAAGTGTGTCAAATGCAAATGCTGAGCTGTAATTCTTACCAGCTTCAACAGAAATTGTACAAAAAGCTGATAAAGATGTGTCTCAATAAGGATATGCATTTAACTCTTCTTGTTTGTTTACCAAAGTCCTTCAATGACACTGTTGTGAAGGTCCCTCACGTGTACTTTTTGATTTGGAAGTTGAGAATGATGAGTCTCATAATGTTTTTCCCTTAGAGCCTTTTTTGGATACTAAACAGCAATAAAAAGGATTAAAATGGTAGCCATGGTGATGAGTTGGTGTTATAAGCTTGTGAATAAGCAGTTACTTGGTCAGTGTCAAATGGAGCTTTCCACTGAGACAGACTATAAAAAGCTGTTTATTGTCACATCGCTCGTAACTATTAAATCCATTAAGCAGTTTACATTTTACCATACTTAGAAGCAATGTTCTTTAATTTGGCAAAGGTTATTCACAAATGCAATGGCCATTTAACCCTTATACCCAGCTTTTACTTGGATACTTCGATGTTTCATACCTACTTGTTGACAACTGATGGTCAAATGAATAACTTTGCTGTGATTTATATGGAGGAAAGTAAAGGTGAGACCTGTTTCATGTTCAGTTCAGTAATGTGCCTAAAAGAGTAATTCTTGAAAATAAAATACTTGCCTCCTAATTAAATTTGACACATCATTAAAGAATTTTCAGTAGCTGGGAATTCAAAATAACATACTGTGACAGCAAACCAAAACTTTTCATGAGTTTGACTTATTTTTCCTTCAAATAAATATTTCTTTTGAATCAAACCCCCTAGCCAGGACAAACTTAGAGTAGTTTCTTCTCTAACCTGCTGGACAGGGCAGGTAACTTGGTGGCTACGAATTTGATGCTTGGAGATGTCATATCGTGCTGCTCCACATTACTTTGCTCCCTGATAATATGGACACACTGTCTTTTGTGTTGCCTGTTGCCCATCCTGCAACCAAGATGCTGAAATGCTGGGCTAAAGGGTTTGCCTCCCAGTATGCCAACATGGAAACAGTGACAGGTGTCACTCATCATGTGTGATCTTTATTTCTTAAAGCTGAGACTTCTCAGTTTCATAGCTAAGTTGCACATCTTAAATTCTGAAGCATTGGTCCTGTTAACTTGTTTCAGTTTTGCTTTAAAGCCCAGATTACAGCATGTTCATGGGTGGATCATGCTTTGTCATGTCAAGTTGATCAAAATGTCCTAATGTCTCCTTTCCAATGACAGCCCACAGAGGTCAGGCACTGCTACCCAGCACCTTGCACTCCCCTTCAGCTACAAGAAGGGAGAAACCCTTCCTTTCAGTGCCTCTGGGGTGAGGAAGAACAGGGATCTACATCTGCCTAGTTTTTGAAGCCTGTAGTTTGCCAGGTCAAGACAAGAAAAATTAATATTTCCAAGGGAAGTTTATTTTCAAAAGATCCCCATATTCTTGAGGAAACTTGGATAATTTCCTTTCTAATTTTTCACTTAATCTGTATTCCTTCTGTGTTTTGTGCTTCCTCTTTCTTCACCTCTTCTTTTTTTCAGCAGAAACTATACAAGTAAAACCAACTTGTTTCTTGTTTCACAAGCTTAAATGTACAGGCCTTAAAAACACCTCCCTGTATAATATCTGTCTTGCCATGAAAAGGAAGAGAAAATAAAACCAATACTGTCAGCAATATTACTCTCTACAAGGGAAGTGTACAAAACCGAATAAATCTACCCTGACAGTCCTCCAAACTGCTGCAGCTTTACCTTGCTGGAAGCAATAGGGTGCCATTGGCTGTTTCTGGGGCTGTACCCCAGAAACTCTGAGGCAGAGCAATTTGTACACCTCTGCTTTATAGAGCATGTGGCTGTGCTTCAGGGAGCTTTGTTGTGAAATGAGTGCTTCCTTTTCTGGTAATGTTTTTGGTGAAACCCCCACAGCCTCTGATCTCCTTTTACTTAGCCACCCAGAAAACCAACCTGAGTTGTCAACCAACCTTGACACCAACCTGAGTGATACAGGGAGGCTGGAGGGATGGAATGTCATCCAGAGGGATCTGGACAAACTCAGGAAGTGGGCCCACATGAACCTTATGAGGTTCAACAAGACCAAGAGCAAGGTCCTACACCTGGGTTGGGGCAACCCCTGGTATCAATACAGGTTGGGGGATAAAGGGACTGAGAGCAGCCCTGCTGAGAATGGCTAGGGGGTACTGGTGGATGAAAAGCTGGACACAAGCTGACAGTGTGAGCTTGCAGCCCAGAAAGCCAACTGCATCCTTGAGTGCATCAGAAGCGTGGTCAGCAGGTCAAGGGAGGTGATTCTGCTCATCTGTTCTGCTCTGGTGGGACCCCCTCTGGTGTGCTGTGTCCAACTCTGGAGTCCTCAACACAGGAAGGACATGAACCTGCTGGAGCAAGTCCAGAGGAGGACCATGAAGATGATCAGAGGGCTGGAGCACCTCTCCTATGAGGACAGGCTGAGAGAGATGGGATTGTTCACCCTGGAGAAGAGAAGGCTCCAGGGAGACCTTACAGCAGCCTTTCAATACAATGAAGGGGACTTATAAGAAAAATGAGCACAGACTATTTAGTGAGGGCTGTTGTGGCAGAACAAGGGGTAATGGTTTTAAACTAAAAGAGGGTATATTTAGATCAGATATAAGGAAGACCTTTTTTATGATGAAGGTCGTGAAACATTGGAACAGGTTGCCCAGAGAGGTGATAGATGCTCCATCTCTGGAACTGTTCAAGGCCAGGTTGGATGGGGCTCTCAGCAACCTGATCTAATTGAACATGTCCCCGCTTGTTGTACAGGCATTGGACAGGATGTCCTTTAAAGCCCCCTTTGAACTCTATGATTCTGTGATCTGTAGGAGTCTTTGTCTGGGAAACAGATAAATGAGTAATTATAAAAATGAAACAAACAAAAACCCCCTTTGTTGCTTAACTTCAGGTATTGTTGGGGTTTTATGTTTTGGGGTTTTTTGCATCCTCTGTACTGTCTGGTATGGAGAGAACTAATTTGCTATTATTGAATTTGTGAATTTTGGAAACATTTCTGGTGTTTGGTTTACACACCACCTGCATAAAGCCTGCTTTTCTGTATTTGTTGCATTTAATGCCTGCTTTCTGTGTTACATGTCTCTGAGTACACAAAACTCTATATTGTGGACACTGGAAACACTAAGGCAAAGAGATTAAGTGGTGAGACTTACTGTAAGTGACAGTTGAAAGGGCTGTTTGGGCTGTTCTACTGCTACAGTGCCACAAACCATCATGCTGCCAGGCATAGTCTCTGCTCTTTGAAATGAAGAAGGAGGCACAGTGCAGGCTGGGAGTCTCCTTTGTAGCTGGGCACAGGCAGACGTTGCTCCATCTACTATGTTTGAATCTGAGTGCAACCTTCTGTGCTCATTCCCCCTGCAGACAGTTCAGAAGCTTCTTTATAAAGAACATTTATCATAATGAATTGAATAACACCAATCTGCAAGGCCAATTTCTATTTCCAGAGCCTGAGATCTTCTAGAAGGTTCAATATCCAATGGAGTTTAATCAGCTTACACAAGTTTGAGATCTCAGCCAATTAATAACTCTAAATGAAATGCATCTGTAGACAAACAATCTTCCTCCTTCCATCTTCAAATGGAATCCTGTCACAAAGGAAAATTATAAATAATGTGGAAATATTTTGAATTTAATGCACTTCTAAATTACTTTTTTCATATATTTTTTTTTCTTGGATCTCTACATAGTCTGGTGCTCTCCTCTTTATGTCCCCCCACATACTTTGTGGTAGGAGCTCATTTTAATGTAAACTGTTTTTTTCACCAGAACAATGTGCTGTATCATCTGTTCTTTAAATTGTCCTCTGTTCTGCTACAGAAACCAAGCAATGCTAGGCACTTCAGGAAACAGTTTGGTATTTAGTTGTCCATACACAGAATTTGGAGTATTGTCTGTGCTTGGAATTGACTTTGAAATATACTTAAATGTGGTTTTTTTACAAGGTATTTCTTGAAAACAATTGACACTTCAGTTGCACAAGGTCTATATTCTACTTACAGAGCATTAGCCTTGACAAGAGTGGATCAGAGTTGATATTCCTGGCCTGAAAAATTAAGTTATATGAGACCTTGAGTAATGGCTACAGAACTCAGCTGTATTAAGATCAGGACAAATATCCTTGAAATATGTTGTGTGTCTGCATGAACAATTTTTTTGCTTTTCATAGCTTTCCCCCATCTTCGACACCATTTAGAAAATGGAAGCTTGGGGGAAGGAAAGATGAAGATAAAATAAAATGGACGGAGACAAAATGAAAATACCCTGCATCAGCCAGAGGACTAGCTGTCTATAAAGGGAAGGGGGTTGCATCAAGTTTTTGATGACTCTGAGTAAATTCCTTCACAACCAAACTAGTTTATCTGTTATAAATCTCATAATCTCGAAGAGAAGCATAATGAAAATGGAGTTTGGGGTCCAAACCTTGCCCCAGGATGTTAAAACATTGATGATGTAAATGGGATCCCTGTCTGTGTAGTCATAGGGTGGAAGACAAGACCTAAGGAATGTAGACTCACACACTAAAAGTTACACAGCTAATTAATATCTGTGATATCTGGAGAATTTAAAATAATTAAAATAATTAAATTAGTTTGAGTTAAAATGACTAAATCTCAGTCTGAGATACTTCTTCAGGCACAATTTTTTTTAAAGAAAGTTTGAAAAAATAGTTGGAATAGATGAGGCAAAAGGTCTGTGGATCTGGCAGGTGGTTGCAGATCATGATCTACTTACTGCATGCTTAAGGATACAAAGGGGTGCACTCCCACCACCCTTGCCCATCCCTTGCTGTCTAGGACACTAGGACATAAGGGCAATTGGAAATCTCCACACTCTTTCTCTAGGAGGATCAAATAGAGACATCCAGAACCCAATTAAAATTTAAACACCCTTCAGAGTTCATAGTAGAGAGCTTTTGCAAACCTTCAGTTCCTAAACAGAAGAAGTGAACCTGTGTCATTGAGTGTACTTTACAACCTAAATTATTGTACTAGGGTTCTTTCAGTACAGCAAACATATGTTCTTTATTAAAGAGTCCCTTTATCAGTAGTACAGGAAACTCACCCACTTCAAAGAAATCCTTATTTCCCAGTGACTTCTGGGGATGCTTGACTATCCTTTGGTGTTCTAAACAAAGCACCCAAAAATACATTTGCACAAGAATGGCTGTAGTCAAGTACACCCTGCAGAGATACCTCCTGTTTGGATATTAGGAAGAATTACTTTACTGAAAGAGTGGTCTGTCACTGGAAGGTGGTTGAGTCACCCTCCCTGGGGGTATTTAAGAATCCTATAGATGTGGCACTTCAGGGCAGGCTCTAGTGGCTGAGATGGTAGGGGTTTTTTATGTGTGTATGGTTGGGCTCCATGATCTCAGAGGTCCTTTCTAACCAGGAGGATTCTGTGATTCTTACTCTGTCTCATGTTTCCTGGTCTTTATCTTCCTTCACCATGAGTTTAAAGGTCTGGCAGCTGAGGCTTACTGGTTGCTAGTTGTTGCTTACTATAGTCTCCTAATTTGTACGTACACCATTATTCCTGATGATTCTACAAGTGTAGAATCCACTAGGCACCAGTTTACACCCTGTCTCTGGTTTTGTCTTCCCTGTTCCAAACGGGCCTTTTGACTCTTCATTCCCTGTGGGACAAGTGCACAGCCAGCTATGAGGAAAGCAAAGCCATCTACCCTTCATCAAAACTATCCAGAACCATCCATAAGCCTCCTAAATAATCTGTTCCTTGCAATATAGGAAACATTCCTTAGGACCTCATCTAGCCTGAAGTGGCTATGCTTTATCTCAAGGTTCACAGTGTAGTGATGTTGCCTTTAGGAACAAAGTCAGCTTGGGAGGTTTGCAGCTTTTCTCTTTTGTCCCTCTCCAGTTCTGCAGCTCTGGCTGCTAGTTATCTTTTCATTTCCAAGTGATTCTATAATGTGGTCCCACAGTCTCCCACTGCCAAGATTTATCTCCTCTGAAGGCAAACAAACTAACTTTGTCCTTTGGCAACTGTGGTGTGCTACCAGATCCTAAAGATAACTCATGAACTTTTAGGTTTAATCACTGACTCATCTTTTATAAGCATTGAAATGGGCTTCCCAGGGAAGTGGTTGAGGCACCATCCCTGGAGGTATTTAAAAGATGGGGTGACACACTGCTTAGAGACGTGGTTTAGTGATGGGTCATTTTTACTTTTGTTTTTTTATCACAGTTCAGTTGATGGTTGGACTAGATGAACTCAAAGGTCCCTTCCAACTTAGACAATTCTATGATTGTACGATTCTATTGATTAAACCTGGAGTAGGGTTAGACACTAATACTTCATACCTGAATAAGTATTTTTGCAGGAAAATAATTTTATTCTTAGGGGTATCTCTTTAAGAAACAAGTGAATATCTTTTAAATATACTGTTACCAAGGATATTTAAACATAAAAAGTCAATGGTATTGTTTGGGACTGAAGACGAATAAAAGCTTCCTGCTGCAGAAAAGCTTATTGGAGTAAAAATCAGGGAGTTGGGCAGAATAGCAATACCATCCAGAATACTTACTGGATGTAACGATGAAGCCACACTGTGTGGGTGTTTTTCTTTATAGCATTTGTTGGGCCCAAGTTATCAGCCTGGGAGAGTCAGGTTTTCTTGCTGAGCTCTCTGTGCTCTTTCCACTGCTTTCCCATTGCTTTATCTTGTGTGAACTGTTCAAATAAAATACTTCCAAGATTTTAAATTTGTGAACCATCAATATCTGGCACTTGGTGGAGTGAATTGTTTTGTTCCCTTTTCAGAGGCAAATCTGTGCTGGGGCCTGGGCCAGCTCTAGTCTTGGGTCTGCTGCTTAGCCTTCATCTCTTGATGTGTTTATCACCATGTTCAGGCTACTAAAAGTGTCCTCAGGATATTATTAGGAACACTGTCAGCAAGCACATGCTGTTCAAATCATCATCAAGCATGAAGAACATGCTCATGTACTTCTAAGACAGAAGAGAAAAAAATCCCCTTCTTTAATTGAGAAACCCAACCTCAGAGGAACTTGAAAATAATCCAGGGATTTATTTTATGGAAAGGCAATGTATAGGCGGATAGGAATGGAAAAGGCTAGGAGCAGAGAGAACTATGAAGATAAATTATCACACACAGTCTGATTTTTGTGGAGTGGGAAAGAGAGAAGATAGACCTTGTAAGCCACAACTACTAAAAAGTCTTTAAAAGTATGAAATAAATGAAGGACCAACTAACCCTTCTCAAGGAAGAGGGGAAAGGCTTGCTATTAATTGAGAAAATTAAAATACTATTAGAGACCCAGCAGAGTAGATTTGGATCATCAGCTCTGTCTCATAGGCAGCTTGTTCAAGAAGTGAACAAGCCCCTCAAGTGCCCCGGGAAAAAAACAGTCGGCCTGAGTGATACAGAAACAAGAGGCTGAAAACCTCTGTGATGCTCTTTTTGCTGATAGTACTTTTTATAGGATGAAGAAAGAGATAGTTCAAACACTTCAAGCTTTAATCATAGTAGCAGTGTCACAGATGGAGCTTCTCAAAAGAGTTTTTTTTTCTTTCTCATAAAAAAACCCTTAGAAACTCATAACATCTTCAACACAATCTGGATAGCACCAGGCAGCCAGGAGTTCTCCTGGAATGAATAGCTCACTGCTAACAAGCAAAGAATTGATTTAAATCTGTTCTTAAGACTTGTAACTCTGCCAGGCAGTATAAAGAGGCAAAAAAGTCAGGTTTCTGGCCAAGATTTTGAAACACGGATGTGGAATTAACTATTCTGAAGTAGTTTGCAATGTTTGTGTCTCTACAATGGAAATTAACTTTTATCTGGATTTCTTAACAATTTTTCAGACATTGAGGCCAGTAGGGGTGAGCAGTCTGCATCCCTGGTGCGAAATCCTGCCTCCAGATCATGGCTACCTGAGGAGTGCTGCTCACCAGGAACAGTGCCGAGCCTCTCCTGAGCAATGCCAGGGAATTGTTGGGAAGGTGGCTGGCTCAAGTGGTCACCACCACCACACCTGAGAACATTCACGGCGAGAAAAGAAAGAAATGTTATTGGTGGAAATATTTGGCCTTCCAAGAGGGTTAACTAACTTTGGTGAGATGACTGTTCTCCTGGGCACTGTTTAGTTTACTTGTGTGGATGCACATGGAGCCGCAGTGCCTGGAGTCCTGTCTGCCAGCAATGAACCCAAGTGAGGAATTTAGCACTGTCAATCCTGGCTCTTTGCCAGCACAGAGATTGACTTTTCCTCGCAAATGCTGATTTGCCATTAATTTCAGCCACAGGAACTAGAAATCTTGTATGCAGGCATTCATGCCACATTTTAACATTGCAAAACAGAATTACAATAGCATAATAATGATACTAATCAGGAGGTAGTTGATGGTTCATTGTTTAGACAACTGCAATAGCAAAAGTTTTGTTCCTGCTACTTGAATGTGAGGATGCTTGGATGATCTGCTTGAAGTTGGCATAGTGAGTAATTAATGATGGCAGCTTGAGCACTGAAGATCCAGGCTGGTCACAGTGTGGGAAGCAGTTGGGATTGGGGAAAAGGTGGTTTGGAAGCTTTTTCATGTCAAAAGTGCATGTTTACACATTTTTGCTAAAAGTGAAGCAGGTTGTTGATCAGACTGCAGAAAAACTGCATGAGAAGCTGAGAGTGGGATGTAGGGCTGTAGGGCAGGGAGTGGTATGTAGGGCAGGCAGCAGCAGTCATTCCCGACCCACTCTCCACTGTGTGGATGGCTGTACTTGATCTCACCTTCTCAACCTTCTGTATGAGACTCAGATCAAAAGACCATGGGAACAATAATCTGAGTTTGCCTGTGAAGCTGAGGATCTGGAATGGAATGTCAGTCCTGGGCATCTGCTTTTCTTCCTTCCCTGATTTTCATTTTAGCACTTTTTTTAATGTATTTTTTTCATGTTTTGCTTTTCCAAGTCTCAAGTTTTCACATAAGTTTGCTCTAGCCCCCTCCAAGTGATCCTAGGGAGGATATTCCCTATTTCACTCCCACAGCATTGCCATACAAAATTCCTTCTCACTTTCCCTGGCTGATAATTCTGACCAGTAAAATATACTTATGCTCATTCAGATTTCACCGGGAACATAAAAGAACCTTAGAGACTCAGCAGACCCCCAAGATCCATCTCACCATTGGTGAAAGGATATGACATACCATTAGAAATATTGAAGAAATCATTACTTAATTTTTGTTACATTTCATCAATGTTTCCAAGGAGTCAGAACTTTCCAGGCATGCTCAGCTCTCTGTTCTGATGGAATCTGCAAGGAATTTTGCAGAGAAGCCCTTCTTTGTAGTATAGCTTTTGAGAGGTAGACAAAATACACTGCGTAGAAGCATCTGTACATTGGCTTGGCCAGTGTTCTACACAGGGGACATCACTGTTCTAATGCCACAGAATGTGACCTTATGCAATTTTTTATTGCACACATTCCGTGTGGCTTTGCAGCAGTGCTGATTACCAAGTGTCTGTCCAACAGAGCTACAAATTAAATTGTATCTTGTGAGCTTGAGAAAGCGAAGAAAGGCAGTGAGGGATTTGGGTCTGGAGGGGAAATGGGGAATGTCTTCACTTGGGTGAAATTGGGGGTGTTACTTGTAGGATGAATTTGCTCTTAGAAGAGAAAAATTAAGGTAAGGTTGTAAATGCCCAGAGTTTTCTTCATTCCCAGATTGTGTCTTGTTTTCCCATGGCCAGGATGCCAATTCTCAAGGAGTCTTCAAAAAGAGTTCCTACTTAATGTGTCCACTGGGGCATCAAACATATCACACTGAAGCAGATGAAAGAATCCTTTTTTTTTTGTTTGCATTTTGCCAGATTCACTATAGAAAGACTTCTGTTCCATAAGCATTATCAGCTACGACACATTTCATATGTTCTAATTTGCCAGATGCAGGATGATAATACCAGTGAATTTTGTTGCCTGAGTGTGTCCACTGCATTTGTAAATTATAGCTCCTTTGGGAGTGTGTGAAGGTAGGGAGAGAGAAAATTGTGGCTTAATTTAGTTTCATGCAAAGAACTGACTAATATCTGTGGTTTCAATGGGGCACAGATGAGCAAGTGAAAATATCCTGCCCGAGCATCAGCAGCTGGGCAAATACACATTTTTTTCATCTATCAAATAAAGGAGGGTCTCCAGCATAGGCTGGTTGTGACTTTAGGGCCAATATAGACTGTTCTAGAATTTTTGATAATAAATGAACATATACATGAGAAGCATAAAGCCATTAACAGTTAATTCCATGGCAAATGAGTAACAGTATGCCTTTTGAAGCTTAATCCTAATAAAGTGCAGTAATTCAAAGCTGTTCAACTTGATTAATCTAAAACCATTCTTCCCTTTGTCAAGAATACATACTTATGTTTGCCAGTCTTTTTAAATAAGTACTGGGATGGATATATACAGTTCTCAGGCAAGGGGAACAAGGAAGTGGTCTTTGATACTTGAGGAATTGCTGGCTGGTAGTTAAACCTAAACATTTTCCTGTCTTAAGATTTTGACAAAATAATGTTGTAAAATGCAGCAAGACAATGTCTGAGAAGTAAATCCACAAAGACATATTAATCTTTGCTTATAATACAATAACATATACACAATGGTATGATTTGTCTGGGGATGAATGACTTGCCTCCATCCTCTTCATTTGCCATAAAAGAAACTTCTGTATTGAAGGACCTGGGGACCAAGTCAATTTGATGAAATGGCTGCAGAAATGCTTGTAAATGTAAATGGCACAGATTTGAACAGCCCTTCTTGTGCATAAAAGACTTTGAAAAACAACAAATGACAGATGGAAGTAAACAATACTGTTGTTTCAAAGGAAACAGTGCTTTGTAACCTTTTTCCTAATTTTTGGTGGTGATCTTTCCTGCAGAGAATACCCCTCTCCAAAAGGCAACTCTACCCCATCCACCCCCCAGAAAAAACACAGTGGGGATCAAGTATTCTGATCCATCTTTCCAAAACCAAGGAACTGGCTCAGGAATGATCCTTAACCAGGAAAATATTTATACAGCACTTAGCATCCCTTCCAGTTACCAATATTCAGTTTCTGATTCAGTAGTGAATTTCCGTACTGAAGTCATTTGAGTTCTGGCTCTTTCCCTGTATTGTAGGGATTTGGATGTCTTTTCACTGGCTTAAGTATTATAGTAGAAATAAAAAACAAAACAAAACAAAACAAAACAACACCTTACTTTAAAGCAGTAACTGACACAGCGAGTATGTAAAGTCACAAAATCGATCTATTATTAACTAAACCAATATTAACTGCTAGGGTCTGTGTTATGAGTGGAACATATGTACTCTCCCCAGATGAAATCTAGGTTAAATTGTTTATGACTTAAAAAAACCCAAACATATATATATATCTGTAGTGACAGTACTTGTGGAATTTAATGACCTTGTTTGGAAAACGTAGATGTAAGAGAGATTCTGTGCAATTTCCAGGGAACAACCATTGTTATTTGTGCTCAGTTTTTATATTATTCTCTGTCCTTTTTAGAAAAAAAAAGTAAGATTTTTGGTGTTAGATATGAGGTTTGTGTTTCTCC
>VZTM01022377.1:15147-29861 GCA_013400555.1 Jacana jacana | reverse complement strand
TTTTGCTTTGACTAGTTTTCACTCTGAATTATTTTAATGATGGATGTTTCACTCTCCATTTGAAAAATTATGTTGAGACTTGCAAATTCTTTGATTATCTTGCTTTAATGAGTGTATTAATAGGAATAAACATCAAGTTTGTAACGTTCTAGTTCGGGTTGCATCCATGCCTATTACTGTAGAGGTATTAAATCAAGTCTAAAAGTTGACAAACTTATATTAACCTCAGACCTTTGTAATGTGGGTCAGAATTTCAAATATCTACTATCAACTCGAAGAAAAATTGGAGTGTTGCCCTTTCTACCCAGCTTCCCAAATCTCTGATAAATTGTGCTGAACCATGAAGGCATTACAGGCTCCAGTGTAATCGTGTGTACAACAGCTGTAGCACAGAACACAAAGGGATAGACCTAAAGCAATCTCGCTTGGTAGGACTGCCACACCGCCAGGCAAAAATAATCACCAATGTGACTTCTTCTGAAGGGCAAGTAATGTTGCAGAGTACAGAATTAACCTTGGGAGAGTGGAGTAATGACAGATTGCTTTATCGTCTGCAGCCCTGGACTTATAATACTACTTTCTCTGGGTTAGTTCCTCTCCCTTTTTTTTTCTCCTCTTGCTAGTGCAAGATGTCCCTATGTTTGAGACCGTCTGATTTCCACAGTGGGCTGTGGAGCAACAGATTTGAGCTTTGAAAAAAAAAACAACAAAAAAACAGCTATCTGACGAGACTTCTGCCACTGTAAATCATCATTGCACCATTAAAATCTCAAGTTAGCATCATATCGCTTACAGCTATGTGACTGACAGTATAAGACACCTTTTCTCATTAATTGGTTTGTAGCTCTTCTGCTGCATTCAATTTCTTTAAGATGAGTTTTTAATCTATTTCATTCCTATTTTGCTATACAGACCTCAAGAGTTTTCTTTTTTTTTTTCTCTTATTTATTTAATTTTTTATTGTTATCATGGCAATGCCTTGTAGAAATACCAGGTTTGAGCCAGCATAGAAAGATGACAAAGTTGTAAAATCAGTCCATGCTCCAAAACATTTCATAATCTGATTTACTGATACTAGTGCCATATGGAAAAAGGAGGTCTGCAAAAACATACCCTCGTTCTTTTTCTATGTGATACTTTTAAGGGCGTAGCAGCTTCAGGGAAATATTCCGATCTAGCTCTGGATTGTGCTGTTGAGGAGCTCATTTTAGCCCTTAGGGGGAGCCACAGACTTGACTATGGAAATGGAGGAAAACCGGGCAGGTTTCGTTACATCCGTGTGCGATAGAGGAGGTGGGGAGCTCCTCTAGGGGCTCTCAATCTAACGGCTTGAGATTTTTTTCTAGTTTTATCCTCTTAATTGTATCCCTTTATTTTAAGAGACAGGTGCATTACACTACCCTTTTCTTTGCCCGTAATGTGTAGGTTCTAGCAGACTATTTTTATGTAAATGACATGGCTAAAGTAGGCTGTATGGCTGGGTTGTAAAATCCAGATGAGAATGCTGTTCTGCTGGCTCAGCACTCGTAGCATTGCCAGTGAGCTATTTGGTGCAGGGATGCACATGCTAGGAAGAAAATGGAGAAGGAATTTTGCAAGCCTTGGCCAATTAAGCACTTCTTGTTTTCTTAAAAATGAAATTACAATGTTTTTCTGTGCCTTCTCCTCTCCCTCCCCTTTGCCCAGCAGATGAATTCTAGTGTCAGAGCTCAGGACTGCTTAGCCAGAAAGATGCTATACCAGAGGTGGGACAGAGTGTGTCTAGTTCCACAAGATGCTGTTAAGGATTAAAGGAAACTCCAAACTTAAATTTTAAGCAGCTGTGAGCTCCTTGCAGAGACTGTTACTAGTTAGACCATCACATTGTGTGGCACTTATTGTAAAGTAATGACTGCCAACAAAGAACTGCATTAATAGTTAGCGTTTGTGTATAGGCTGTTGAGATGTAATGTCTTTCTGTAGTGATTTTAGCTTAGACTGTTGAACTAGGGGTAGCAAGATAGAAGAGCAATGGGGAGGTCCTTGTTCTTTCTAACATATTTGAAATACTTCCCAGGAAGGCTGGGAAGATGATGAATGGCCACAATCCGGAAGCGGGCAGCCTTACTTCAAATCTTCCTGCTCTTCTGAGTCATTAATTCATCTGTATTTTAATCAGGTCTGGAAATGAAAGGAAGAGAGAGATGATGTATCTTTCTACTTCTTTAGTTGTTGGCTTATGTCCAGATTCGTTGCTGTGATTAGATAACACTTCCACATATGACTTAATTTTTTTTTTTTTTAAATAGGCCCGCAGATTAATTCCACATGATCAATTGCTTACTATTCTCAAATATTTTTGGTGAAGAGTTTTCAGGCAATGGGTTGTTTGTGAAATATTCATTTCATCTCTATGCTCTTGCTATTTTTATTGTGTGATTGCTCATTGAATATTACCAGTAGTGTCCTGAACATTTGTTTGTATGCTCTCTTGTGTCTTGTATCTCTAGCCTGAACTACTGCAGCTAAAGGCAGTTCTGAAATGTTTTTTCTTATCATGCTTAAATGCACATAATCCTTGATGAAGAGTTTGTTCTTTGCACTGTGATAGCTTCTGTGATCAGGATTTGATTTCTGTTCTGTGAAGTCAAGTAAAATAAAATAAGAAAGATGACAAACGGGTAGAACAGCAAAACTGCTTGCCCTGAAGCCTTTGCAAAGGCGAGTCTTTTTCAATTAGTGCCAAAATGCGGAGCCAGAGCTCTAATATATTCAATATAAAAGCAGAGAGACAAAGGCCAACTCCCTCAGGCTCCCCCCCTCCATACCTGACCAAGTAAAATAGAAGCAGCAGTAACAGAGTATTTCCTACCCCAGCTTTTTTCTTGCTGAGCTGTATCTCTTTAAAAATAATTAAAAAAAATAAAGCATTTTATTTGAAGAGACAAAATCTGTACATGAGAGAACCTGAGTTGTAGTGTAGCATGCATGTGAACTGAACTCTGTAAAGCCCAGGGATACTGGGTTCTGAAATTGTTTCAGCTGAAGCCATCTTTCAAGTGCCATCTCTGGATTCATGCTTCTAGGTGTTGCAGTGTCTTTTCTTGAATATTAGTTTAGATCAGATGGATTTTTTTTCCTTAAATTAGGATGATAATATTTTGGCTACCTTAAAGTGAAGTTACATGAATAGATGTGTTAACAATACATTTTTTTACTATGAAGATACAGAAGTCATATAAATACAAGTGTGAGATACGTGTCTATAAAGCAGGTTACTTGTGAGGAAATGCAGATCTGCTTTTGCTCTTCATTCTAGTGTAAACATCATGCAGTGGGATGTGGCTCAGCCTGCAGATGTGATCTGTGTTTTGTTATGACTCGGAGTGCCCATGTCTTGGTTCTCCTCAGAAGATGGCCCCCTTCTCACAAAGTGCCACTGCTCGAAGGAGGAGCCGGACCCCTGCCTGATGAAAACTGCCTCAGGAACCTTAGGATTTGTTTTTTTGGTGTGTTGGGTTTGATTCTTTTATGTAATTAAGGGCCTGTTGGTGCTGAAATAAAAATATTCTACTTATTTTGATAAAACTGTTAAATAGCCACAAGTTACAATTTGCTTGAAGAGCAATGCTGTAACTTTCTCCACTTACAAGGTGGAAAATAAATTAACAGCAGGACTTGCACAGCCCGCATGAACTGCTGAGAACTTACTCGTGTTTAATTAATATTAATTTACTATACATAAAGCGATAACAAGATTCTTGTGGCTTCTGTTACACTTCCTTTTAATTTTAAAGGCATTTTAATCAGTTTGCTGCATGACTATATTTGTCAACACCAGGTAAATAGGACCTATAATATGACCTACCCTATTGAGACTAATTAAAAGGCTAGACTGGGAAATAAAATGCAAACTCGTTTCTCCTCTCTTATCAGAAGAGATCAGTTCCCAAAGTGACATAGATATTGTTGGTGTAGGTGATACCTTTAACCATGACATCACTTTAAACCCCTGGACAACGCTTACAACCTTGGGAGCGTGTTGCTGCTGAAGGGAACCACTTGAGCTGAAAGCCCAAGACTTTCTCTACATAGAATTTCATTCTGCTCAATGGAGCAAAGCTGATGGGTTCAGTCAAGAATCCTTTGTTTTTACTGGCTTGCCATCAGGAGCACTGAAGTTACTCTTTTATTTTTCTTCTGGCCTTTTAATTTTGTCTGTGCCTCCCCCTTCTTTTCACTTGATACCTGTCCCTACCTGTGGAGGATGAGCTAAGCATAGAACTCCATTCCTGTAAGAGACGTGGGAGCAGAATATGCCTGCACAAAGAGAGCCAGAGCAAGAACCAAACTATTGGGCAGGCAGGAGTGGGAGATCTCCTTTGCTGCAGGTTGCTTTCTGGAGAGCTGTCAGTGGGGTTTTGTCACTGTCCCGAGTATAACTGGAAGAAGCAGGTTTATCTCTTTGGGGTTTTGGGTTTGGTTTTGTGTTTTTTTTTGGAATCGTCATGCTGCAGCAAATTTTGCGTGATATGTATATTGACCCTGAGCTCCTGGCAGAGCTGAATGAAGAGCAAAAGCAGATCTTGTTTTACAAAATGAGAGAAGAGCAGCTGAGGCGCTGGAGGGAAAGAGAAGAAAAAGCACGAATGGAGGAGGCCATGCTGAGAAAGACAGCGAGACGCAAACCGAGTAAGATTTGTGACCTTCTATACTTAAGAGCTGGGGATGGTGGGCATCCAAGTGGCTATGGTGCAGCATGCACCTGGAAGAGGTTACAAGGGAGGGTGCCAGCCCACAGGCAAAAAGAAAAAGCACCATGGTGCACTAAAACCCCATTTCCTGCTCCTTGTCTTTCAAGGCTGGCTCTTTCTCCAGGGGAATAGTTTGGTGTGGGAGTACAGGGAATTGTTTTGAGGTGCTTGTAGTCTCTCTGTGTTAACAGATGTACTGTGACCAAATTTCCCCTCCACTTCTAAGGCTTTTTTCTTCACCTACCATCCCCACCCTTGCTCCTCAGTCTAGCAAAAGGCAGTCTTTCCTGTGCTGTTGAGGTTTCTTGACTTGGTATTTTAAATTATTCTAAGTGGTTGGAGTAGGAGATAAAGTCTTGAATTTCAGCTTGTTGTGAAGAGCTGTTTGTGAATAAGATGTGATGTTAGAACAGCCATACTGTATGAAACTAAATTTCCAATGTTCTTGTAAATGTCCTCCAAAAGATTGTGTCTAGGGAACAGGAATAGTGGGGCAAGGATGGAAAAAAAAAAAACCAAAACAACAAAACCCAACCAAAATCAAAGAAGAAAAAAACTAGAAATGTGTTTTCATGCATCATGTAGTTAAACTGGAGTCCCTTCCACAGTCCCTTATGGATGCTGAATTTCCCTGTGAAATGCCAAGGATCTTATCCTGTCTTTAAAAATTGAAAATTCAAAATTGAATATCCAAAATAATTTTGGGTAGCTGCTCTGGGAAAGCACTCTAATAGCTGCGTGATTGCAGTCAATGTTCAGAATGTTGTTCATCTTAACACACCCGTGGTAGAGAGCTTTGCTTGGTGCGCCTCAAAATAGATAGATTATTGGACTTGATTGTCAGACTTCTTAAAATGTTTGGAGCCTCTGAACCCTACATAGTGCCCACTAGATAGTTAACAATTCAAAGACTGTTATTAAAGAAACGTGTTTCAAATCAAAACTAGATTCCATGACTAACTTGAAGCAAAGGCCTTTATGAAATTACTCTAGAATAAGCTTACAAAGGTAGCCTTAAAATTAAGGGGGGGATGTCCAGAACACCTGGAGCAGCCATAATAGGAGTTTAAAATGTCCCCTCACAAATGGCAAGGTGGACATTGGAAAACCTCACTCTGCTTCATTTCTATTTTCTTCATGTTAGTGTTACTGTGAATGGTGCTCTCCTAAGAGTGATGGCGGCAAAATAGCTTCTCTTATACAGCACAAAAACCTTGTTTGTTTTGATTGATTTGTTGCTGAGAAAAAAGTTAAAAATGCAGTTCAGCTCCACAAACCAAAATAACATTGTATTGTTGAGATAATCTATATTATGCTCATTTGTTGAGGAAGACAGATGCAGAAAAATCTAACTGCAGAAATATTTATGTGACGATTTCTCACAGTGTTGACACCTAAATTTCCATATATAAATTATACATTAAACTGATTCAGCTTCCCGCTATAGAAGACTATTTTCCAGGTAATTAATTTTCTGATTTATAAAGAATAAGAGAAAGGAGAACAGTGGAGTAACCTATAGACTATATTTGCTCTGACAAAAGTATTCACAAACACTCATTGAGTTAAATTTCACAATAACCCATTTCCATTTTACCTTCTTAAATTGCCAGCGTAAGGTATTGCTTAGGTTTGACTTTTGTCCACTGTTAGAAACTTCAGAACTGTACAAAAGAACTGATCTTACTGATGTATTTTTTTCTTTTTGTAGACAGATATTTGTAACTGATTTCTACTGTACGGCTCCCTAATATGCTGATAATTGTTCTCATACTGCATCTAATTTCTTGTTTTAAAAAAGTGAAAAAGTCAACCAGTAATTATGGGTGTGAGATAAGAATTGTTAAGCAGCATTTTTGCCTAGACGACTGAGAGGGTCAGACTAGATGACTGTAATAAGTTGTTATCTTAAAAAAATATATATTTTTTTCTTAAAATACATTTGGCAGCAACATTTTTTGGATGTTGAAGCCACTTAGTTTTGAGTTTCCATTGATGTGTAAGTGGATTCCCAAACATTCTCCCCATGCCACATAATACAGAATGGTGGCTTTATTTCAGCAGTTTCATCTGCAACGGTTTTTTAACTCTCTACTGCATGACACAGATTTTATATTTGTGTTATTTAGTTGAAGCCAAGAGTTACTCTGGCTTTACAGAGATCTTTGTAGCCTGACGTGTAGTAGAAAACAGAGGTGAGATTTAGCAAAAGGGGTAGATTTTTTGAAACAGCAGTGATTGTGTATTTTAATTTAATTTTAATTTTTAATTTAATTTTCTACAGACTTGAGGATGAAGGGTTCTTGTGGAAGGTTTAGATGTGTTGTCTTACAGAAACCACATATGCAGATTTCGGGAGGAAAAAAGTGGCATATGCAGGTCATATTGGCCTTGTGCTAAAGTTAAAATCAGTAGGTTTAGGAAATGCTCATCAGTGTGATGATTTTTTAATTTTGTGGAAACTGACTAATGAAGGCCCAAACGTTACAGTGACTTTTATAGAAGCACCACTGCAAATTGTCCATCAGTATCCTATTCAGTACTAGGAAATTTGCTTTTTAAAAAAACAAAACCAAGTCCAAAGCATGAAATAAGATGTAAGTAGTTGAGTGTTTAGCAAGCCAAATAGTGTAACAGTGTATGTGTAATCAGTCTTACTCTTCATTTCTAAAGAAAATAATATTAACCACCTTCAGTAAATGCTGACTTGAGCCTGCTTTTCCATTTGGATTGTTTTGTTTTATGTGTCTTGAGGAAAGGTTAAGATTCAAATTTGTATCAGAATGAGTCAATGTTAAAGAAATTACATCACTTTGGGGGTGAATGAAATGTTTTCAGATTATTCAACAGTTGTAAAAAGGGAAGGAAATTAAAAACACAGATCAATGTCTAAAAGGGAGCAATACATAAATATCACTTCATGATTAAATCTGTCCTTCAGAAGCCATTGAATAAACTACTCCCACGGTTTTGCTGTTTGTACCTAGGCAAGATTTGTACCTTGCCTAAAACTGTTAGTGGAATTTGAGTGTCATTTGGGTCTTTCCAAAACTGCAGCATTTAGTGAACTTATTCAAGTAAAAAAGTATTTCATAGCTTTAAGTAAATCCTGACTCCTGGCTTGTACTGAAACAGCTTCACAAGTGAGTTGAATTCTTGGGGGTCTGTCTACAGTTCACTTAAAATTTACTTTGGGCATGTCTTTCAGGAACATATTTTTATTATAATAAAATGGGTTGCCATTTGTCATTGTGCTAAAATCACTAAGGGAAGTGTTCTCAAAACTTCAGGATCCCTTTGGGATTTACTGAGAGTTGACTGACGGGCAGCCTTGCAATTTGCAAAGAAACATATTTATTTGATTAGGCAGAAGCCCTTTAACCGGTATAGCTGAGTTAGGAGTAAGCAAGGACGCTGCCAATTTGGATTTTGACTCCGATGCGGTATCCAGACCTGTCAGCGTATCCAAAATGAGATCTCAAAAACTATTGTGCATTAGGTAGCTGAAGGACAGCCATGTGGGAGGGAAGACAAAGCTGGTCTGTGGCTGCTTATTCTGACATTTATTTGTTGTGAACTGCAGCTCTTGATGTTCAGACAGGAGCTATTTGTAAACATTCTTATTTACCTGTCTGTATCAAGTGTAGCTGGGAGAGTATTAGGTAGGCTTATCACAGCATGGCTAGAAAATAATTTCTTTATCTAAATGGCATTTGTGCTAGAAAATCATTAGAGAGTAGATGAAGCTATTTGGAAGCAAGTATTTAAAATATCACAAGTGGATGGTTGGAGGATACATCAGTGTCACACATGAAGGCCAGTGAGTGGGTGTGTGTTCCAGTGCATATACATAGGGTGGGTGGGTGTAAATGCAGTGGCATTTTTTTCTGTCATTTTGAACTCAAATGTATCCTCATTTACACTAAGGGCTTTACACACCCTGGTAATGTTTGGCTAAGTTTTTGTCTCTTACAGAGGTGTGCTCCTGGCAGTGTTCATTGTCTCTTTCTCTGTATTTTTGGACACAAGTCTCACCAGAGCCATTGGAGGAGTGTTCCTGAAATTCCGTGTGGTCTTGAGTTCTATAGTGCTCTGGCTTTTGTATCAAAATCAGATACAACTGAAAAAATAACAGAAGATTAACGAGAATAATTTTTATTGGGGGGACTGCTCCAACTGATTTGAGGTCACTGGAAAAGTTTTAACGTAACATTCAGCATGTGTTTAGCAGCTTGTGATACGATGCAGTTTTGTTAGTACTAGAACTCATCTGCTCAGAGCTCGTTCTCAGTGTGCCTGTGTACTGAGGTACGGTTAAGCAGCAGCTTCTAAACTGTTCGCTTCTCCAAACCTGGGGCTAGAAAGAGACCCCCAACCACCATGTGACCTAAATATCTACCAGATGGAAAAAATCCAGAGGGACTTCTCTGCCTGCCTAGGATTAGCCGTAAATCTGTACTTTTTAGTCTCATATCCTGCCCTGCAGCTGAATTCTCGGTTTTGTAGAAAAGTAAGAGCAGAATATTGCTGGTTACCTGGGCCTTATTACACTGGAGGCTCCTCTTGCACGTGTGTGATCCTCAGCGCTTCTGCTGGCTGAAGCATCTGACATCGGCCACTTTCCGAGAAAAGCTACTGGGTTAATCGAGCCACTGGCACTGAGAGCACTCCTGTGTTTCTCTGCAGCATTTTGTTCCTCAGCCTGTCTGGACACAGCGGTGTTAGACGGGCTTTTTTGGACGTACTAGTGCTCTGGTAATGATATGAGGTTGTGACTGTCTGCAAGCTCATGAATACTTGATGTGGAAAGAGAGCAGTACTGCAGCCAGGGGGAGAATGGGATTTGCCTAAGCTAATTCAAGATTTCATTGTTGATTTTGCTACTTTTTAGCAGAAATTACTAAAACATTCACAGACAGAAGCACCAGGTTTCAATAGCAGGATATGGAAGACATGGTAAAGCTCAGTGTATTCAAGCCAGCAGTGGATTTAGCCTGACACTGATGGTGCTTTATCAATCTTCGAGTCTACTTCTGTGCCGTGGTGCTAGAAAATGTCACTGTGGTGGTATAGTTCTCCCTGCTTTTGTGGTCTTCCGTGCCTGATAAAAGGAGTCAGCGCAAACCTGCCACACTGCATTAAGTCTGGTGCAGAAAGTGATTCGTAGTTCTTATGTTCATTCTGTGCCAGAGAACCCTTATCCCTCTGCTTTGAGTGTCCAGCAGACCCTGAAGTAGCCGTGCAGACTTTTGTTTATTCTTCAGCAATGGGAAAACCTTGATGCTTTGTGATAGCTCTGTGTGAGAAACAAGCCCCCTACATATAGCTTTTAACCTTTACAAGAGACGGCTAGGATCAGGAATCAGAAATTATACTGCTATGATCTTTATAAAGAAAAAAATATCAAGTGAATGATACTGATATGAATGAGTTTACACCTTCATCTTTGATCTGATGTGTACCTGTGTTTTTTATACTGTTTACAATGAAAGGGCTGTTAAAATTACAGATAAGACCAGAAACTACCTCTAGATTGTACATAGAGTTAGAACAACATCTTTAAGAACGAGTTCTGAATGTTATCTCCCAGTTGAAAGTGAAAAAATTACAAACCGGTTATGTCTAACAGCGTGCCTTGGCCAGGGAAACAAGAAAATATCTGGGGCATATGAAATAGATACCACAAAAATGCTACTTAATCTCTGTCTTTCTTTTTTTGTTCTTTTTTTGGTTTACAATATGCAAACCAATCTGTACATACTGCATATATCCATACCGTGTGCTAATGCAAACTCACCTTTGAGTAATGCTTTGCTGTGTTTGGTAATTACCATAGTCTTATTTGAGTAACCGTTACCTCCCCTAATGTTTGCTCTCTTGCAGTCACTCTTCCTTTATTTGATCCTGCAGGGCTGTATTGCAGCATAATTATTTCCATGGTAACAGGGTGTAATTCCATAAACAGAAGATTGAGTTTGTTATATGATCAGGAAGCAGCTGGAGAGCTATGAAGGCTGATTTTTCAGCAATGCTGAGATCCTGCAACCCTTATTGATGTATTAATGTAAATCAGATGAGTTTCTTCCCCTCTCAGCAAATTCTCCTTTAAGTAGAGAGGCGTGCAACCAAGTGTTGAAATTGGAGGGTGTACCTCCAATCGTTAGGGGGATTCTTGAGGAGTTCAGAATTTTTCCCATTTTTCTTTTTGTTTTCAGAATTGAAGTGACTGGGTTTTTTGAATATATTCTCGAAAGAGAGGGGTTCATGGTCCTATGACTATTAGCAGGGGCAGACCACAGAATCGATTATAGAAGATGTTCAGTTTGATGTGGGATTATGTTATTCTAATTGCTTTCACTATTGCCACCTAATTATTCTTCATGTATATTAGTGNTCAGCTTTTCCTCGTATGGGAGATGCTCCACTCCCTTAATCATCTTGATAGCAAAGATTTATGGCAGTTAATGTTTGGAAAAGGGCATTCTGTCCTCTGAACAGTCTCTTGGAAACATTCACAGTGATTTCCTAGGCTTTCTTCTTAGAAAGAAGTGAACTTACACGTGAGTGTTTATTTGTGTGTTTGTATTAAAACCAAAACAAACAACCACCACCAAAAAAAACCCCCAAAACTCATGTTGGGTAAGCTCAAGGAGCTGAGAACAGCCTAAAGCTCACCTTCCTGTTTTCATCCTAATCAGTGTGCTTCTAACATATGTCCTGCAACTAATGGAACTCTGGATGGAACCTCGTTGCTGCAGAGCATCAAACTTCAAGATTCTACTTTAAAGAAGCCATAAAAATTGTTTGCTCTGAAAGCCAAGCATAAAATCTCATGCAAAATACATTGTGCTTAGACCGAAGTATAGAAGGTATCTAAACTCCAAAAGAACAAAAAATAAAAATCCAACTGTACAAACACACTAAACTCCACAAGCTACAGTTTATCCCTGAATGACAAAAGTAGATCAGGCTGATCAGCTTTATGTCAGCAGTGAATGCTCATGTATCCTGTTTCAAATGCAGAATAAGTTTCAGGAGCCTTTTCCTAGTGCAGGGAGAGAAAAGAAATGTTTTCTAAAGAGAGAGTTAAAGGATATTTGTATGACTACAAACCCTTCCAACCAGTGAGGATGGAGAGTCAATTGTTATTGCAGAGATCTGTAGCTTCCAAGCAGGAGAACCATGGTGGAAAGTCCAACCTCAGAGAAACAAGACTGTTTATGGAAATAGCAGACTCTTTTGAGAAAGTTTAAGCAGACTTTAAATGCCATGTCATCTTTCTAAGATTATAAATAAGTGATTCTCTGAATTTACACTTGATGCAGCCTGTATTATTCCCTATGACAGAAAGGCAGTCAGGGTTACATGATGCTCTCACGTTTTGCTGGACTAAGCAAACAAACTGTGACTCAGTGGCAGCACAGCTGGGAGACTTGACACCAAATCAGACCTTTAATGGTCCTTGGAGTAGTTCCCTTGTAAGCACTGGAGATGGATCACAAATGGGAATGACAATCTAAATCTTGTTAAAGCAATGATGAACAAGCTTGGAGAAAGGAAGCTGACTCCAGTAGTATTCCCTTTGCTCTGATTGCTGCTATTTTTAAAGCAGTTTTAATTGGAAATGTGTGAAAATTAAGCCAGATATAACTTGAAACTGTCATAAAAAACCCCAAACAACCACCCCAACAAAAAAAAAAACCCTGAACCAAACGCTCCCTGACCCTCAGAGCCAAGCTACACCCCCAAAACCCCCCAAACCAACCCAATCTGTGGTTCTGCTGCTCTGTCTGATTAGCAGAAGTGGTGAAAGGCCCAGTTTTCCTTTGGGTAACTCCATTTGTTTTAGGCTTCAGTTGCAATGTGGAAGCCTAAGCTGAATGGAATTGTAGCCTGATTTAGCCTGAGCATTGCACGCAGACAGGATTCACCTTCCCGTCCACCTTCAAATGCTGCTTTCTGTCCCTCTCTCCCCAGGTTTGTGTTTTCTGGTGGCAGTGACATTCTGCCCACACTGGGGATGTCCTCAGGGTAGCACGAAGGCCAAAAGCAGCCTGTGGTGCCAAACCACTCAGCTCATGGTTGCACTCCAGTACTTTGAGTGTGTCTATGGGATTAGTAGCGCTGGTGGTAAAGACTAATAGTTCTTAGAGGCGAGACTTAGGCTCTATTCTTCTTTAGGGCATTCTTTTATACTTTCATTACTGTTACAGAATTTAGTGCATAAATACATACAAATAGAAAACATGATTTGGTATTACTTTTAATTGTGTGTGTTTATAGTTGCAAACTTGTGTTGCTGTTCCCAAGAAAGTTTACCCCAGGATCCCTTTGCACTGCAAATTTGGGATATCTGATTTTGCATTTGCTTTGGCGTAAGCAGCAATATCCAATTTACTTGTCTCAGAACAGTATAGATCTAATTTTAGGGCAACTTCCAGGGGAGATACTAATTCATTGAGGAGCTACAGGTGAAAAGACCTGTAAGAATTAACATTGCCTTCTTGTGGTGCTGCAGAGTTGTTTTAGACAACAAACCTGGTAGAATACTACATCTGAGAAATCATTGGTCTGAAGAATAAAGATGGAAAAGACTTGGTAAATTATTCAGTATGTTTTCCTGATAAAGCAGTGTTTATTTCTAAACCACTTTCCTTTCTACTGTCCAATCCAGACTAATTTTGATGTCCACTACTTCCTAATGGTAATTATTTGCAGCCTGCCACAGACTCTCCAGGAAAAGCAAAGTACTTCTGTGGTCAAGGATAAGATTTTCATTTCCTGACTCTGCCTGGGGCTTTGTGACTGGGCTGAGGAGCTTCCTTCTGAACAGGAAGCAAGAGGTTTTCTACCCTCTTCCTCACCTAGATTTCAAATTTGCTTAGTTGGGACCTGTCTCTTCCTTTTAGATTTAGTTGAATTTTTTGGGTTTGTTGTTTTGTTTTGGTTTGTTTTCAAAATTTTGTAGAAAAATGAAATGCTTATCTTAAAGTACCTTTACGCATCTCAAAGCAGAAATTATTTTATTATAATCAGGCAATTCCCTTGCTAAGCAGACAGCACTAGTTTCCTGAAAATATTAAAGAAAATAATTTTCTGCACTTTTAGCTCAGATTTTGCAATTGTTTCTATGGTTTAAAAGGGCAACCCCAGTATTTTTAGCCTAGAAGAGTCAGCACTGACCATTTTGAACCTGATTCTACAGGCTGCAAAGGCTTTTCACCTGGCAGAGATTCCATTTTCTCAGTGCCAGATTTTCTCCCTGAGCTGCTTATTTCTTTTCCTGCATGCTCATTTTTTAGTGTTACTCTGAGCTAAGAAGTTACTGTGTTTTATGATGAGATTGTATCAGGTGGTAAAGCCCATCTCCAACTTTGTCATAAAATCATAAAATCATATAGGTTGGAAGAGACCCTTGGGATCATCAAGTCCAACCATCAGCCCTACTCTACAAGTTCTCCCCTACACCACATCACTCAACACCACATCCAATCTACTCTTAAACACAGTCAGGGAGGGTGACCCCACCACCTCCCTGGGCAGCTGATTCCACTGACTTACCACTCTTTCTGTGAAAAACTTTTTCCTAATGTCCAGCCTAAACCTACCCTGCTGCAGCTTGCAGCCATTCCCTCTTGTTCTATTGCTAATTGCCCGTGAGAAGAGACCAGCACCAACCTCTCTACAAGGCCCTTTCAAGCAGTTGTAGAGAGTGATGAGGTCTCCCCTCAGCCTCCTCTTCCTCAAACTAAACAATCCCAACTCCCTCAATCGATCCTCATAAGCCCTATCCTCCAGGCCTCTCACCAGCTTCATTGCCCTCCTCTGTACTCGCTCCAGCACCTTGATATCTCTCTTGTGTTGAGGTGCCCAGAACTGGACACAAGACTCAAGGTGCGGCCTCACCAGTGCTGAGTACAGGGGGACAATCACCTCCCTACTTCTGCTGGTCACACTATTCTTTATGCAAGCCAGGATGCC
>VZTM01022377.1:261-14934 GCA_013400555.1 Jacana jacana | reverse complement strand
AGTTTCCTGGATTTTCCCTTCTGCCCTTCTTGTAGGTGGGCGTTACATTTGCCACCTTCCAGTCCATGGGGACCTCTCCAGTCAGCCACGATTTAAGGAAGATGATGGAGAGCGTCTTGGCTAGCATGTCTGCCATCTCTTTCAGCACTCTTAGGTGTAACCCATCCGGTCCCATAGACTTGTGTGCATCCAGGCGGCATAGCAGGTCACTGATCACTTCCTCATTAATGGTGATGTCCTCATTCTGGTTCCCCTCCCTGTGTCCCTGCTCCTGCAGCTGAGTCTCCAGGGAACAGCCGGTTCCACTGTTAAAGACTGAGGCAAAGTATGCATTGAGCACCTCAGCCTTTTCCTTATAATTTGTAACTATTTTTCCCTCTGCATCCAATAAGGGAGGAAAATTTTCCCTAACCCTCCTTTTGTTGTTAATGTACTTATAAAAACATGGGAGTGTAGGTTTCAGGGAAGATGTGCATGGGAGTAATTTCTTGAAGTAAACCAGAAAGGGTGGTTGGACGTGAACAAGATGTCTCTTGTTCTAAAGAAAAACCCACTTTGTGGCATACACGCTCCAGTTGATTTGTTTTCAAATTGCGTGTGTGGAGGTCTGTTTAATGCTGGAGCTTAAAATTGCCAGGATGTTTGATACTGTTATTATCTTTCAACTTGAACTATGGATGTATATACAGTAGTATATTGTACTGCAGTATATGGTAGTTAGTGCTGAACCAAGAATATGTTATACCAATGTTTTCAAAAGAGTTTATCCATCTACTATCTGAGCTTTAGCAGAGAGATCCATCGTTTTGAAAGGAAGAAAGAGAACAATTTCTCAAGACATGTCTACAAATCAACTATTTGTTTTACGGGGCTGGGTAGTAATGGATAAGTTATGCCTCTGAGAAACATATCAATAGCTCTTTGGTGCAAAAACACCTGGAAAGAAGCAAAGATTGTCTTGCAAATTTGCAAAGAAGCAAATTTGTCTGCTTACCTGAAATTTTTTAAATATATTATATATATTATATTATATTATAATATTTTTAAATTTTCTTTCCACATGGTAAACCCATAAATGAGCAGAGGTAGTGAAGTTGTCTCAGAACAGTAGAAGTACTTGGCATCTACCAGTTATAATACAAATAAATTAACATGAGGACTTTTTTTTTTTTTTTTGCAATATTTTACTTAAAAGTACAAATAAAGTGGAACAACTAGGATATCCAGATTCCTCCCAGGAAAGAGTGCATTGGCCACTTTTAAAACAGCTGCAATGGTAATGTGGGATCAGTACTTTGGGAAATCACTCCATACCCCTCAAGATACTTTACCATGATGTGCAGTAGGTGAAAGGCTTGTGGACAAATACTGATACAGTCAGTCAGTTCTCAGCAGACAGCATTCAAATGAGGTATCCAAAAAATAAAACATAAATGTTCTGCTGACAGGAACACAGAATAGGAACCACAATAAAATGCAATCATATTTATAGCCTGAGACATAATTTGATAAGCTGTGAAAGAACAAATGCTTCTGAAACTTATTGAAGGAAAATATTATTAGCTTAAATTTCCACCCCGCTTTAAATCAGTACTATTAGGCTAACACTGGGTATTTGTATAAATCACGTTTTCAAATTTGATCTAGAATATTAGCTTTCCTTGAGAGATCTGATATGTTAGTTGCCTTCCGTTCAGATTGTCAACACTTAGAAGAGTGGGTTGACACTGGCAGTGCCTGCTGTCAACGGCCCCGCTTTGTTCCCTCCTGCAGCTTTCTCTCTTCGGTCTGGGATGTCAAAAACGCTTTATTGATTGTGCATTGGGAAACTTAATCTGGTTAAATGGATACTGTCCTCCTGCAGAGCAACAGGTAGTTGAAGGTGAGAGTAGCTAAGTGTGTACTGGTAGAGAAAGATGTAGAAAGCCAGAAGGCAAAGAATGGCCTGTTTAAACAGGACCAGGTTTCTTTTAACTCTTGTGAGAGCATCAGAGAAAAACTACCAAGGAGAACAGTAAACTCTCCGTTTCTTCATGTTTCCAAATGAGACAGGATAACTTTTAGAAACATTGTGGCCACATAAAATTTACTAACCTCAATATTTGGGTAAGAAGGTGAAATCTACTGGACTGTAATACACAGGAAGGGAGATGAAGTGGTTTTGTGCCCCCTTAGTCTGCGTTCTTTCAAATAAATCCCTTGTCTCTCTTAGCAGTGGTATTTGTAGTGGAATCTCCTTTTGTGAAAACAGTTTCAATAAATTTGCAAGAAATAAACCATAAGAATGGATGCATAAGAGGTGTTTCTACCAATTCCTTCATATGAACTTGTAAAATGCATAAAATTTCTGTGAGTTATATGTATAAAAGCAGAAGGAAAAGACCAAACCGCAGTAAGTCAGGTAGTGTAGGTGACTATGAAAGTGTACTCAGATAGTATCTAAGATTGTTCTTTGCTGTCAGCAGGAACGCTACAGCTGATTCTTGAGCACAAAGGTTCACCAGAAGTAGGCTATTTCGTAAGCTGACTAGAGCACACAGGGCTTTTTTGGTGTTTTAAAAACACTCTGTCAACGCAGTAACTCTAGATTTTTGTGTAGTGTCTTTCATGAAAACTAAACCAGAAACTTAATCCCTGTCAACTGCCTATGTGAACAGCAAAGCTTCTGCAGTGTTGAGTGGTGTGCTCTGAGTATGCAGGTTCCTGAAACTCCTCCTTCATGCGGTGGGAGCAGAAAACTCCTGGATTTTTTGGCAGGGCCTCCGATGGTCTATATGCTCCACACTCAACATCCTCTGTGAGCTGAAGCACTGCTAGTTACATAATGACATTTGGTTGCTGTTGTCACTCCATCTCTTTTTCCAGTCTATTCATTCATCCTTTCCCAAGTAAAGCAAGAAAATGTACCTATAAAACCTGAAAAGGGACTATAAGACCTAAATTCAGGGAAATGTGAATGAGAATTAATAATTCCTTATTTCTGTGGGGCAGTGAGTCTTTGAAGATTGTGTGATCTGGTGAGTACAAACTCTTTTTTCCCCAGCACAGCAGATTAATCAAATCTGAAGTCCAACTTCTTAATAATGGTTTGTTCTGAATTGTCAATTGCAAGCTTAATGTTTATAAACTTCAGATTCCTCATCTATATTTTTTGAAGAATTTGACCCTTTACTTACAATTATTGTTTCTTCTTGGTGGCTGTTTACAGGTAATAGCAAACACGTGCAATGGCTACGTGGGAAGGATGGTGAGGTCTGGGTCTGGGTTATGGGAGAAGCCCCAGGTGACAAGCCATATGAGCAGATATCAGAGGAGCTAATAGCAGAGCGAGCCAGGCAACAAGCACAGAAGGAGGCAGAAGAACTATGGTGAGGATTTAAGAATCTGAATTCAGGGTCCACTTGACATAATGGGAGACATGGCTTTGTAGAAAGGTGGCAGGTTATGGTGGGTAAAATTGGTAAGTATGTTTTGTGAACATTTGCTTTCACTTGTTTTGGCAAACTTTCAGCAGGTGAAAAATGTAATTTGTATTTGATTGAATACTGAAAAACAAAAGCCATTTGTCACACACACACACAAAAAGTGTAGCAAACATTTTTCTTTTGGGGAATTTTTCTAAATCATCAGCCAGTTTGTAAGTAAATAAAAATGGAACAATCTGGTTTTGAGATGATTGAATCAGAAATGTTTGTTGCATCACACATCTATGTCTGCAATGGAGATTTGGTGCATAAATCTTTTTTCAAATTAGTTTTATTTGCATATTGCTTGTATTAATTCTTATCCTAGCAGTTCAGAAACCGATTATACAAGTGCCACGCTGGTGTTTCCAGCTGTGTCTCTTCCAGCTTTGGGAGAGTGTTTTGATGCTTGATACTGTTGGGAAGTAGGCCACCTGCCTCCCACAATTCCCTTTGTAGTGTAGCACTAAAACGCGATGGTTTAAATATCCGATTATTCAATGTTACTCCTTTTCATATAAGATCCTTCTTGCTTATAGTGATTGCCTATTTAAGCAGAGATGAAAAGCTCCAGCCTCTGCTCTGTGCTCCTTTTATGCTGTCAGTACTGATAAACAATCTAGTGTAAGAATTTTGCAGACATTTGCATTGATATTTGAGAGACAATGAATTCCCAATCATGATTTGCTAGACTAACAGAAAAAATCTATTTTTTCCAGGCAGGGAAGGAAAAATATAGGGTATGACTCAAAGACATCCGAGAAGTACTTCTCTAATTTAGATGGTGCTATTTTAATTAGTCATTTATCAAAAACTGAAAATGTCTGCTTTCTGGATAGTTTCCTCAAACCTGATTTGTGGTAGGTCGCTTGTTAAATACATTTTAATTATTTCCTTGTATGTTTCCATGATTTTATGCTAATTATTCATTGCAATCAGCAAGTAGGTATTGATCATCAATGAGAAAAAAATAAATTAAGGTCTTAAATTTTTTTTTTTTTCATATTCCTTCCTGAAGGAGACAAAAGGAGGCTGAAATTACAAAGAAATTCCGGGATGCTATGGCTCAAGAAAAAGCCAGAATAGTGGCAGAAAAATGGAAAATCGAAATAGAAGATCGGAAAGCTGCCAAATTGGAGGAGGAAAAAATTCAAGAGGAACTGAAGGTTTGTGCAGAACAATTTAGCTTTTAAAACAGTGTTTTTATATAGATTCAAAGTTCTTGTCACCTTCAGTGCATATTTATTAATAAGCTTTAAAACCCAGAGTTGTAATTTTTCATCCTGGAATATACAAGTAGCTACATGGTGTTCACCAGAGCAGCTGGGTGCGTGATGTGAAAAAATTACATATCTCATTCAAAAGTGTCAGGACAATCAAACTGGTTATTCAGCTCACACATTAACAGAGTTGTTCAGTCAGCTGTGCTGAATGAATCATAGTGGGGGGAAAAAAATGTACAATTGTGAAATGCCTGATTTCAAGTTAGTTTGTACTTGAGCATATTTTGAGTATTTTGGATGAGTTGTTTACATATTTAAGTTGAAAATTCTGTCGCTGCTTTGAGATAATGAGGGGTGGATCCTTCTCTTACTCAACATATAGGAAAAGTCCATTTGGTTTTGCTGGGAGAAGTTAATTTGCCTGTTTTTTATTGACTTCATGAATTTTCTGTAAGCCCAGTTATAGTATTTCAATGCTTTTTTGAAATATTTTTTTTCATATTCTCTCCTTGAAAATAGCAATTTGAAAACTAAACAGGAAATCAAGACCTCTGTCTATCCTTCTCATACTACTTTAGAGAGCTAAGGACTTGTTTAAAAATGAGAAAAGAAAGTAAAATTGGTTATTGTGCGGAGAAATTATCATAGTCTTCCATGTCTGGGACTGCACAAGATTGGTGAGGCTGGGTTTCTGTGGAGAAAGGATGGAGCAAAATATGACTTCTAGGAGATCTGCATCCAGTAACTTCTGTCTACGTGCCTCTCCCTTGCTGACAGCTTGCTATGTCATTTTTCCCTTCCTGGGATGGTGATTAAAGGTGTGTAAAGAGCAGACAGACTCCCACCTTGTCCCACTGTGATGGGAAGAATCCTGAAAATCTCAATGTTAAATTGATGTGTTTGATTACAAGCTGGAGTCAGCGAGTTCCTTGTCGTTCTATAAAGAGTGCGACTGGGAGCTGAGGGTGGTTATATAGCACAAAGCAAGGGCGGTTCCTGTGGCCTCCTCTGCACAAAGTTGCTGATTTACCTCAATGCACAATTAATTTGAATTCATAGGAGAGAACAGAGGCATTGAAATTTGATGTCAATAAGTAATGAAGCTATACCTTTCATTAATGTATGAATAATGAGCAGAGCAACTAATTAAACATTCTTTCCTCTGCTTCTCAGAAAGCAAAGCCCTCTTGAACAAAGACGGATACAGACCTGTTCACTTATATCTCTGTGGTTGATTTACAGTATGCTTGGTGGGGTAAATGTCCACAAGCTCACTATTATTATTCTATTTCAAGTAAGCTTTTTCAAAAAGCAGAGTAAGCAACTTGTGAGGCTTTAAGTAGCAAGCGGTCATCGTTTTCTACTAAGGAAAACCATTCTTTCAGTAGTTGATACGATTTGAAAGGAATGGCACCAAATGGAGCTCATTTTCATGTTGACAGAAAGGTAATGGCTCAGTGATCTGTGTTCCCACTGTCCCTTGGGGAGTGAGCAGGTATCCTCAATTCAAGCAAGCGCCTGGTAGGAACAAGAATTGCGCTGCTGTAAGTGGGATGATAATTTGGTTCAGTTTCTACTTTGAATTTTTTGAATTTCAAATACTAACCTTTGGCCAGGATTTCTTTAGCTCTAGTCATAAAGTTGCCAATATCTTTATTTTATCAGAGCCATCCCCCCTATGATTTCCTTTAAATCAAGCATTTGAAGAGAATACGTGTAAAAAATTTAGATAAATGGACCAAAACTTGTAAGACAAAACCCAGCAGAAATGGGCTCTTTGGCTTAAAAAATGAGTTTGGAAACAAGGTATTATGCAGTGGTTATTTTTTAAATGCCCCCTTTGAGTGTGGTCCCAGTATTTACTGTAATAATACAACACAGACTAACTACACTTCCAGCCCTGGATCTTTAGTTAGATTTATAATTTGAGATCTGTTAAGAGGGACTTGGACTAACATAGGTTTCCACCAGCTGGATTGATCCCTGGTACTGTAACACCACATCTTTGCTGCTTGGAAAAGCAGTTTATCTATTACTTGTTCTTGAAGGAGCAGATTTCATACTTAGTGCTGTAGAGCTACTTAAAAACAATAAAGGCACTTCAAAGACAAGTAAATCTCACAAGCTAGTATGAGGAGTTGTTAACTTCTGTCTACTGACTTCTTTAAACTCACCTGGCTTTCCTTCTCCTTCCCATTTTACTCTTTTCATACCTACTCTTGTGCAGTGGAAGAAGTACATGAAACATTTGCAGGCGGAATGAGTGGAAAGGTACCTAGGCAGGTAAACTGGAAAGTTATGTTTCTGGTATGTACCTCCAACTACAAAAAGTGAATAATACTAAGCTGTTGGGAAAAAGATTAATTGATGAATCCACTCAATGTATGACTGCAGTCAGTGAAATCATGAAGAAATATATCTTTCATGAATGATTCAGAGTGTGGATTGAGATGCAGATCAGTTAGCAAGCCCACTTTAACAGGTTTAAAATATTTAATGCATTGGTAATCATTCTTCTGTGATGATGACCAGACAGTGTTTAAAGCAATCTCTGAACTGGGGCATGAAAAGTTCAGTTTCTGCTCTGTCTTCAGCCTCTTGAAACGTTTTGACTTTGGAGATTGAAACTCTGTGCTTTCTGCTAATGTGTTTAATTTCTAACCATATTGTATCACAAACACTCCTTTTTAAAATGCTTTTATTCCTCTTGACCTCCCATGGGACTTTAGGGCTGTCTGCACTAGATAAATGATATCTCACATATCAAAGTGAAGGATGGTCCCTGCTTCCTTTTCCAGCACTATTAGAAAAGTATTGCTTTCCTTGGTGTTTCTTAAGCAGAAATGCCTTTAATTTATGATGCCAGAATATAAATGTTGACTGCTCTATTTTTGCAGCTTAAGGACAGCTATTCTCTTATGCATCTATTGCAAAGGACAAATAAGAGAGCCAATTACTATCATTAATCTTCTTGCTAATTCACAAAGGCTATGAGATCATAGCCATAATTTCCTACTGTTATCAGTTGCTGTCATTAAGAGTCCTGAACAATATGCAGAGCCAGGGCAAATTAAAGGTATGAGCATCAGCCAGCCAGGATGAGTGGTATCCTTCAGCTACATTTAGGAAGAACAGAGAGATACTCTCAGCTTCCTCTTCATGTGGCCTGCATAAAGCAAGAGACTGTTAACAGCAAAGTACTATCTGTATGCCAGCATCAGGTACCTGCCAAATTTAACAATATAAGCAGAGTTGACAGTAAAGCTAAATTACTTCTGAACATTTCCTTGGGAGATGAGATGTGTGTTAACCAAAAGCTGCATATAAACTTTTATGGGCATTATTTTTCTTCCTCAAAAATATTTAGTAGGAATTTTAATGAGAGTGGCAGTTAAGGAGAAATAAGGCAACAAGACAGTGCATCATCATTTCCAAAGTATATATATTCTTTTATGCAAGTTCATGACCTTTAATTCCAGTTGGGACTATGGTGAGTGAGGTGAGGGGCTTTTAAGGTGTGCATCCAAGAGTGTCTGTGTCCTAGATGTTTCTGATCTCATCAAATAAGACAGGTTTAGAATCAACTTTCAAAGAGGAACAGAATAATCAGCGCTTCAGGAAATCTCTAAGACAACATATGCTTAATAGAAAGAACACACTTCAGCTCTATTGACTTGAATGGACTTTCAACACATCCGAGTGCTTTACTTTGTCCAAAAACAGCTGTGGATCTGATTCTTCAGACAATTGCTGCCAGGTGTACAGTTTAAGAATACAGTCAAATGTCACCATCGTCACTTACAGTACAATGGGCTTCTTATGATACAGCAGTGAGTATCCTGTCCTGATCTTAAAAACCCAAGTTTTCTCCAAGTAAACATTAAGCTCTTGAGTGGTCCTGCTATCTTTAAGTGCAGATAAGCTGTAAGTACAGCTCTGCTTTGCTATGAACTCTTTTCCCAGGACAGCATATTTAGAATCCCAGAACAATATCTTGATGGCGTTTGACACCCAGTTCATTCTGAAAATGCCTCAGTTGGGTCAGTTCAGTTGCGATAACAGCAATTCAGTAAAACTTCATTTTGTTTTCTCTCTCATGCAACTTCAGTTCAGAATTTTTTATTTTTTTTTCTACAGAATCACCTCTTTAACACTGTTGGAAGTGAGGCAGCTGTTAGTTTCTGCTGGGAATCTGGCCTTCAAGGTTTTCTATCTAACTTGTGAGGAAATGTGATATTGATTTCAAAGGAATATCTTTTCCCCAGTGACATCAGTAATAAAAAATTCTGCTGGACCACTAGTGGAAACTAGCAAAGATCTGATATTTTCTATACGTAAATCGGAAAATTCCATGATGGAAACGTAGCTTCTACATATAGCATACCTACATTTTTGTACATATGTCTCTGTGCAAACCCTGTGTTCCTTTTGAGAGACTAGTAGAAGAGAAGAAAATAATGTGTCTGCAGACACCTTCATTTCTGAGGCATGTGAGAGAATTTTCTCAGAAAAAAGGTTGGGAAGGAGTTGGACATATTTCTGCTGATACAGCTCTGGTAGAAACTGCCAGGTGGGTTTGTGGAGAATGGTGGTCTCTGGATTCAGCTTGCTGTGTCACCCTTGCTGAGGATGAACCCCAGGGCTTCCCACATTCCCTTCTTCACAGCAGGGAGTCCTGCAGGTTCAGATCTGAAAATGAGTTGTGCTCTCAGCTCTGTGGCACGTAGCCTGACTGTCTCCCCTGGCTCAGGGCTGATTGCTGAGGGGTCTCAGGAGATTCAGAGTTGCTGTAATGCAGCCCACTAGCTCCAGCTCTTGCGGCTGCCAAAGACTTTTTCTGCCAGCCTGAAGCACTGAGGGAATCCCAGGCATCCCATGCTTTGGGGAGGACTGTTGTAGTAAATATGGGCTTTGCCTTGAGCAGGATGGCAGTCATTCAGCTGCCCTGCATCCCATCAGACTCCCCAGGGAGACCCCAGGAGCCATGGCAGCCAGAAGCTCAGTTTTCCAATACAAAAAAATAAATGACTGTATTTTGGCTTTTCCTCAGTGCATATTTTATTTTTTTTAACCTTTCTGCAGAAAAAAAATAAATGCTGACATAATCTCCTCTCATCTGCATTGGACTGAAGCATTAGAAGCTAACTGTGACTAATATTAATTATTATTTAGAGCTGGCTGCAGTAAAGCTATCGAGCATTATGCTGCACACATTTATAGTAACATGTTTGTGGGAAAAGCTCAACTGCCAGAAGCTAGATAAGACTTAGCATGTTCAAATTCTCCAATGGAGTTAAAGCTGGAGAGGATTACTGCTTCCTATTGAATTGCCAGTGTGATTTGTCACAGCAGGGTCAGTAGTTCTTGGCAATTTGCAACTATGCCCTGAATTGTCACCTTCTTAACTATTCTGGAAGACCTGAAAGGGTCACAGCACACGATACAACATCTCTGAACACTTGGGCAGAAGGTGATGTGTGTAGGTTATTATAGCTCAGATGTGAAGGATTGGGTTCACAGGGAGAAGCAGATGAAGAGGTTCCTATATTCTTCCAGTGGAGTAAATGTGGAAAGTTCAATTGCTGTTCCTTTTAAATGCAAACATATACTCATTCTTGAGAAAAGGAACTCTTTTCTTTCCTGTGTGATACTAGCAAGTGGTGTTTCTCCTCACACACCTTGAAGGAGTTGCATAATATACCTGCATGTGCATTCACATGCTAATTTGGATAACACTTAAAATTTTGCTTCCTTTAAAAAGGAAAATGACATGAAAAAGCTCTGTGAATTTCAGAATCAAGGACCAGAATGAAAGTTTTTGTTGTTGTTACTTCTTCCTTGACTTAAATCTCCTTCTCAATAAAAAAAAAATAAAAAAAGGTAGAATTTTCTTAGTAAGAGTCATCGCTTTCCATTAGAACTCAAACTCTACCTGAATTCTGATTTGTTGTTGGGTTTGGTGCTTTTTTAGACACTTTCATCATTTTACTACAAAAGCTTTAACAATATCTGCATTTAAAAAAACCCAAACTTGTTACAAACTCATGTGATTCAGGGAACCTGCTGTGAGAGTGATTTTTTTCTTTTTCTTTTTTTTTTTTTTTTAATTTCTTTTCCTATATTAAGTTTAACTTGTGGCTTCAGATGTTGAATGGAAAATATTTTGATAACCCAGGATTGCCCATGTGCCTGTCCATCTTCCTGAGCAGATAGCCCAAGTGTATTGGATTTTTTTAGGAAGTGAACCTCAGTGAATATTCTCCTCAGAAGGATAAAGAATAGCTGATTGCATACTTTTCCAGGAAGAGAACAAAGCCACTTAGTAGCAACTGATTTATAGAATCCCTGATTCCTTGGGGTATGTAAAAGGATAATTTATTTATTTATTTATTTTTTTTTTATTCTGAAGAAGCTGTTGGGCTTTGACATCAACGCTTCATGAAAGCATTGACTTTTCAAAACCTGTCCGCTCAACTAATCTTTTTAGGACCCTGGAGATAACAATGGGAGGATTATGTTAGAAATTATCAAAGATAGTAACATTAAAATATAAAAAAAACGACTGAAGAACAATGCTAGGCTTTGCTTTCTCAGCAATAATAAGCCTAATTTATTGTTCATCATGTGCATTACAGAATTGTTATTTTCTACACAGGTAAATCACTATTAATACCCAATATTTCAAGTCTTTTGCTTTGTTGTATTATCAAGAAGACAGATCCCCCACTGGTGTAAACTGGTGGAGCTCAGTTGAGCTAATAGGAGAAATGTTGATTATGTTACTTACAGAAATGGAAAATTGAATTCTTTCAAAGGGTGGAGATTGCATTTATTCCGTTTTCCTACTTTGAGGATGGTGTTGCTTGTTGCTGTTAAATTGCTTACTTCTTTTCAGTTTTTTTGAATTGTTAATGGAAAAAAGCATTTAGAGCTGTGTCAGCTGTCTGACTATTCCAAAGTAAACTGTCCCTGTTAAAGTCAAGACAACTGTCCTTGTTTACTCACACTTGGATTTACACTGTTATTTCCATATTCATGCAAATATAACACATCATTCTTACTTAAATGTGCTGTTCTGATCCATGAACAGAACAACCAAATAGTCCAGACTCTTTCTGCTGCTTCTGGCCCTCGCTGAGCTTCTAGAGGTTGCAAACAGCAATATTATTTGCTTTGGAAAGATGTCTTCTGAAAAGAATGAATTGTTTTCCTTTAATTCCAGATTTTTGTTTGACAACATATAACTTTAGCAGAGCTAGAGAGAACTGAGGGTGGGGAAAGGAAGGGAGGAAAAAGAAACGTTTCCTTCCCTGGGGCGGACAAAAGATAATTTTTTATCTGTCTCCTAGACAGACATTTCAGATACCTGTTTCACCATTGGGAAAATATATATGAGTCCCTTTTAGGGGCATTAAACAACAGTATTGTTTGGATATTTATATTATTATATTTGTGCTGCTTTTGATATTTGTGCTCTGGTAGATGTTAAGACAGGACAGATGACCTTTGAAAGAGTACTTTTCTAATGTATTATAAAACACAAACTATTTACTGTAGGGAAAGCATTAATCAATTAATATCTGCTTTTACTAAGTTCATGTGGCTTTTAGATTATTCAACCCCTTTCAGCCTAAAAAGAGGCTGAACTATAACAAACATTTTTATAGAGTGAATTTTCATGTAAGTAGCATCTTCAAACACTGAATAGGAAGAACCTTTATTTAAAAAAATTAGGTATGCAAGTTACTTTTTGCAGTTGTGAGTGACATGATGAAAACTCAGTTTTGCATCTTCAGAACACACAGACAGAGGTTAGAGAATAACAGAAGTCAGTTTTTAGTGCTATTTTTAAAATCTATCCAGTCATATTTGCAATACTTGTTAAAATAGACCATGGATTGTTTTGGTCATGCTGTGAATCCTGCTGCAGGGAAAGTTTGTTTTCAAACTTAAGAAATATAACTTTCCACAAAGTTCACAGTGCACAAGTATGATGTAATAAATAAGGAGCTAAATATGTCTGTTTCCCCTTCGAGAGCAGAAGCAATTCCATCTGAACATGATTTTCAGACTTTGTCATGCTATGTTTCAAGAAAAAAAGAAATTACTAGCACAGAGTCCATAGCTAAACTTTTGTTTAAATGTATTAACTCAGCTGATTGATAGACCATGTTGGTGCATTTTTTTTTTCCAGTTTAACGTAATCACGGGGGTAGGTTTGTTTGGTTTTGTTTGGTTTTGGTTTTCCTGTGCTTTACTGTTGCTGGTCCCATTGCAATGAAACATTAAAACCCCACTGAAAGGGAGCAAAATTAGGAAAATGTGAAGATCTTATGAAATCCCACTTCTGACTTTTAATAAATAAAAGTTATTTAAGGGAGACAGAAGGGTCTCCCCCAAACCTCCTAATGTAAGAAGCAGAGTTTCACCAGATTTCATTCATCTGGTTGTCAGTCGCTGCACTCTAGATATTAACATTTTGCAACAACACACAATCTACTTTGGGCTTCATGTACTTATAGTTTAGGTCAGGTAACTAGGTTAGTAATTCAGAGTGATTTTACTCAATTACTTATAACAAAATTCTTGTCTACAAGTTTGTTACCCAAGAGGATATACTGGTAGTTCCATTATAAAATTATATAAAAACCTATTCTCTTTCATAATTCAAATTGTTTAAATAATAAAAATAACACTTCATGAAGTTCAATTTTGTGAGGGTCAATTGAACAATGAATTAAATTTTCTTCAATACCTAAGAAAATTGGGAAAATTTATTAGAAAACAGATACAGATTCAAATTTCTGCAGTAATCAGGCTCCTGTGTTCCAGTATGCAAAAGGCCAGCTGTAGAACCAGTCTTAATCGAATTTTCATCTCCTTTAAGATCTTCTTGGAAGAGAACTATTTTGTATGTTACTTTTAGCTACATTTTGCCAAGTAACTGGTGTGATCTGGAGGATCTGGCTTGTCTTCAGGAATGTAATGAGTTTGGTATTTGAAAAATACTGTTCTCTGTGGTGGGTTATGATAAGACATGGTGACAGTTGCTAAACTAAGAGCACCAGTAGATCAGTTTCTGAATTTTACAGATTCTGTGTACTGTTGGAGTGACAGTGATGTCTCCAATGAGCTTACAGATTGTAGGATAGAACAGGCTTTGGTGCCACTTGATCAAACATGTTTTCCATATAAATTTCAGGTCTTAGATCCTTGAACTTTTCTTATTCCTGTGATACCTGTGCATCTCAAAATATATCTACCTCAGAAAGAGGTAGGAAGCTTCTGTTTGTCTGTCATGAAAAGGTGAGAAGCCCAAAGCTAGAAGAGACAGTGATTAGTCTAAGGTAACGTAGCTACTCTATGGGAGGAAGCAACACATTCTTCTTCTTTAGTCAGCTCTGCTTTACTTCATTTTTGCCTAGAAAAGAGAAGAAGAAGAAAGACAAAAAGGTGAAGAACAAATAAGGCAACAGGAAGAAATCCGAGCAAAGGAGTTGTATCTGAGCCTCAAGCAAGCTCAGCAGCATAGTCAACACAGTGACGATGACCAGGAGTGGGAAGAGCAGTGTGAGTAAAATTATCTTCACAGGATTAATGTATTTCTAAAAGCAAATAAAAGGAGGCTTGTAGAATGGAAAAAGACGCTGCTGAAAATCTACCTAGAGCAATGCAAAATGCTGTATTATTATGCAGAAAATTAAAGCTTGACAAAGAGAAATTACTGAGAGTTTACTATATTTCATATTTCTTTCTGAATAAGAATGTGTTAATGCCTTATAGAATTTTTTTCATATACACTGACCAAGATCATTAATTTTTGGCTAATGTAATTAATTAACAGTTTTTGGCTTAGTAATAATAATTCTGGATACACTTATTTCAGCAGCTTGTCCTCAACTATCTCTGAAGAGGTAAAATATCTCTTCACCTGTATTTTAATTGCTTCCATGTGGTGAAAGGGTCAAGCTATGACATCAGCACTG
>VZTM01022376.1:13829-59042 GCA_013400555.1 Jacana jacana | reverse complement strand
GGACTCAACCACTTCCCTGTGCAGCCCAATGCTTGATAACCCTTTTGGTTGAAGAAGTTTTCCCTAATATCCAATCTAAACATCCTCCCCTGCTGCAACCTGAGACTGCATCTTATTACTTGTTGAATGGGTGACACGAAGCAATCCTAACAGTACGGGGATTTTACGTGTGACTCTGGAACTCCTTGCAAGGCTTTGGCTGGTTGCCAGGTTGTATAATTATATTATGATAATTAATGAACACTTCAATATGTTCTTGATTATTATTTTAAGTACTTGAGATATTTGCTACCGATGGAAATTTTGGTAGTTTGGTTTTTTTCCCCCCATGAATGAGTGGTCCTTGAATTCCCAAGCAGCTGTAGGATCCTCTTGGGCTACTGGCTATACAAGCATGATTGTGACCTCACTCAGATGAGGCAAGATGGGTGGAAGCAGATAAAACAGCCAAGAAGGTGGGTGCAGACACACAGACTATATTCCCTCTAATTCTGGATTACAGCACTGAGGTGACATCTCCAGGGAGCTAAACCATAACCTCAGTGGTTATTGTAAATAGTACCTGTGTAACATCTATTTCAATATGACACAATGGAAACAAAAATAATATTCAATAAAAATTAGGACTTTTTGTTCTTAGGGACAAAATAAGTACGTTGGAAGAAGCAGTTGTTGTAATTAGAGATGGTATCAATCCAGTTGCGATCTACAACTCTGTTATTAACCTAATAGTTTCCAAATATTCTTCTAACACTGGTTTTCTTACATACAGCCAAAAGAAGACACAGATTGTGTAACGTTTTTATTAAATAGCAGAAGATGGAATCCGATGTCTGATGGTGATGAAACTTTTGTCCTATGCATGTTCTTAAAGGAGGAAAGAGGAACTTAATTGTGTGTCTGTGAAAGATGTGACATAAGGAAGTAATGGCTAACGTAGTGTGAGATGTGATCTCTGAAGCACTTTGAGTGCTTCATACTAGAAGTATGTGAATAATGTCTTTCTTCTGTAGTTGCTGTTCTGTAAGAAACATGTCTCTATGTAATGTGTATTACATAGCCAAGTATATGTAGGCACACATGATGAGTGAATACATGTTTAAATGAATTAGCTAGACCTGTTAGTGGTGGCAAGTATTTTTAAGTTAAATACAAAACAGGCTGCGTAGTTCAAAGGTTTTGCCGAGGATGGGATCAGGATTGAGAATTATTGGGTGTGTAATATTAATAATGAATTAAAATTTCTTTGAATTCCTGTATAATATAGCTTCTCCTGAGTTCTTTCTCTCCTCCTGAACATGAACTGTAACTTAGATTCCTTCTCTGTGCCTTTAGGGGAAGGAATATTTTAGAGTAGATGGTACCATTTTGAACTAGAGTACATCAGGAGTAGTTCTGAAAACTTTCTAATGAAATAACCTTTAGTGAAAACAGTGATTAGGAGGAAGAACTAGATGCCTAGTGTTTGTTGCTCAGCTGTATCTACTTAAACAATCCCATTGATCTGGGATGCTTCTTTCTCTGTCACGTGGCACTAAGTGCTTCCTAAAACAAATAAAAAAACCTCAATCTAGAGACGACAACAGAGCTGGCCCAGATATAGCTTTGGTCACAAGCCTTGTAGGGAAAGAATCACCTGTCAAGCCAAAGCAAGTTTAGATGAAGGTTGGGTCAGGTTTTATACAGAGTAACGTAAAACTGAAGTGTTAGAATAAGAAAGTGGGATGGGTTTACTGGAGAGGAATTTACAAAAAGACAGACTGACAGAGGCAATATAAGAAGTGTAGGAAAATCACATCAAAGAAAATAGGTGAGGCAGAAAAATTGAGGGAAATGTGTTATAAGTAAGAAAGCTTTTTTAGGTAGTGGAGGGATATGAATAAAAAAAGTGTAAAAATGACTCAATTTTCTGTCTTTAAATTTAAAATACAAGTGCATTCATTGATGGGGAGAGGGGAAGAATATAAATCCATTTTTCCCCTTTGATTTTCTAAATCGCTGTTGACATCATTCTGCTGATGTAACTTTGGTATTACATATCTCGACTCTTTCCCATACTACGTCAAGCTCCTGACTAAGCAAGTAGACTGCTGATAAGAGAAACCTTCAATTTTTTTTTATTTCCCACTGGGTGTAAGAATTTACTGTGTTATTACCTTCAGAATTGCGTAGAAACATATGCTTTGGAAATAACCATGTTCTCCACTTCTCATGATTGGCTGTAGAGGACAAATTGTTTATGAATGTAGCAGTGCATTGGAAATCACATGTGGGCCCAGGCATACTGCAAGCACATCCCCGTGGTCTTGAATGGTATCACCGAAGTTGGCAAAGGTTTCCGATGCTTAAAACTTTGACTGTTTCAGTATCTTGTTCAGCACTTTGCTGACCTGGCATCCTGATACTTTCCCACAGGTCGTTCTGGTTCACTGAATAAAGAAAATTATGAGGTGAATAGTAGGGCAAAGTAGATAGTTGTCTCATATCTTGGAGTTTTTGTATAGAACAATGCTATGAGAGGAATAAATCTTTTCTGAAAAGGATAGTAACATTGCTAAAGGGCCAGAAGTCTGTAAGAGCTGAGAAAATGAATTGGTTAAATAAGAAATGACAAAAGAGTTGGGAGATGAAGTTCGCTCTTCCCTCTGAAAGGTCAGGTTTGATGCTTAATGGTACCAACAATTCTGACTTTATTTTACAATCAAATCTATGTTTGGATACTTTTCTTCAGACTGGATTAAAAAAAGCTTAAAGTCTGAATTTTCCAGGTAAACATAAGCTTTATCATTCTAATATTTCATAATAAAGGTGCAAAACTCCATCTTAAAAGCTACAAGGTAATCTGACAAATCAAACAATAAAGCTATTTTTTCATTTGCCTTGGAAATTTTTTATTTTGATCTGGGTTTATGTTTTTTAACTGTGGTATCTTCCAATTAAACCTGACATGGAAAATGTCTTATGCACCTGTGGCTCACTTATTAAATAAGCATCTTATTAGTGAAGTGTTCTAGTTCTGATGCATTCTTGGCAATATTTCTCAGTAAAATCTTTAGAAGAAAGTGACCAAGAATGGCAACTCTTCTCCCTCTTCACATCAATACCCGCTTAGAGCATGTCTCTTGATTGGAGGTTCAAATTTTGTTCTGTCTTTGACCCAAATTATTGGCAGCCTGAAGCAGGATTTCTTCTGTCAACCCCAGTTGTGTTTTTTGTTAAAAGAAAAAAGCAAAAGGGTGACAGACTAGTCTTGTGGCTAAGATCGTGCCTGGCATGTAGGAAGAACACGAGTTCAGCTCCAGAACTGGTGTATGCATGATGTCTAGATGGAAGACTTTTTGGTTCCTTGCCTAGTGTTGCTATCCACAGATGGATTTGTCTGTGCTGCTTGCATAAACATTTCAAAAGGTCCTGGAGTTGACCAAAAGACTGAAGGTATCAAATGGGAAAAGGCCCAGACTTTTTGGCAAAACACACTTTCTGTTTTCACAGCTAGCCTTTCTGGCAATACTGGATTTCTCGGTTTAGAACAGTGCTGGACCACTTTTGCTGATAAATTGATTGTTCCTTAGGGCTAACAACTTGTGATCTCTCATTATTATTACGTTCTCTATACGGTTTTCAGGAATGACTTAAGTATGGCATATAAACTGTAATAAGTCATTAATCTAAATATTTGCATTCTGCTGTAAATTTTCTACACAGACTTCTACTCTGAAGGTAATGCTGCTTGCCTGTAAGGTGTAAAACTTCCTCATCTCTCTGCTGCTGTGAGTGAGAATTCAGATGATGTATGGCTTTAAATAAAATGGTAAAAGATATCAAAATGTTACAATGGTGCAGAGCAAACTAAGTTCATCTCCTTCACTTTGCAACTGTGCTGCTGTGGAGGTTGGTTCCATGCTGCTGCCCAGCAGTTGGATGGGACAGGGGAGGGAGCTGAGCTGCCAGCCCTAGCTTTTGGGCCAAACCTCAGATTTGTTTGCTGTCTTAAAACTTGTACTCCAGCACTGCTAAAAGAAGCTCCAGGGCTATTGCAGACCAAGACTCTCCTGCCCCCAAACCACACCTAAATAGAGCTTAATGTTGAGTTTCACCATAGTTTAGTCTATCCCAACTCAAGTGAACAGAGGCCAAGTGCTTCGGCTTTTTGGTTGTTTGGTTGGGTTTTTTTTTTTTTTTGTGCTTTTTTAATTTTTTTTTTTCTGTGAGCTCTAGAGTTTTTTGCCATTTGGTATAACAAGTGAGATGGTAAAACCTGGGGGAGGGTATTAAGATAGGGAAAGGAAGAAAAAGCTCCAAGTAGCTCTTGACAGATGGTGCTCGAAAATTAGTATCTCTTTGGCACCATGAATGCTCCCTGAGGGGTTCTTCATTCTCCGACTCCTTCTCTTTCTTTTTTCCCTTCGCTTGCTCCCTGACACTTCCCTTCATTTGCTGTAATTTAAATGAAAGTGCAGAAAAGGCATATTTGGCTTTAATATATAAAGAGCTACTCGTTGTGAGCAGCCATTTAACATGCAGGATGAGTGAGAAGAGAGAGGGAGGCTGGGACTGCTGGCTGTCAGTTCCTGCCACAGCAGTCGCTGCCATTGCCTGCCTGCTATCAAAGATTCATCGGGGGGAAGTCGCTGCTTTGCAGACAAAAATAACAGATGGTGGTTTGTGTTTGCCTTACTCCGGGGGCCTTGCCACAATGCATGAGGTCCAAGAGAATTTGCATTACTGGGGTGGTTGCTTTTTGTAAGTGTGTTCATGCATATGTGATCAGATTTTTTTTTTTTATTATTTATTTTTTTTTTTTATTTTATAAACTTGCTAATGAATTTAATGATGAACCTATAGATTTCCTGAGATGCTTACAGGATGTGTTGGTCCTGAAGTGAGTTTTAATTAAATTTTCCACCACTCATCCAAAATTTAGCACTGCTCTGTTGCAAAACAAGCTTCTTGCCACAGGTGGCAGGGCATGGATGTGACCCTGAAAAAAAGCTCTCCCTGCTGTCAACCCAAATAAACATCGTTCATTTTGGAAAAATACTGATCACATTTTTTTCTTTCAGCAAACTAATTAGCTGTGTAGGCAAAATACATGTCTGTTTCAGTTGAAGAAAAATAATAAAAAACCCAAACCCAAAACAACTTAAAAGCCTAATTGTTGCAATGTTAAACTTACAACATTTATTTTTCTTGAAACTAATTTGCTTTATCTTTATAGAGAAGTTCTGTTACTTAATATAGCATCAAACTCCTCATTATCAGGTACCTCTCAAATACTGTGTGTGGCCAAGAAATGTGACCTTCAGTCTTCTTGTCTTTGCGTTTTTAATACTACTGTTTCTGGTTAAAAATGTCTCATTTGGTATTCAGACTTCTTATATAACTGCACGGCATGGTCTGCTGTCACTGAATGTATCTCTAAAGAACTGACATCACGAAGAAGCAAAGATATAAATGTTTCCCAGGCTACCCTTTCTTTTCTCACTGTATTAGTGGTTTTCTCTTGGATATCTTCAATTTCTTTTCATGTCATAAGAGAGTTACCACTTTAAAAACTTGTATTTCTTACATAAAGCAAACTTTCACTTACCAGGATGGTCTGTGACCTCCTATCAGACCTTCCCTGTGCTGGCCATGAAATCCTTTCCATAGGCTGATCCCAGGAGATGGACAACAGCTCTGTAAAGCCGCCTGCTCCTTTGTCGTTTTTGCCCCCTTCTTTTGCGAGCAGGTTTGAATAAGGTAGGGGTTGATCTTCTATTACATTTGCAGTCTATGAATGTAGCCTTTGTGGTTCAGAGAAGTCTAGTTTCTTCTGTAATGTGCCATTTTCCTGAATCCTGCAGTTCGCCACAGATACGGAGCCACGATATAAACTGGTAATTTAATAATCTGTGTTACCTGGCTCTTCTGCCCAGTTTATGTATTCAGATAAACTATCTGTCCAGAAACAATTTATTTCAGAAGACAACCAACCATTGAACATTTACTTATTGTTGCTGGGTGCGTTTTGGTTCTTCAATCTCTTTGAAACTGTTTCACTTTCTTTCAGGGGATAGAAAGTGTTCTTCAGTAACCCCTGCTTCTGCTCTCCTGGTTTTCCACTGAAGACTACTTTGGCTGTAGGAGTAGTGAAGTGATGATTTATGTCCAGTGGTACATGGATTGTTCCACACTACTGATGGCATCAATAATTATTAACAGTAGTGCTCAATGATACCATGGGTTTGGCTTCACTCTTTCCAAATGTGTGCCTCCAGCAGAAAAAGAAGCCATGAAACCCATAAGAAAATAGGGCATATGACAATTGTAATGCTTGGATTTAAATTTTGTTATGCTGTTGATGATAGATTAAAATAGTATATAATCTTACCATATTAGCAATACTTTCTATAAAATAAATAGTTGTGTTGTTTTTTTTTTTTCCTGCAATAAAATTTAAAACTTGCAGTCTGCCAAGTAGAAAACTTCCTGTTCGTAACCTGAACTTGGTTTTCCTCTGGTTAGAATATTTTCAGGAAGATACTTTTCCCTTCATGAACTGCCATGTGAGAGGATTACTGAAATATGTGAAGCACGCAGTGCTGGTACAGGCAGGCTGTGGTTCTGGGATTTGCATACAACTAATCTGCTGGTAGGTGAATTAGAGCCAGGAATGCTTCATACTTCTAAGGCAAGAGAAGGGTAATAAACTAGTCTTCCAGCCATTGAGCAGCTGTTTCCTGGAATACTTAGTAGAAAATTAAAGAAGTGGCCAGACAGTGCTAGAGAATCAAGTGTATGGATACAATGGGTCATGAAAACAACAAATAAAAATAGTTGAAGGCTCATCTCCCCAGTTTTCACTGGTGACTACAGAGAGTATGCAACATGTTCATTTGACACTTTATTGCTGGTCTCAGTTTTAACTTGCTGGTTTCCTTTGGCTGTGGAAACAGGAGGCATTTATAGCATTCATATGCACTAAATTTTACTCTGAGACAAGTGCTTATCTTTTAGTACCAAATTGTAACTATAGCTTCAAAGCAGGTTTTGTTTTGTGGTTGTTTTTGTCACAATGTTTGCTTATTTTCTGAAGGTGTCATTAAACACTTGTGTTGCAACTTGAGGAGAGACCTTGATTTACTTTTTCCTTCAGGTCTAAAGGGAGTTCCTTAAAAAGATCAATTTGTTCCCCTCAACTTTAGTGAAAACTTCTAAATGGGAAATGCTGTGACCTCTGTGCCACAGGCAGAGTAAGCCTCTGGAAACAGTCTTTTTAAACAGATTCAGTTTTTAGAATGTATATGTTTGTGTGCAGTTCATATGGAGTATGTTTATAGTCAGAAAATGCAGAGTGTACCCTATTTGGTGAACTTGTGCACACCATGTTGGCAATGCATATTTGCTATCGCACTTAGAGGTGGATGTTGTAGTCTTTTATGGTGTAAATTTCATACCAAGACAGTACATGCATTTTTGGTTGCTTTAACTTTGAAGACTTACTGAGCGGACGTTGGTAACTGAACCTTATATGAAAAGGATTTGCTGTTAACAAAGGGCTATGAGGCTCTGCAGCCTGTCAGGAACCTGTGGATCCTAACTCCTATCACCTGTCTGGTTTTAAAAATGACCACCAAGGCCTGGGAATCATTTTGAGAAAGCCATATGGATAACTGTGTCTAAAATACAATCCTGCACATTATTGGAAGCTATTGGAAGTACGATGTGATTTTCTTCGCTTAAACGGCCAGCATTGACTCAAGTGGCCATCAGCTCCTTCTTACGTGGCAGAAGAGAAGACGTGTGTTGATTACTGGGCCATGGTTGGCTTGCTTGAATTCAGGAACGAATTTCATGCTAACACAGTGGCTATTCAAGCGTGACTGAAACATGTATGTAAAATGGGTTAGACTCTTTAGTATGGCTGGCTGAATCTCAAGTGAATTTTGCTAGATGAACTGTGTAATCAAGTCATTGTATTGTAAAGCTACAAGACGTGTAACTCAGTGTATAGATGCTTGGTAAGTGAAAATTATTACTGTGAAAATTATCTTCCTCCTTCTAACACTAAAAGGTCTGCTGATCTCAAAATTTTGAGATTTTTTTTTTTTTGAGGATTGGCCTTCATCACAATGACCACCATAGAGAGCCATTCTCTGTCAGCAAAGGCCTTTGTGTTTTATTTGTAGACATGCAGAAGTGTGGTCAACTAAAGTGCATTTTTGCAATGTAAGTCAAGTCTTTTTCTGAAATATACGCATCAGTCGACAACACAAAATGACATAGTTGGAGGCCTGTTTGCCCAGTGGTGAAACTATAGCTCTTCCTAAGAAAGCTGATATGCTTAGGATTTTCTCAGTGATGCTTCTCTAAACCCTGCTTCTCGCTCACACATAGCTGTGACCAAATTAAAAATGATGATTAATATGACTAATAGTCAGACTGATAGTGTTAATGACAGGCCACTGAGTGTTGTGTATATTTGAGAAGAGATTTCAACTGTTATCCTTTATTGTGTGCAATTGTTCTTGTTAAATATATATCTGATACTTAAATGTTTTAGATTCTAACTAGACAGAATCTGTGATGCTTGTGTAAAACTGTTAAAGGAAAGAGTTTTTGAGACCTATTTAAAGGCTTGATATTTCAGCAAGAATTTCCTGGAAAAATACTGCTTTCATTTTTATGTGACTATTTACATACTTTACAAAACGTTACAATAAATGGGGCGGGGGATTTCTTGAGTTTTCTCAGGATTCAGGATGTTATTTATCTTTAGTGTCAGTGCTTATTTGATTCAAATATGAAAAAGACACTAAAAAGAGTACATAGGAAAGCAGTTACCAAATGTTTGTTATGTCTTTAGCAACTTGACCTCTTTGCTCTTCACTACACAGAAGATGGTTTAGAATTCAGAGATCCAGATTTCGCACCTCTCTTCAAAAAAGCAATTTTTTCTCTCTTATGTTAGAAGATTTTCCTGAAAATGCCTAGGTTTTTTAGAGGGATTTTTTTACCCCTGAATTACTGACTATTTTTCTGTATTTTTTTTTCCACTCTAATTGGAAGAGAAACTAAAGCGATGTGCATGTAGATGGTTCTTCATGGATTTTGTCTTCCTCACCAAAGTAGTATTGGCTGTTTTAATGTTTGAATGCTTCTAGAGTGTTGTGTGGCCCTGAGATGAGCAGATATTAAGTGCAGTTTGGTATAACGTGGCCACTTAATCACTAGTGTGGTTAAGAGGATAATGCTTTGTGATATCTTCTAGGAGTCGTCAGCCAGTATTGGTTTACTTTCCCTTGCTCTCCCCATGAAGAAATTTTCCTAAAAAAAAAAACACAAACAAAAAAACATGCCCACAACCAACCAACAAACAAAACAAACAACAAAACAAAAAAAAATCTTCCCAGGTGTGCTTGTCTTTTTGTTCTGAGGGTTATCAAGTATGCAATCAACATGGTCCTGACAGTGATGTGTCCAGGCCCACAAGTCTCCAGATACTGAAGACCAGGACCAATGTTCATGACCTTGCAGCAAAGGTGTCTAGTACCATTTTTAGTTGCATTATATTTTCTGTAGGAACCTATGTTCGACTAAAACGTGGCTATTTTAAGTGAAAATCTTTTCTTAATCGACATGCCACTTCTACAGAGCTTGAGTGTTGTGTGACAGACTTGCCATGTAACCTGCAACACCTGTATTCACATCATAACTGAGAGTCCAGTCTTATCGCAGAGCACCATGGAGGGCAGTGCTGAGATACACTAGTATCTCTTCCCAAATGAATTTACAATCTAAGCGGTGAGTGAAACAATTTTGGTAAACTTAACCAACTGGCCATAACCAATAACTAGTAAACTGGGAGAAATTTGAGTCTTGCTGATGTCTCAGAATATTTACTTGCAACTTAGTTCTGTGCAAGGTAGACTCTGCTCTTTGAGTTTGGTCTGACCTTCTCTGGGTGGTGTCTCATCTTTTTTTATCGTCTCCATAACTACCATATGTGTTTGCTTCAGCTGGAATCAGTAACCTGGAAAGTTTGTTAATGGCAATTTTGNAACGAAATAAAAATAGAGATAGCAGCTGCATATATTTACCTACAACAGATCTAAGGTCCTTAATATAAGATAAATATGAAAAGAAACATAGAGTAGGAGCAAAGATAGGCATGTGCTGGGATGAGGTGGGAACAATGTGACAATAAGCTAGAGAAAACATTGACTTGTGCTCAGCTCTGCCTGTACCTGAGCATACATCTACTTGTTTTTACAAGAATGTTTGAATTGCCACTTGAAGTTGTATGAATGACCTTGGTATGGAGCAGTAAGTAATACCACCAGACAAGAAAACAAACCCAGATGCTTGCCCCTCACGCCCTGACTGGGTCAGAACCTCAGGTGGTAGAAGCTGTTGTCTGGAAAGTTGGAGCTGCAGATGAGTGGGTGGATATTTAAGTCACTAGGATGTGATAGTCTGACTGTGGGAAAGGCTAGTAAAAGGGACATAAGAGAAAAGAAAACAAACAGTAACTGTAATCAGCTCTTGAACACTATAGGAGTGAACTTACTTATCACAGGAACGAAGTGTCTTCTTTCTGTTATGAGTGGTTGCAATTGCTTTGAACTAGATGCATATTGCCTATTGTGCTGTCACAAGTTTAGCCAGAGACTGAGGGAAAACCCAAATAAGAAAATGTATGACAACACGTAAATTCTGAAATCTCTACTAAATGTGAGACATCGTTCCCCCAAGTTCTACGCAGTAAATCAAGACTAAAGCAACAAAGCATCAAATTCTTGTCAAACTGTTTTGATAAAATAGTTTTATCAAACCATTTTATGTTCACAGCTGCACCTTGTAATAACAGCTCCAGAGAAGGGCTTGTTTACTTCCTGACTATGCCATAAAGCTCCTGCCTGTCCTTGGGAGTGTTGCTCTACAGAAGGTGAAAATGACTCCACTTTTCCTTCTGTCTCCCAGTTTGTCTCTTGAAGATAGCACCTTCTTGAATAGTTGCTATTTTGACCATTCAGTGTATTTTTCATTCAACCTGCAGCTTGCATGAAATGATGTAAAATAATAAAGTCATGTAGAAACAGATGGGTGAAAAATGTGATTATAAAGATGCCTTAAAAATTATGAATTTCTGTTTCCCCTAGCTTTGTCGGTCACAGTTTAAAGAAAAAAACCCAAACAATCAGTGTTTTTGAAACAATTGTGACAGATCAGAAGGAACTGATTGTGTTTAGTTGAGCTCTTATAATAAACTGAAGAAACGTATGATTCTCTCTGCTTTCTCCAAGTGCTGCTGTTAGCAGACCACAGGTGTATGGGAAAAACTTGTAGAGATATTGAACAAATTGATCTGATGACAGAAGTCAAATTGGGGAAACCAGATGTTTAGGTGTAGGAAAAACTTTTAGTTGCCCTGAATTTGTGTTTTCCAGCTCTACAGTGCACGGTTTTTTTGAGAGGTGTTCAGGTGTTGAGTATATTCTGAGATGCTTACGTCTATTTATGATGATTTTAACCTGAATGCATGGCAGTGAAAGGGTCTGGCAGTTATAAAGGTGTCAACTTTTCTCTAGACCACCAGATGCTTTTCCATGTGTGAACAAGGATGGTGGATTAGCAGGTGCTTCATGCAAGAAGGCTAATGAGGTTCATTGGCATTTGAGGATATGAAACAGCAGGGGAAGAGCAGGAAAGATTGGTGCCTAGATGAGAGAGATTGTGTGGTTTCTGGCTGAATAGGACTACCCGATTGGGCAGTTGCCCTTTTTTTTTTTTCTTTGTTCTTTAACCAATAGATATTCCTTTTATTTAAAATATATCTGTATCTCACTTTTATTCCATTGGGGATGAATACTGTGAAGTTATTTCTTCTTGCTTGTGAACAGTGATATCTACGGATTGTTGTGTTATCTCTGGACTGCAGTTCTTGCAGTTTCTCTGTAACTGTACTGTCTGTGCTCTTTCTGTGCACATTCAGTAACTGAGAGTGTCCCGAGAGAGACTGTGCCCTACTCTGCCAATGACTCACCTTAATGGGGTGGGCAACAGATGGCGCAAGTTTCCCTTCCGAAGTTCCTCTGCTCCAGCTGGGCTGTCAGGGTGAGTTAACCAGATAAATTTGGTCAGTGCAGCTGAGTTGATTGTGAGAGACTTATAGACCTTCCTGGTTATTGCTGAGATCCGTAAACTCCTCAGTTTAGTATCAAGTCTGTCGTTGTTGGGTCCTTCTTAGTTTGTTTTATTTTTAACTGTTTGAGTGATAAAGTTGGGGTAGGGAGAATTATCTAGGCTAGGATTTGATTTAATATGGGTGGCTGCTTCTGGGCTGGAGTTTCTCAGGTTGTTCATATTCCTGAGATGACTCAAAGATGGGAATTACCAACATGAGGGGAATAAAGATGACACATGTGACCCAGCTGGTTCATGTGACTTGCACCTCTGTGCTGCATGGCAAGAAATGCATGAATATGAAACCTGTGTTGACAGACAAGGTTGATGCTAATGCAAAGCAGCAGTGCCACATCTCCAGTGCCAAGTGCATTACTGAATAATTCAGTCCCTTGTACACTTCAATTCCTTTGGAAAGGGATTTATTAGTTAGCATAGTAACTTTACTGTCCTCCTCACAGCTTGGCCACAGGAATACAGTAAGATGTGCTTCAGAGAAGGAAAGACAAAAGCGACCCTGTGCTCTATCTACTGTAGCTTCTACAATAGATCCTGGGAACTATTGTTGCTTGTAGGTGAGAAGGGAAAAAATGAATGCTTTTTCAAACCAACACCTCACACAGCAGTACTTCTTAGTGCAGGTTATCAGCACATGTGTTATTCTAAGGAGGTTTTGGTTTGGTTTGGTTTGGTTTTTGCTCTATTATCAAGAGTTTTTCTTAGCATTAAGTATTGCTATGAGTTCAATATTTTACCCAGTTAACTCTTCTTGTAATCTTAAGAGTTTGCAATAGATTTGGGCTAATTAGCATAACCCAGGTGTCTGAATAAAAAGCATAGTTCATAATTTGTTCGGTAGACTCCAACTTTGGAAAAAGCACAATAGCTCCCACAGTGGAGAGGTTCCTCTTGCAGTGACTCTTAAGACCTATGAAGTCCTTCTTCCAGATGCTAGGAATCTATTAGAAGTACAGCGTGTGTGTGGTTTTTTTCATCTTTCCAGTTCAAGGCAGCTTACTGAGATCTTTCAGGATTAAGGGACAAAGCAGAGTTTGTAATTAAGGTCATGGCTTGGGTTCTTCCTCTGCTTCTGCCATGGACTTAATGCGCAGAAAACTATGGCCTATTGTATACTGTATTTCACAGAGGACTTCTACGAGGAGCACATGTGCTTAACTGTGTTACAAAGGTGTACAACCTTTTTCTTTAGATGGTGTTGGTATATTACTATTTTGCAAACAATAGTGGAAAGTGATGGGAGGAGACTGGTCACAAAGCAGGTTGAGCTCTTTCTCTGATCCTACTGAGACAATACAGTCTACTGGCATTTCTGTAGGCTGAGCAGAAGTTATACAAGTTATGGTGTGTCTTGGTGCATTAACACTTTGATAACACTGGAGCTGTGATCTCTGTGACCCATTGGAAAGCTCTGATTGTTTTTAAAGTACTTTGAAAGTCACAAAATGATGAGTAGACAAGGCCCAACTAAAAGGCTAAAAGACTAAAATTATACAACAGAAAATTGTTTCTGTTTTACCTCAAACCAGGACAAGTAGATACTTTGTGTATTCCCTGACTTATCTCAAAAAAAATAATTCCCATCATCTTGCTTTTCTTCCAAAAGTAAATTTTTCTGTGTGGCATAACTTTATCTGTTAATGCTTTAATTTTTTTCAGTGGAAGAGGGGTGACAGCCACACAGACTGTGTGTAGCTGTTCTTTCCATAGAAGAGAAATGGGAGTGCGAGTGGAGGTGAACAGGAATTTACAATGAAGATGCAGTTGATCTTGAAGTGGTATACTTCCCTTCTTTGGACCAAATGTGAAAATATTCTTTACAAAGACATTAAGGTCTTGCAGACTTCTTGCAGAACAGAAGTTAGTAGGTGGTGGATTTGTACCCTAGGCAGCCCTGTAGGCTTGTATACCTTGATGAGTAAATCAACAAGAGCTCTTACTGCAATACCTTTCTAACTGGGTTAGCCGTGCTACTGTGCTCTCTGTGAAGTAGAGAAAGGCTGTTATGTGCAAGGGATAGCCTTGTGTTCTGCTATGTGGCAGCATTTTATGTATCAGTAAAAGTTTATTCAGAATAGGATTAAAACCAGTGCCCCAATTTCCTCCAGCACGTTTTACTATTCCTGCCTTCTCTGCTGGGCCCACACATCCAAGTTTAAGGCTGCTCTTCAAAGTTTGCTCAGTAAACAAGTGAGTAGGTTAAATTGAGTTACCCAGGGGTTGCATTCAGCTGTCTCTTCAAGTGGATCCCAGGCTCACTGAGTTGCTCTTCGATTATTGAGGATGTTGTGTTGTTTCTGTTGTGTTTCGTTTTTTTTTTTTTTAAAACACTTTTGCTCATGAATGCAGCTTTTTACACTAGGAATTCTCATGTCATATTGAATCAATTGAGGCGCAAAAGCACAGAGCATCATCTGACCTGCTGAGAGCAACCTTGGTTTTAGTACTAAACTGGAATGTAGCTTCTTAAATGCAAGTCCATGTGCTTCTACAATCTAGGGCAGTTGGTAGTTTAGACTAATCCTCAGGCACATGTTTAAGTACTTCCCTACACGGGGGCCAAGCAGCATGAATAAAGGACAGCACTCCAGAGCAGTTGACATCATGTGGTGACCCATATCTGTTTGAATAACTGTTGTATTTACACTGCCAGTGAGCTCAGCCATCTAGGGTTACTCAATCCATGGTTATTGAATTTGGGGTTGTATAGAAATGATTATAGAGTCTCTAATGGATTAGTGACTTGTGATGAGCTCTGAGTGTGCTGCGATGGCAAAATGTCCACTGTGAACCTTGATCAGGTGAACAGAGAAGAGCAAGAAGCAATGACATTATGTCTTTGTGCACCATTTGGTACAAAATTCCAGGACAGTACTAGAATGCTTTGTGCTTGATCGACATTGTTAATAGAATGTTGCAGGGGGGAAAGGTGTAGATAAAAACCATGTGATGTATTTGAGGCCAGGTCTTTAGTGATGGATAGAAGGAGCAGGACATGGCAGGAGGCTGTGGTATCTTCACTTGGAGGAGATTCTAAAATAACATTAAAATACCTTTTTAATTTATTAGGAAATAATAAGCACAGATATCTCAAAGCTGAACTCAGAAAAATTCAAATTAATGTGAAACACAAATTTTTGCTAGGTTATGGTTGTTAACTTTTGGATCAAAGTGTCAGGAGAATTGTGGAGTCTGTTTCTCTTAATTCCCTCAGGTAAAGACTAGAAAGTATAATGTGATCAAACAAGTTTCTGGCTTAAACATATAGGTTAAAAGTTTAAGTGCTATCTCAAGCAGGAAATTATATTGCTCTGTAATGGCATTCTTTGGTTTTAATCTGTCTGATCAGTTGGGGAAAAAAGAACATTTTTCTCTGTCACTGAAAAATTATATTTCATTAGAGTTTGATCTGGAGAATTAAAAATATTTTTGTTGTTTTTTTATTTATCTTTTTGCTTTTAAATAAAAACTGTATTTATGCAAAGATGTTCCTATTTAATGAAAAGGCACTATTAAGAGAAGCTGCCTTGTACATGCGTGCATCTTGTTTATTTTATATTGAAAATGAATTTCAAGACCCTGTGTTGTACCAGTGGATTTTTGCATATCTGATAGTTCAAGATCATGAAGAGAGGACTGAAACTCCTTAGAGAAAGGTGCATGTCTGTTTACCACCTACTGCTGTTCTTTTTGAAACACATCTGTTAGCAGGATATTCTCAAGAGATGTTGATAAAATAAGCCACTCAGCCTTTTCTCTGTATTCTGGTGAATAACTTATGATTCCTTCGTGTTTTCCTATCCCTGTTGTAAGATAAAAATAATCTTGAAATCCAGAACAATGCAGACAATTACCTGGCAGCTGGGAACCTGAGCCCAGGTATCCTTTCATGGAGAGAACTGACCATGGCAAAAATCTTCACATGCTGGGGAACTCTGTGCTGTCTTGTTGGAGTACTGGGAGCCTCTTATGTGTTTTTATCATGCAACTCCTAGATAGCATCTGCTCATTATTAGACAGTCATTCCTTAAGTCCTCAGTTTTGTGCTGAGTTTCACAAAATGTTTAACCATCTTGGCCTTTGAGTGTTTTTGACTGACTTTATGAAAGCATGCAATGAGTGACCTTCTGCTTATGCATGATACATTCTTTGCTAGTGCTTTTTTTTTTAGGAACTTTTTCATTTCTGCTCCAAGAAGAGTCCCTATTCTAATGGCATTTGATCATTGGATGTGAAAAAAAACTTAAATACATGTAATAATTGGCATCAGATTGCTGATTTAGTCAACTTTCATGGCGTCTCCTGCCTGATTGAAATAATAATGCTAATATATCACAGTGCATTTTGGCTCGGGAAGATGAATCTAGAGATCCTGTTTGATCTCTGGGCCTATTTACATATAGGCTTTATGCTGGATTTCATTTTGTTAATAAACATCTAACTGAAAACTATCAACTATTCAATAAAATAGGCTCACTTCTAAAACCTGATTCTGAACTTATGATGACTCAGGTTCAAACACTGTTTGTTTACTTTACTGTAACCTGTATTACTGGAAGGTGACAGCAAAGGAACTGTTTCCTTCATGCTAAATAAAATGACAGTAGGGGCAATTATTTACATTTGGCGTTCTCATTTACCCATATTGCACATCAGTGATATTCTGTAACTCAGGTCTGCATAGATAATCCTTGGCTATACAGGGGTTAAAAAAAGCCTGAACCGCTACCTCACCCTTACCCTCCTCCACACAACACCAGAACAACCCCCCCTTGATTTACAGTAGAAACACTGGACCTTGTATAAAGTGGTGATGTGGGAAAGCAAAGGACCTCAACAAAGAGGGGGTCTCATTTCATCTGATGTTCAAGTAAATTATGTTTGTTTCTTTGTTTGGAAAACATCAACACCACCCCTATCCCCCGACACGCAAACCAAAAGAAACAAACCACAAAGCAAATACAGAGAAAACCACACCACAGCCACCACCTCCTGATAAAGGCTAACTGTGCTGCCCTGGAAGAGGCAGAAGGCAAGGGGAACCAACAGGTTGGGGGGCAATGTGTAGGCCAGGGTCTGCTTTCAACAGATCACAGTTGTTTGAATAAGTGTGATCACACTTCTCTTACGCAGTCTCTTAATGTTTTTTTTATGGAATATGTCATTAAACAGAACTTGCATTTTGTTTTGGCTTAGAAAAGATACACAATGTGAGGAGTTAGCTTGTCCCTACCTTCTCTTAGCATGTCCCATGTTCCACCATTGAGCAAAGGAGGAGGGTAAGGGCTGGTGGCCCAAGTCCTTCCTACGTGTATCACTGTTTGCCTGACCTTGCTAGCACTGAAATGGTTCATGAAGTCTACTCCAAGAATGACGTTTCAAGCATTACAGATGTAAAGCTAGCCTTTGCTGCCAGGAAATCAAGGCAAATAGGAGCCTTGTAGTGTTGTAGAGAGTGTAGTGCACTTAACTGACTTCTGAGCATTTCTGTGAGGGTGTGTTTGATACAAAACCATGTGCATTGTGGCAGCTGTTGTGTCAAGCTTCATCCTGTGCTTGCCCATCTTAATTTGTGTGATATTTAATGGCAGAAGTACCAATTAGAGGTATGTATTGTACAGTGAACAGTACCAGCCTCTTACCAATGTCTCCCTTCATAAAGGAGCTAATAATTGCATTTGCATCATAGTTTTTCACTACATTTCTCTTGTGATAATGCAGTAGCAGCAACAACTGAAATGAAGTATTAAAAATTTGCAGAAGTTCTGGGGAAAGCACAGTAACATGTCGTCTTTGTCTTGTCACAAATCACATAGAATATTAAGCTCTCGCCTTATTGCACGATTGAATATGAGAGATACAACTGAAGGAACGTGAAAAACAGTCAGAGGCTTTATAATAAATAGTAGGTATAGTAACGTACAGTTAGTGGCCTTTGGCTTCACTGCAGCTCAATTTTCTCAGTTAGTCACTTGGGATCTTTTTATGCAACTAAATTAAAATTTCAGCTCTGTAATCAAATAGTGTATCTAAACTATATGTGTTGACCATGACTTCAATTTTTTTGGGGAGTCTACTAATCATTACTGTGGGGAAGTGTATAATTGTCCCAAAGCTCAGTTGGAAGGAGGCAGCTTCACTGGGTTATTCAGGCTCTGATGCTACTTTGCAGATAAGCACTAACATCTGTACCCTATAGCTAGCCCATGATAGCGGGTTTCCTGTTGCAGTGTGGGGAAACACTGTTTCTGGGACCTCAAAAATATTTGAGCAAAATGGACATGTACTCTAAGTATGTAACAAGGAGACTCTCCAATTTATGGTCTGTATGCGTACCTGCTTGCAGAGCCTATTTATATATGGAAAAAGCTCCAGAGAAATTGCATAGGTATGTACAGATGGTGATTTGTGAGAAAACTGGAGATCACAGACAGATTTTGGCAAGAGAAAATATTGTGCTTACATTGCTAAATTAAATACTAATTTAGCATTAGGAGCTTTCTCATGTGTAGGATTGAAAAAGATTTGGCGTTTTGCGTTAGCAAAAGAGCATATGGTATTGTTTCCATTTGAAGATGATACTTGACCTGATGAATCAAATCATAGTTGTGTTGCCTGTTCATCGTGCTTTGAGATACAAGGTACTATGCAGTCTAAAGATACTCTGTGACTCGTTTTCTAGGGATCAATCACTGTTTCAGTATGTAGTTGTAGCCTATTGTGTTGCTTTAGTCAAGAAAGCTTTACATGATATCAAATATTTAAAGTTGCAGCTGCTTGTCTGTAAGTTTTGTAGTTTGAAAGATTTGTAAAAAATTTTTTTATTTTGTGTAGCTTTGACTCAAGTTGTAGGAACTTCTATTTTAATGAAGATGGAAAACTGTATCAAAACACCCCCCCAAAAAAAAAAACCAAAAACAAAAGACAAAAGACAAAGAGGCAAGCTCAGGAGTAAATCGAGTAAATCTTGATTAAAAACTCAGATTTTTTTTTTTTTTTCCTCTCCCTGTACTTTTACTGCAGTATATCTAAATTGTTGGCAGTTAAGTATAATGATCTTCATCATAAAGCTCAAGATCATAATCTTTATGTTCTTGGAACTCATCTACCTACAAAAAATAGTGGTACTGGAGGCTACTGGAGGTACAGGCTACTACTCGGCCTCAGTCCATGTCAAAAAGTGTGGGTTTTTTTGTTTGGTGAGGTTTTTTTTGTAAATCAGGTGTGAATACTACTACTGCTTGGGCAACTATCAATGTTTAATGATGAAATTAACCTGCTGTAATTAAGAAGTCATTGCGAGAAAGTCCCCAGCAGCTAAATCTCCCAGTACCTGGTCTGGCAAGTTCAACCCACGTGCAATGGCAGTTGGGATCTGCAGGTATTAGGAGAAAGGCAGGATGTCTGACCTGAGTTGCTGTCTGCCATCCTCCCTATGTTCACTACTGCTGAGAGCACCGTATTTGCCCACAGGTCTAATCTCAGAAGGGCCTTAATAGTACCTTCCTTTGCTCCTAGCTTTGCTCCTGCTGCGTGTAATCTGTAGTTTGCACCCATGTAATCTCGGCCTCTTCACGTTCAAGGTATGTCCATGTGTCGTGGTTTAGCCTCAGACGGCAACAAAGAACCACGTGGCAGCCACTTGCTCTAGAGCCTGTCCACAGTCAGCAGGGCAAAATCAGAAGAAAAAGGCAAAACTCGTGGGTTGGGATAAAGGCAGTTTAACACAACAACAAAACAGTAACAAATAACGCGGGTAAAGAAGTATGAAAACACGATTACCGACCACCCACCCACTGCACCCGGGACCGGGACCGTCTCCCCCAACTTCCTGTCCCCCTCCCCCTTCCCGGCCAGCTCCCCACTACCCCCTGGGCATGGCTCACATGGGATGGAATACCTGTGCCCTGCTAGGAGAATTAACCCTGTCCCTCCTGGAACCAGGACACCATGTAACTTCCATTTTTGTTCCCAAAGTATATTTTAATTCAAATACCTGATGATATGTGATAACTTTTAGCTGCTGCTGGAGACATGAGAGGGGGTAAATCTTAATTTGGATCAAAGTCAATGTGGTGACTAGTAATTGTTCCAAGGCTTCCTTTGACCAGAGGGTGAATACCTTGTGACTTTGAGCAAAGAGGATTTAATCTTTCCTATGGGCTGTCTGTTTTCCCCAATACTTGTGGCTGTGGCACAGTCAGGCCACCTACTTTCAGGTTATCTGGTTGTCCTGCTGTCTGACAGAAAATAACATTGGAGCCCACTGTCTGAAATGAATTTGTAAATCAGGGCACAGATTTTCTTGCTTGGAATTGTTGCTCCTGCACTCGTTGGCAATCCCCAGGGTTCCCTAGAGCAGGACCTCCTCCGTATGTTCTTGCTGGCTGCAAAAGCCAGCGCTGGAGTTGAGGGGACTGTGTTCATGCCTGGAGACCCAGATGGAGGGGCTGAGAGGCAGAAGCTACTGTTGCAGTCAGTGTCATTCAGCCAGAAAGAACTTGAATCAATGGTTTTCTGTTTTAAGACAACTCCAGCTGGTCACTTGTGGTAAATACAAGGTCTAGTAATTTCTGAAGTATAAAAATGGAGTGTTTTGGTGTAACGAGTGATGGTCTGGAACAGAGTGGACAGTGTTAATGCTAGACTGAGGTTATGATATCATGGAACTGTTTGGGTGGCCCGTTTGAATTAAGGGAGCGTGAAGCACTGTCTTTATAGCTCGTTTCATTTAAACGGGTGTGTGTGAAAGGCTGTTTTTCATCGGCCTGTGATTGGAGAAGTGCTGAGTAAAGCAGAGATGGGAGCTGATTTTCAGACGTGGAGTTAGGAAGCTGGGGTCATTCTCTGAGTCACCATCTGCGATAAAGGCGTGTTTCTGCGCATCTGAATCGGGGAAACTTCTGAGTGATTTGTATTTTGTGTGTGTGGCAGCATTCTTTAGTGGTCTGCATGTAACATGCAGGTCAGTTTGTGTGAGTAAATAAAAACAAACAACCCACCCCATTACCACCTGTGCTTTAAAAGATTGCTGTATAATCTGTGATTACTTCACTTTATTAATACTTTAAAATTTAACGTGGCATAGGAATCTAAAATAATGCCTATTTTACAGTTGGACAAGTTGAGCCAGAGAGCACATCTTGTTTCAAAAGTGTCATGTGATTTAGAAGTTTTCCTCTCAAATTCTAACAGTAACTGAAGTACTTAATTCTGTTGATTTATAACCTGATGAATTCCAGCTTTGAAAACAATTTGAATGGGAAATGTTACCTGTTGGTTCAGTGTTTTGTAGTAGTGCAGCAGTTCATGCTTCCCAAAATAATGTGATGTTTCTAAACGTACTTCAAAATCATGTTTACAGTGGCCTTGACTCACTGAATCCTTCAGGAATGCATCCCTAATGTCTCTTTCATAATGCCATGCTCTAATCACTGTGTTATATCTTGAGCTAAGGCATGTTGTTTGATATTATCAGATTAGATAATATTGTATGTGGTTATACACTTCTCACTGTGTCCCTCATACAGGCTTTCTTTTCATCAGTCATACAGATAGAAGAATCTTTCCATGTACAGTTGTGCCTTTGGCTGAGGGATGAGAGACAATTACTGAACCGAGAAGGGATTTGTTACTAATATGCTTAAATGCAATTTTGCCGGGTTTTTGGTTTTTGTAGTTGTTTTTTTCTTCTTTGACACAACTTTTTCACCACTGTTTCACTGTTTCCTGCTGATCCTTGAAGGCATCAAGTGAAACTGTGGTATTTGGATGCAGGCTGTGAATGGGCTTCTGACAGCAGAGGCTTCATTAAGTAAATGGCTTCTTAAGCATCAGTAATGTGGTGTAACAGGGAAGATGTAAATGAAAGGTATTTTACAACTGTCTTGTCTGCCAAGTGAAATGCAGGGAACTGAGTCCTTCGTGTCTCAAGTTTTTTTTCTGCTGTACTTGGCATTGCGATTAGGCTATGTGGAAGACCTGTTGTCTACAACATCCCAAAATAAATGGTTCTTCTGCAGAAAGAGATTAAAAATAGATCCTGCATTACCCCTTTTGCCTTGCAGCTGTTTCTTGACTCGATGCTCAAGCAGCCCTGTGTGGTCCTTTGCAATATATTCACAGGATGGGCTCCCAGATGCCAAACTGGGGAGTTGGACAATGATTTTCAGTGGATAAAGTCTGTCATTATGTAAAAATGTCCTCAAAGTCTGGAAAAGATGGCTAGTCCTACTCTGTAGAGACAGGCTTAAGTCTTGAAAACAGGAGTTTGAATTCTTGTGTTTTGCTGGTTTTCTGTGGATAAAGCTTAGACTTTTAGACTGGAATGGTCAGCAAGCCTCTGTCAGAGCCTGTTGTGTGGGCCTTTTGATTTTGATGCTCTGCAGTCTATGTGCCTCTCATTTTAGAAATGGAAACTGGTAAAGCGTCTTTCCTGGCTTGCCAGAGCAGTGAAAGATCTACTGTAAACTGGTGTCTGACATAAATTTAAAAAAAAAAAAAAAAAGTACTTGCTGTGAAAAGAAAGTTTTTGCCACTGAGGAGCAGGGTTTTGTCCAGCAGACTTCTACAGAGTTGTCCAGCAGACTTCTACAGAGCTCTGAAAGGAAATATATTTCAAATGTGTTTTCCATAGAAAGGTGCTCATGGGAGGTTATCTAATATTCTCTGGGTTAACATGCTGGACTGTGAAAATGCCTTTGGAGTGAGAAGAACATCGGCCCCTATACTTACTAATCCTGTTTATTGCATGGTGGTCTAGGGCTAATCATTTGGCCAAGAAGGATTGATGTGATAACTGTTTGATGTTAGTGCCTGTCCTCCAGTGTCTGTGCTGGGTGTGCTGCCAGGAATCAGGCATGCTTGTTTGATGGTTTTGTAATTGCAGTTAAAATATTTGTGATAAACAACTTGCTACTTAGGGCTTTAAGTGAAGTTATATTATTAATATTAATATTAACAACAACAACAACAAGTTGTTCACTCCTACAGAGGCTTGTTGTCCATCCTCACCTTATGAGATGCAAATATTTAGGTTCCACATGTCTGCCCTGTTGGGTGGTTCCTGTTAGAAAACTTGTGAATGGAATGTGCCAGCAGTAGAGTCAGCGTTGCGGTGGCTGCTTTGGAAATATGTGTTGTAGTCATACCTTCAGATTGAGATGGCTACATAGGTATTTGTAAGGGCAAGTGTAGAAACTGCTGCATCACACTAGCGGAGAAGAAAAATGTTGCAGTGCTTCTTGGTGAAGATGACAATTAAAATGTTAATAATTTAAAATTATTGTGTTGTTTTCTTCTTATTTCTCCCTTCTAATTCTTTTCATGTTCTACTCAAACCTTTCTGCATGAAAGCAAAGCAATGAATATAAAAGTCAGAAATGAGTCGTCTTTCAGGAGGAAAAAAAAAGTGTCTTACTCTTCTCTTTTATAAATTCCCGGTGCATATATTTATTCCCAAATGGTGTGACTGAAATCTGGACAAAATAAAATAAGTTGGAGAAATAAATGACATGGGAGAAATTAAATCATAGCATTTTCCTGCCCAATATTTGTAGTGAAGTACAGCTTGACAATACTTTTTTTTGCTGCTGCTCCAATTTATTGTTTGTTCTGCTGAGTGCATTGTTGGGGTGCCAGGAAAATCACTAAATAAAGAAAAATCACATGTAAACTTAAGAGCGTTTATTATTGTGGCTTGTTTATTCTGCTATTTGCAAGTTACACACAGACTTTTACATAAAATATCCATAAAATTATGTGCTTGTAACAAAACAGGTGAAAAAAACACCCAGAAATGCCTCCTTAACATAATAGAAAGAAAGTTATTTATTTGATCAGTAATCGTTTTAAGCGTGTCTGACTAACCTTTTATTTATATTCAGTGCTTCAAGACTATTAGATAACTTTTCACCCAGTGGCAAAGATGATGGGAAAAGACATCACTTAGAGTAAGAAATAGTGCCACAGCACTGAAAAGACAGTAGCCGCTTTGTGAATAAATGGTGTTTGTTTCTTCAGCCTCTGCTTCACAGCAGTCTCCTTTTTTAATGTGTTATAGAATGCCATTGCTCAGCCAGAGTCTAAGAGGGGGAATGTACGTACACTGCACACTTGCAAGAGACTGGAATGTTCCATCTCGAAAACAGCATATATATATATATATATATTATAAAGACAAAATCCTACATCTTCTGGCCCTAGTGTCCTTGTTATTTGCATCAAGGCAACAGCATGAATCAGTTGACTGCGGCAGCAGTCCAGCTGATGTGACTTGCATGATTATCAGGTACCTGATTGCAGTCTCTGGATGGATGGAGGGTTGGATGTGACCAGCATATCAAGATGTGTGGCCCTGCTGCTGTGTGATAGCAATCTGTGATGAGGACAGAAGCCAGCTCAGCCCTGAGGGCACAAAAAGAATTTCACTGTCTTGTGAAATACTGACCACCACTATTGATTTTTTGTGTACTTGAACATAGTATCAGCTTGTCCAGAAGATGCTTTGCCAAACACATTTAGGCTTTATAGAACCAAGAGGGTACAGAGCTTCAGTTCTGAAATTGCAAATGTTTTCTTCTGACAGAATCAATTTGGATTGAAATATGTGTGTTTCAAGACTAAAGTAGTTGCATTGTTGGAGTCCAACATGGCATTTCATGATAAAAAGTTTTTTCAATTTTGGACAATGTATATGGCTCTTTATATGCAGTGATAAACGGTTCAAGTGCAGGGTCTTGACTTTCTGTTTATTGATCCTAAATGTCTGTGCTTGTACTGTGTTCTCTGGAGGACTTCCTGATCTGCACTGGTTGCAGATTGGTATGCAAGGTGGTATAAAATAAATGCCTTTCCAATTTGAACCTGATTACCCAAACTTAAAAAAAAAAAAAATAATTGTGAGAGGTTAATAGAATAAAAAGTCTGACATGAGGTCTTTCCCTAGATATTTCTTTCAGAAATAAAATCAGTGTGATAACTAAAAGAAACTACCACCATGCGAAAAACTTGGAAAAATATTCTGCCCTGATATTGAAGACAATAAGAAGCTTTTCTGATACATACAGCAACAGAGGATTAACTTAAACTCAGAAGTACAAAGACCCTCACTGAAGTAGAGTGCTGCACTTAGTTTTTGGCTCTGGGGAGCCACCTCTGAAGGATATTTCTGATTTCTAGATCAGTCTTTCAATTATTGATTTAAATAACAAATCATAGAACCACAGGGTTGGAAAGAAGATCATTTCGTTCAACCATTCTCCTGTTGTCATTACTACCTGCTAAGCTACTAAACCGTGTCTTGTAGCACCTTGTCGAGATGCTTCTTGAACACCTCTGGGGGTGATGACTCCATCACCTCCCTGGGCAGGCCATTCCAGTGCTTGACCAGTCTTTGAGAGAAAAAGTTTTTCCAGACATCTCATCTAAATCTGCCCTTGTGCAACTAGTGGCCATTCCATCAAGTCCTAAATATCTTGCTGAAAAAAAGCAGGGCAATTAAAAAAAACCCCTTTGTGTTTACAAACCACTTGAAAACTTTGTGAGCTACTTGTTTAGCATTGCAGAAAGCACTTGTATTTTCCTTTTCCATGAGCAGATCTAAGAAATAAAGGTAGATGTTCAGTATGTGAAACAGTCATCTGGTGGAAGGAAATACACTTTTCTGCTTTTTATTTTATTGTTTTAGAATTCTGCAGATACTTTATTCATAATGATGAGATCTCAAGCAGTTTATTGTTTTGAGTATAGCAAAATATTTGTTGGTGGCAAGTTTTCATCCTTTACAACTTGTGATTATTTTATTTATATTTTTAAATATTGTGTTTAAGTGCTGTCGGGGTCAACATGCCCAAGAGTTGTCTCTCATCTGCTAGTCTGGAGATGACAAGGAGAAACAGAACTACTCATAAGGAGGATATGCAGCCTATGGCATGGATCATTTATTTCAAATGGTGGGTGGTCAGTGGCTGTCTAACAGACAATAAGCGTCACAAATAACTAACGTGGTAATAAAGAAGATCTGGTTGTAGCCCATATATTATAGCAAGGTGAAAATACTGGACTGGAACTGGGTAGTTAACATAGCAGTTGTGCTATTAGTGTTCTTTGTTGGGCCAAAATCAAATTTCTTACTGTTGTTGTAAGCAGTTTTCTTTCCCTGTTGTCTCTGGTTTGTCCTCAAGTAATTAAAATACTGTCATTTTCACGAAGGCTTAGTAGTTGTCACTTGATGAACACAACAGTATTTGGCCTGCATTACAGCAGAAAAAGGAAGCAGCAGTGTGAAGTTCTTCCTGGCATTGTTTTGACCTCAGAGTAGCCTGTCATGACACCTAAATGACTGATATGGTCTGCACTATAAAGTTTGCAGATCCCTTAGCAGGTGTGTATCTAACACTTTCTCCCTCTGATAGAAGTGGCTTTTTTACTTTGAGAGCTGAATCAGAAGTTAGCACTTCCAAAAGATTTAGAGAAGCGGCATTTCTCTAAGACTTGTAGTGTGTTTTTGCAGAATTGCATAGGCTGGAGCTTTGAGCCTGAACAAAACCCTTCTTAATTTGAAAGACATGAATTTTTCAGACCTATCTTTTGAGTGCAAGTACTGTAAGATCATGATGGCTATGTTTTTGAACTCCTTCAATTATTATATGTACTGTATTTCAAACAGATAGGATAAAATGTGAAGTTGTGTTCTTTTGAACAGAAGCAGAACTATTGCATCTTTTCCACTGATTAATGTATACTATATTGCAGCTGCCTTCTGATCCTTTTCTGAATTACTTATATCTTTATTTCAGCACCCCTCTTAGATGAGGCACTCTAAACTCCAGGATTGCTGCTATCACATGCACAGTAATAAAGTACAGGATAAAACAAGGTGAAGCTTTCATAGTAAAATTCCAATTTACAGTCCAGCAGGGAAAGAATGCATACTCTCAGGGCTACAAAGAAGAAAATCACGTTCAGATGGAAGAAGTTGTTAGTTTCTGTGGGTTGGACAGAACCTTACTGTATCCTTAAAAAAACCATCTAGCTTCTGAAGATGAGGAAGGTGTTTCAGCAGAATGCTGTACTCAGAAGTAGACTTGGGCATTCAGACATTCAAAACTCACTGGTGCTTGCTTTTTACATTCTCAGCTTTTACCTGATAAGTTATTTGTGATGACCCTCAATGTGTCCCTCTAGGCTCATTGGGCAGTGTGTGTTTGGTTTTATTTTAAAAAAAGGCAAAGCAAAAAAGCCCACAACTTCTTTGCCTTCAAGTTGGATGAAAATGCAACCAGGCCCAGTGAAGTTTCCAAAGCGAGTGGTCCCAAGCTTAGATAGGGACTTAACCTTGCATCTAAATTGAAGTGATAAGTGGGGATTAAGACAGCTAATATAGGTCACTTTATTTCAACAGTAAAGAGTTCTAAAGTCCAGTAAAGCATCTGAAAGTGTCTGTATTTTTATTCACCTATGGCAGTTACAAACAAGCCTCACAAAATTGCAAATTAATTGCAAATTAAGTTTAATGGCAATATAAACTTTAATCCTTGTTTATCTGTAAATAGAATGCGTAAAAACCCGGGATGTTAGAGAGGAAGTAGGAGAAATAACTTGAGGAATGGAAAATTTCTCCAACAGCGAGAAATGACTGAACTTGTAAAATGCTTAGTAGAAGGAAGGTTTAGTAATGACTTTTGGTGTTCTGTACTGTCTGCACAGCAAGAAAGATGGGTGCTGAACTTGCAGAAAAACACGTAGCCAGTTTGTAGCGAGGCACTAGAAAACCATGTAGTCCTAAGCATGAGCTACGCATCAATTTTTAACCATAGAGTATAAATAATAACAGCAGGCTTTTGTGGGCATGGTAAACTTTATATTACTTTGGAGTTAAGTATATAAACCGAAATGGTATGCCTTGGTAAAATAGACAGCCCCTTTTGATATACATTAAGATTGAATGATTTCAGGAAATCATAGGAAGTGGAGGTTAATATAAAAGATTTGCCTTTTATCACCTTTACTGTTGTAGCCATTTATGAATAATAAGGATATTCCCTTCTCAAGTATCAGAGGAGATATCTGGTAAGCCTCAATGTGTACACTGCAGAGTATAAGACCATGTTACTCTTTCCTGATTTTGGGGAAAGAGAAGATGATATTTCTGGAGTACGTTTGTGTTACTGGCATTCTGTAGACAAATTATTATCAGTAGGTACACCATGGTGACAGGTGACGAGAAATGAGGAGTAATTGATTTTTGACTTACCAGCGTATGTGAACTTAACAGCCTCTCTACTTACACTGCATGTAAAGAAAATCTCTGTCTAGAAATAATCAGTTTGGACTACCTAAATATTTTGGTTAGAGAAAAGCTCTGATCTCTCCAAAATCCATACTGTGCTTGATCAGTGTAGAATTTTGAGCATGGTAGTCTTCATGTTACACTGTGGTACTGTCATTTGCACAGTTTTTAACTGTTATTTGTACACCAACTTCCTCTGTTTTTAAAAAAATAAGTTACTGAAATCAGTATTATTTTCCATTTATCTAGCTACTATGGTAAAAATACGTTTCTATTCTTCACTGTTCTAATTGACAAAGAGCAAGAATTCATGAAATAACTGAAACATTTTCAGTTGCAAAGTCATTCTCCATGTCATACATCCTGTCTACTAGGAACAGGAGGAAGGAAATGTAGGAAGCGCAATATACAAAAGCATTGTGTTTGTATATTTATTGTGTTCTTAATATTAGCTGACATGAGAAATTTGCAAAACAAAAACAATCTTGTCCAATGAGAATGAGGTACATGTACAAAGAATATGACCATGGATGAAACAGAAAGGAAATGAAATCAATCCTCTAGTTAGGTTAGGTTTATGCCTGTTAAAAACAAATCCCTTCCCTTCAGAATTAGGAATGGGAGTAATCGTGTTATAAGCTTAAATAATGAAATTATATGATCTGTTTGTATTGGGAAAGCAAAGGGTAGAAAAGCCTTCTTCTCAGTGCACTACCTAAAATCAATGTGGTGTTTGAGATGCCCTAAGCAGGGCAAGCAGTCACAGTGAAGCATGCAGAAGACCAGTGGGGCTGGTTCCTTATGGGGATTCTGATGGATGTCTGTCTGCTGCTACACTGCAAACAGTTACAGCTGCAGGTCTGCTAAACTGTAGAGTTTTCTCCAGTGCCTTCATGGTCCTCTGACAGAGTGGTGAACAAGGGTTGTAGAGCGGTTCATGGTTTCTCTGGATGAGAGTTGGAGATACAAATGTGCGTGCTTCATGTGGGGAAAGAAAAAAAGTTCAAATTTCTTCAGAAAAGGCTCTTCAACTATTTAATTCACTTGCTTTTAGGCAGTGTACCATAGATGTACTACTAAAAATGTAGTCTTCTATTTTCCCCTTGAATTTTGCAGACCTTATATCTGCTGTAGTCAGTTAATTTTGAGGAAATCATTCTGCCTTTCTATACGTGTGTAGCATTCATGCTTGCTGTGAGCTGTTAGACTTGTGTGACAGCATACACATTGTCTTTTGTAAGAAGAGATAAGCCTGTTAAGTTTGGCTGTACCAGACTTAAAAATACTTTTGTATTCTTTGGGCAGAAAAGTGTTGGGTCAATTGAAATACTTATCTGTGGTTTAGATTCTTTCTTATTTTTTCAGTATCTGTTTACTTATTTTACTAATACAACGTAAAGTTTCCCAAACAATCAAAATAATCAAGTCAAAAAGTCTATGTAACCTCTTTTGGTGTTCAGATACTCTGTTTTTTTGAGTGCCTGTTTTCTTGTGTAATATTTCTAGTAGTACTGACAAAGCCCAGTGAGTGTTCTTATTTTGCCGCGGCTGTATTTTCTTGATGTTTCTTAGCTTTAAATAGTAATAGCACAGCTATTTGTATAGCATAAATAGATAGAGCCTGTACAGAACAGTCTATTCCGAATGTTATTGCTCTTTTTTTGGTGTGTGTTGCTGTTTCGGATGCTTTGTCTGCAGCTGCTAGCTTTTCTTTGAATCGTGCGTTTTAATTCCCCTTTGTTGCACAGTGAACAATAAACTATAATGCAGCCAGCCCTTGGTTCTTTAGCCAGGTCACAAGAATGAGGAGGTTTTTTTCAACAATTTTACTGATAAGCTTAACAGATGCTAAGTACATCTTTGTTGTCCTTCTCTCTTTGTTTCTCATTCTGGACTTATGTTTCAGTGGTGCTGAATTCTTCTGGTGTGTGGGGTGGCTTGAGTTTTGGGTTTGGGGTTTTTCTTTCTGTTTTTCTTTTGTTTGTTTTTGTTTTCTGTTTGTTGTTGTATTTGACATTCTAAAATCTATTCTATTGAGCAATGTCTGCAGTCCTGACTCCCTGATGTGCAAGTGGATGTTGAATAATACTGCTTTCTATGTCATCTTAAAACAGTATATGTAGGTAGAGTTCCATCTTGTAGTTGGCCAATTAATCAAAAATGATTCTAGTACCTTCCTTTGAAAAGCTTGGGGTGTTTGTAGTTAGATTTGGACAATGAGCTAAGATGGCAGTCAGACTCTTACTGTGAAGGGATGTGAGAAGGTATCGCTAGATAATGCTTAAAGCATCTGCATGGTACAAAATGAAGTGCAACCACAATAGGAACCCTCCCTGAAAATTTCTCTTTTGCTATAGATTAAAAACTTGATGTAATTCACTGTGTCCACCCAATTCTACTCTGCTATTGTGGATTCCTTTTTTATGAACTGCAGATGTTTAGCTCAAACTTGCATTTCATGGCAAGTAGAGATAATGTCTGCAGGAGATCTGAGTATGGAAGACGCAGAGTTGTGCATGTGTACAAACGAATAGCCAGCACAGGGGGGAAGAGTAGCTTAGAAAGTATTGAGGAAGTCATGTGGGGTAATGTCTTAAAACAGGAATAGTTTAATGTAGCATTGCAGTTTAAGTCGTATTGACTAAATTGTGTATTATGCTCAAAGGAAGTGTGATTAAATCTTTCCAGCAAGCATCTTACTCAGGTTTTCCTTCTGACAGAGGTGATTTTTAGTGCTCTTATTTTGAAGAGCCAAGTTTATCTCATGTGACTTTATGATGGATAGAACTTTTGTCTGAGATTTGGGCAGTAGGTGGTAAATGTAACTTGACGCAGAAGTAAATAACCCTCAATAGAATATAAAAGGTGAGAGCCAACGCTGCTGTTGTTGAGTGTCAGCCCACTGCCTTCACCATAGGACCACAAAAATACAACTTGCGTGGTGTGGATAGAACAGTGGTACAATGAGCTGAGCATTTTGTGGATATACACACCAGACTGAACTGGAAAAAAAAAGCACCTCAGAGTTGCTATATTGTTTATCTTGGGGAACAAATAGTTCGCTGTAGAATAAAGTGAACTTCAGATAAGAGCTCTTACAGTGATCTAGTATGATATAGTATATTGCCACTTTATTTTTATAGCATCTTTTGTGGAAATGATATCTCAAAGGCATTACGTTATATAATACAAATATAAAGTTAAATAGTAGCAAGGGGAGAGAAATTAAGACTTTTGAGGAAAAAGAAGACAATCTGTTTCCACATGACATTTGGAAGATAGATCGTAAATCAGTATGGCACAGACTTTTTCTAAATGGCAGGAAGTGTGGGAAAGTATTTAAAGGCTGGCAGAGAAGTGTGTGTGTAAAACTACTGCTTCCTCTTGCTTTCACTCCTTCGCAGTGCACGACCTGACTGCATGACAGTTGTTTACAGAAATACTTGCACTTAAGCCTAAATTTCATTGTGTTATATTTGTACTGATTATAACTAAATAATTCCTGACTCATACTGATTTAAGTGAACTAAAACTAAACAGAAGCTTTTATTAATGTGCATCACTGTTCGTGGTTTTACCTTTTGCCCCCCTTTCTCAGCTTTTTTGTGGATTCCCCTACGAGGCTTTCCTGGGCAAAATGGTCTTCATTTAAGTTTTTCACTTGATTTGTTGCTGGTTAACACAAACTGCAGTTTAAAACTGATGCAGATTATTTTGTTTCTTAGCTGTAGATTTTCTCCAAAACCTTATGCTCAGCATGAAATTGCAAAGAATGTGTAGTCTCTTCAAAATTGAAACTGGATTTTGTTGTGGGATCTGACATGGAGAAAAGTGCATACAGGTTAGAGGAATTATTTACACTGCTGGTTCTTGCCCAGTAGATCCCAGTAGAGTGTAAGTACTTGGAACATCCCGGCAAGGTGAACAGGACAATGGCCTTCCAGGCTGTGCAAAGTAAATGCAATCTGTGTGTGTTTACGGTGTGCATACTTGGCCTTCCACTATGTGGCCCACTGATGTGTGGCTGCAACTCTCCAGAGGTCTGTTGCCAACTCTGCTACAGAGGTGAGGTTTTTGTGGAGGCCCTCAGTGTCATACACCTGTATGAGAAGTCCACTCCTTTTTGCACTGGGTAGGAGTTTCCCAAAGTGCTTCTCTACATAAACTCCTACCTGGAAGACTACTGTAGATTTCAAACAGCCTCTGAGCAAGATTATGGTGGTTGATGCATTTCTCCAGAGATGAAGAGCACTGACCAGGCTGCACAGTGTAGTATCTGTCTGAATACTGGGCCTGAATCCCTGAATTTCTGGGTAACTGCAGGGAGTCCTGATAGCAATGATTCTATGAGGCTCTACAGTGATAATATGAGCAGATATTGTGCATTCTAACCATTCAGAAATTAATGTTTGGTTTATGCGTTTTTCTGCAAATATGTTTATATAACTTACATATATATACACTCTGACCCTTTCCGTGTTAGCTAAAAAAGAACAAATTTATTTATTAAGGTGTAGAAGCCCTAGAATAAACCTATTTTGTTCCAGTTCCTTTTGGGAAACAAAAAACTAAAACCTAACCTAGAAAATATTTTAAATGCTTTAATTCTGCTTCCTTACTTGTTCCTTGCAATTGCTATGTCTCTGTGACATGTATAACCCAAAGACATGTATAACCCAAAGCTTTTGTTTATCATGTTACTGTGTTCTTCAGAGGTCCAGGAATATAAACTCATTGTGTATTTCTTGGCATATGTGTGGTGTAGGGATTGTTTTTATGGCTTTATTTGCTGGTCACTTACAAGTGATAATCAGACGTTGTAACACAGACTGGTTTACTTGGGGTTTCGTATGAAAAGGCTACATGAGAAGAATGGAACAAATAATTTGCACTACCTAAAGCTACAAAAAAGTGCTATGGGACATAAATAAATAAAAGGTGAAAGGATGGATACTGAGAAACATTTACTCTGGAAATGAGTATTTAACTCAGATGTTTGACTCTTGTATATTCTTAGCAATAGTCATTATTTTCTCACGACACATCTTGGGGACACGGGTTTTGCGTCTTTTGAATGTTGTCTATCCAGTTTTCCTTTGTTTATATAGAAGTATTGTTCTCAAAACATGCTCTCCTTTCACTAAAATATTTTATGAAGATTTGAAGCATAATAAATGTGTAGGTCGCCCTCATCTTACTGATTTCAAATACACTTTGTATCTTTAAAAAACACCATATCTGTGTTTACTTTGGAGTTTATATTTGTTTTCATTGTTCACTTAGAGATTACGTTAAAACCTTCTGTCACTACCAGCTGGAGAACCACAGCTACCTTATACAAACCTTCGCATTTGAAAATACTTTCTGAGATTAGACTACCGTTTGTGCTTTTTATCAGTAGTTCTGTTGCTCAATATCTTCCCCACTCCCTGTCCCCACCCAGTCTCTGTATAGGAATGAGATTTAATTTTCCAGCTTTGGCTACTAAACTTCCGCAACTGCAGTTATTAATCAGCTGTCATGGCACACCATAAAGTGGTTTTAAAAACTATGTTTACTTAGGCTAATAGTACTAGACGGTAAAGTTGAGAGTGGTGGCTAATGTGTATATTTTACTAGTGCAGTCTTGAGTTTGAGTGACTGGCATTAGTTCTCAAAATAAATGTCCAAGATGCTTTGCCAGCACAGCTGATTCTCCCCTCCTCCACACGGTTGATTTGATTTCTATGCTGTAGCCTAATACATTTGGCTATGTATTTGGCCTGTTTAATGAATTCTTTTATGCCTTCTGATCATTTGCTAATAACTATTACGAAGTAACAGCTAACTGAAGGATTTGCTAGACATGAAAGAGTAACTTGGACAAAAGTCCAAATAAAGGGGGAAAATCCACAGAAATTCCTCACGTTTCCTGCCTGTGTATTTGTGCTGATACGATGCTTGTAAGTGCATACAGGCAAAGCTGCTGCCTCTCCTGGTTTCCATCAGTGGACTTTTCACCCCCCTGCTTGAAGTTTGTGCTCTGCCCTGACACCCGCTTCAGAACTCTAAGTACTGGGGCAACTTCAACCAGGACAACTCTGTAGTGTAGGCAAGAGCATAACATAAAAATACTAGTGATTTTCCTTGACAGGGAATTTATGACTCATGTCAGGAGTCACAGGAAGGGGGGAATTGAAGCAGAGAAATAAAATTCTCTGTTCATTCACAGAACAGTTCCTGTAAAAATTATAGCAGCCAAGCACCAACATTGTGCCTATATGGTCCTGCAGACCAAGCTAGCCTGCAACACCTGTACCTCATATGTGGAGTCAAAAAGAGAGTAATCATACTTTCTCACCAGTTTGAGGTGGTTGTTTTGATTTCTTATGAACCTTCTTAACTTTAAACTGCAACGTGAATGAGTAAAGCTTCTTTGTTTATGCCAGGCTAGTTTTTTTGGAAATGTGCTTGCATGAGCAACAGACTTTCTGTTAACACAAGACTTTGGAATGAATGCTTTAAGTTGAAGAAAAAGTCTTTTCTACTCTGTACCTTTCTGTTGCAGCTGCCTACTTCTTCACTACATGTTTTAGGAGAATGAGGTCACTCTGGGCTTGAACCCCAGGAGGGATTCTCATACGGTTTAATGGTAGGAAGAGTGAAGAACACTCAAAGCAAGGGTGTGTGAAAAAAAAAATATAGTCTCTCTGCTATTTTCATCAGAACTATGACGTTATGGTATTTCAAAGTTGTAAATTACTGTGAAATAGCCGTGGACACACACAGTTTGATATAGCGCTGTTTCTTACTCACTGAAGGCTTATTTTGGACAATTAGGTATGAAAAAATTCAGTGTGTTATTAACAGGTTGTGTTCAGAAATGAATATTCCATTCACTCAAATTCACATGATCATACTGTTGCTGCTTTGAAACAAATCCCAGGAGCCCAGCTGGCAGAAGATACTTGGAAAATATTAAGTCGGGTTTAAGTCTGGCTGATCTAACCACATCTGTAGTCGCTGACTGAGATCCGAGATCCCCAGCCCTTGGGAGATACTGTCAAGAACGTGAACGTAGCCTATGTTTTGTGTGGGTGATTAAGTTAAACCTTTTGATGACATTTTAAGGAAACTAATGATGGGAGGAAAAAAGGGTCTCTCTCCTTCTGCCTACCCTGTTATTTTACAACAAGAGTCTCTAATTTGAAAAGAGTGTAGTATAAAAATTGAGTTATTAAAATGTTTTTTTTTTTCCTTTTGTAATTTATTTCCGAGAGTAAAACATTGGGATAGAGCTGAGAAAAAAATCTCTAATGACANCTGTATCTATTCTCTTGAATAGTTTCTGATATGATTAATACAAGAGATGAAGGTTTTGAGTGCTCCACCAAAAGAGGAGTGAACAGTTGAAGGACTGTAACTTTGTTAATGTCTGAATGGAGCAACTTGGACTATGTGGCTCCTTTCATACCTCTGGATATATTAGTAGCATTCATACGTTGCAGTCTGGATCATGTTGAAAATTTTAAGTTAACTTTCACCATTTTACTATAGCTTTGCTGATGTTGGGATCAGCATGAGAAGTGAACATATAAACTGGTGGCATTATCATCATATCTCCAAATATCTCTAAGTTTCAGTGTGGCACTAGAATTATCTTAACTACCGTACATTCCTTTATGAACCCAGCATTTGTAGCAATAAAGCTAGTACAGCCTCAGGAGGTTTTTCTATGAAATGTCAGAGATTGAGCATGTGTAGTTTCTGTGTGGGCTACAGTAAGGGTTGCTTTTTGGAAGTTCTGCCCACAGGGGAATTTCACTATTGTTAATGCAGTTAATAATCTAATTAATATAGAAGAAGCTCAGATGCTTCTTATAGCAAAACATCTAGAAAAGATTGAAATATCTTTGTTGTTCATGTATTTGCAATCAGTTTATTTGAGGTTTTGCAAAAGCCATGTGTAAACTGAAGGATTCTCGGTTTTTCATTAGTCTTTTGCTCTAGATGCCTAGGAGTACCACTCTGCCTTCAGCAAACGTACCTCTGTTAGCCAGCTGTTTATCATCAGTGGGGGAAGTTTACCCCAAATTATTGACTTTGCATACAGAATATTAAATAAGCTAATCCTAGCATACTACATAAACACAAGCTACTTCAAATGTCTGTCATATTAATTAAACCACATTTGTGATTATTTCTGAAATGATTTCCAGTGGTCTAATTTGCCTCTATAAATTCAAAACCAAAAAAGGACACTCAAGGCAACAGTCAAACACTATAGACAAATGTAGCTGGAAAGATAGTGAATGTTAAAATAGTTTTGTGCATATTACTGTACATCATTTGGGAGAGTCTGTTCTTCCACTTCCCTTAAAATGGAAATTAAAAATTAGCACAATTATTATTTTTAACACAATATTTATTTGTAATGCACAGACTTAACTATTGGTTCCCTAATAGTCTTTATCAGTTTATTGTTTAAAGTGTAAATTAGGGATGCTACAAAAAATGTACTGTCCAGCTTTATGAACCATCATGAAGAGCTCCAGAAAGAGTATTTTTGTGAAGCTGATGTTAGTGCTAACAAATCTTAGAATCAGATGCATCATCTAGATAGAAAAGCATCTCTGGTCTGCGGTGTTGGGAAAGACATAAAATCTACTTCAAAGACTTGCAATAGGGTCACAGGGTTTCTCCTGAAGTTCTTAACTTCCTCCCAGATCTCATACAAGAAAATGAATTAAACTTATAAAGTCTGGGCAAGTACAAAATTACCCTAAGGACACAGCGAGGCCAAAAAAGGAGGGGTTGAGGGGAGGCACCTTGGAACAGAATGCAGAGAGAGATTTGCTAGGAGAAAAGAATGGCAAGTTTTGATCACAAGGAAGACAAGAAAAAAAGAAACCCCACACATGCATCTTAAGAGAACCCAGAGGGAAAGAATGGCTTCCAGTATAGAGTTACTGACTAGAACACATTTGCCTATAATAATCAGACAGGGCATTGTCAGAGTAGCTTTGGCTGTACATTATTTCAATCATATCATTCACTGTTCCCCCTAATAAATTCAATTAATGATGGTTGGCTGACATAAGCCTTGCAGCCATAAAACTCAAGATCCCCCCCTTAATAGGCAGATGAGGGACTTGCAAGCAGCATGCAGCTCATCTCCATTTTTGACCTTGTGCCTAAACAGAGACATACTAAAAGGAGGAAGGGACACTAATTCAACTTAATGCTGAGTATGACTGAAGCTGTCTCTGTAGGCAGTAAAGTATACACTCCATAAGGTCTAGGAATAATGACATGTTGTAAAATAATTTAATTTTAATTTTAAAAGCTTGCTCAAAGATAGAATTACTAGAAGCACTTCAGCTTAGTGTGGATCTTAGGTATGAATTATCTTTTTCTTTTTTTTTTTTTTTTTTTTTTTTTTTGTTTTTTTTTTTTTTTGTTAAACCTTCTGCCTCACCTGGCAGCAAATATTTAATTACAACTCTGCCTTTAAACATCCAATAACCTGGATGCGGATTGTGTTACCATTACATACCACTCAGAAAGCATGTGAATTGCTGTAGTGGTTTGTCACCTTCCATTGCAGCAAGCTCAGTTTAAGGGAAAAATACAACTTTTTAAAAAACGTACTCTCCGGTGCACTTGCATGTCTATACTGCATAGTCTAAATTCTGGCCATGCAAAGCGTGTGCAGGGCAATGATGGAAAAAATGAAATGTGACCCCTTGTCATAACTGGCATGTGCTTGCAGCCCAAGAAATTGCCCATCTCTAGCCAGGCTGAAAAAACCTGTAACCTCAGAGTGAACTCTAGCCCCAGACCTCTTGAGGAGGACTAAAGAAATGGTATACTCCAGCAGTCACTTCAAAGCAAGACACCAAGATATACTCTCGTAGGCTGATTTCCCCCTGAAGGCACAGACATCGGTTCTTAATTTATATAGGAAATGCAGCTTTCTACAGATTAATTGTCTTAAAGGGTTCCTTCAGGCTTTACAGGTCATTATTATGCTATTTTTTAAAAACATAGAAGTATAATTTGCTGTTAAGGGCAATTATGTGATCTTGGAAAACAGTAGTTCTTAGAGCCTTCTAGTACCTTAGATATTGCCAATAATGCTGCATTTCCACTGACAGAACCCTTATCCCAGTTCTGCTTTACTCCTACACAAGTCACTCTACACTTCTTACTTTGAGATATTAAAATATTTGCTAGTGTTTTGGCTTTGGTTTTGGGTAAGACCCTTGTGCATCCTTTGTCTACCAGATTTCAACAAGTGATAAAATCGATTTTCCTCTATATGGAATTAAACCTTTCTATTTTTGGCAGTTCTCCTACACTAGTTTGTTAAAGGGGTGAAGGGGTTTAGATGTAGCAATACAGCAATCCTACTTTTGGTTTTCTAATATGATCTTTTCTAGATGGGCAAAAAGAGAGGTTCATTGCATGACACGGCCACACTACATAGAAAAATTAGTGTAGCCTGGGCCAAAAATGTGGTATAGTTGCTGAGTTGCTCTCCTTCCACCAGGGGCAGTCTGGTTGGTTATTTTGCTTTCTTCCCTGTGTGAGCTGTTGAGGACATGGATCTGCTTGGATGCTTGCCCAAGCGATCATGGGACACTGCAGTTTAAGGTCATAGTGGGTTTGGATGGCTACTGCTGGGGTCTGCTCGCACTTTGATCTGATACTCAGTGAACCAACTTTGCTTGGACTCTTATGAAATCAGGAAGATGTGATTATCTGCTGAATTTCCATGATTTTCTCTTCATTGTGATGTTGTGAAGTAACGTGTTAATTTGTTGCAAGCAATAATGGAGTGCCCTAGAAAGTATTTATTCTTTACCTGATTTATTTCCGATTAGGCTTACAAAATTAATTAGCACTTACAAAAGCTATTTTTATTCTAAGAATGTCTGCAGGAAAACATTGCATGAATTTTCTTGCAGCCCTGCACAAGCAGACTGCACTAAATCTGATGTACAGCTGTGATTACATTTCATTGTGAACTCTGATTAAAAGTGAGGTATACAGTCCAAAGTTATATGACTGATAAATATTGGAAGTAAAAATCGTAGCAGAAAATTTGTGGGCAAGTGAAAAGTAACTGTACCTACTGTGGTGAGGAGCTGTGAGGGTTAGATAACTCAGAATCAGTACTTACGTGGTTGACCCTTTTCGTGAACAGAGATAAACTTATTCATATACTTTTGCTTTCTAAACATCCAAGGGAGAGGTATGTCACAATGAATGTAGTTCTAATGGTGGCATATAAACCTTTGTGTTAGGGAAGGACCAGGAGTCAGTTATCTTTCAAATGTGGGAGACTCGGCAGTAAGAAAACATAGCTGAATGTAATTCAATGGTTCTTGCACTTCTAACACCAGCCTCAAATATAAATGCACTGCAGGGAGGTAAGAGGGTACTTATTTTAAAAATTTATTTATCTATTTTACAAAACAGACTCCTTTTCTTTACACTAGGGCCTTGGTGTTATTAAACTGATAGGCTTTTCTCTAACATGTTCCAAATGGAAGATAATTTTGCAGGCATTAAGAGTAATATAATTTTAAAAGCTGCTATAGCATAAGTTCTGTTAGGCTCATAAAGAAAATCACTGCCTTTCCAATACCTTGGGAAGGTATTCAGTCCAATCTTGCATTTAAATGGGAGCTCTGCTCCTACTCTGATTCATTAGTCTGCCCCCTGCCAGGAAATAACGGTGTATTGGCTGCTTCTTGGGGAAGGCAGTTCTCACCTACAGAGATGGAGAAGCAATAATAAATAGTGAGGGGGGAACTGGTGTATGTGTCACTGCATCTGCCAAGAAATTCTTCTGTGTTTCTTTAAAGGGTATTTGGAGATTTGCAAGTGTCTCTGTTCTCAGCTTCACAGAGGAAAAAAATACTTTTGTCTTCCTTACAACAAGGCTAACATAATGATAATCAATCTGCCACACCTGCTTTGTCCTTAATGCCAGAAGGAATTGTGTGAGTAATATTGGTAAGGTCTTTGAATATGGTTTGTTTCTTAAGCAGAAAATCCTTGTTTATAGGTTAAAAATTGGTATAGGTTCCTCCTGTTATTGAGTGAGTCTTTTTTTCTTTTCTTTTTTGCTGCCCCACTACTTTTGGGTTTTTTTGGTCCTGTCTCAATAGGCATGTAGAGTTAAGTACACCTACACCATTACACAGCGTGTCTCTCATAGAAGTGACTCAGCAGGGATGCTCAATTCTCTCTGACCTCTGACAATCCCTTAAATTTAGGTAAAGGCAGAAAAATCTCCTAATATGAACGGTCTTGTGGTGGATTTTTATAGCTGCTACTCTACATGTTTCAAAATGAGAAGTTCAGCTCTTAATTCTTAGGAGAGGATCAAGTGACAAGAGAAGTGAACTCTGTACTTAACTCACAGCTACCTTCTGGAATAGTTTTTCCACAGCTTGACATTTCCCTTTTTGTAAAGTATATCACTCCCGGTGTATAAGGCTCTTTTAATTTCCGAAGCCTGCTGGGATTGACATTTTGCAAATCCATCTACATGTGTAATCCTTTCCTATTACTCTGATGAATACTTTGACTCTCCTTCTCTAAACTAGAGAAAAATGGATCTGTACTTTCACAGGGAAGGAAAAATTCTGTCTACAGCCGGAATCAGTCATCTTTCTAATCTAGTGAAAATATGGGAATGAGTAATAAGCATTATATGCAGACCTGAGATAAAATTGGGACATTATTTTCTGAAAAAAAAAACAAAAGCCAAACACCCCAAACTATACAGTTACAACCAGAGTATTTTGTTCCAGCTTAAAGGGGGTTTAGATCAGGCCTGTAAATGCCACTTTACCATGCAGACCTTTTGCTCTGGCCGTCCTGTTGTTCCTACAGGGTGTTAGAAGCTTTCATTCAAGAGCTGATCTCATTTACATGTGCCTGGGCTTTTAAACTTGAACTTCAGAATGGCTTTGGGGTAGTTGAGTACATACAAGTTTCTAAGTGGTGTACTGGAGCTATGTGGTAAGCCAAATTGTGATGTGAGCATCAGAGGGACTAATTACTAATTAAGATTAGTGGGTTTTGTGGGTTTTATACTTACCTTTTTTTGCTGGTGGGTTTTTGTTTAAGGCTTATATATCCATTTATGTCCAGATGGGGTTTATTCCAGGAACAGTTATTCACTTTATTTGTACAGTAGTAGGGAGGCAGCTGAAACCTCACTCTGCTAGGTGCTGACCAAGCCTATGTTAGAAGAGAATTGGTGCCACAACTGAGGAAATCCACAGTCAGACCTGTCAATTTCATTTTTTAAGTATAAGGTTCAGTTGTCCCCTTCCTTCTTGCTGTGTGGCACCAATACCTCATGTACTTGCAGTCTGACATGTGAGATGCTAGTTGTGGAGGAGTGTGAGAATGTACTTGTGAGCCAACTAAGTTAGAGCTTTCTAAAGAACTCTAAAATCAAAAGGACAGACTTGCTGGCAACATCTACCACTGTGCCCTGTGCCCTGGTTCAACCGGGTGTGTCTACTTCCAGTCGCTCAGCCTTAGATGGGAAGCCTTTTGTGCTGGAATTCAGGCACACAGGAAAGGCACCAGGGCAGGACAAGGAGTGATTCAGGTTTTAGGACACTAGTCTAGCACATACGACAGCTAGATGCAATTCTTTGTGCCATTGCATTTTACCCACAGGAAAGTTAAGAGTGCCTTTAGGATGTTAATGTCTCTGATCCTTTTGCAATATTAGCAATGCCTTACTTACAGGGATGGAGTGAATATAAGCAAATTAAATGAATCACGTTTCAGACTTGCTTCTGAGGACGATATAAATATCATAACAACATGGATGTTGTGCCAAATGTGTATGGAAGAAAGGAGCAATGTATTGCACAACTGGTAATTTCTACTGTCCTGTACACTTGAACAATCTCTGTGTCCTATATAGCCTTGCCAGAATTTGCTTATGTACTTGTTTATGTGGACATTCAGCTCTAATAATATATTACTTGAATTATCATTTCATGAAACAAAACCAAAAAAGTTACTAGCTTGAAGGGGTTTGTAATTTTTTGCTAGAAGATGAAACATTCCATTTCTTTTTAGGAGATGTTACATTCACCAAAAGGTGCTGCTTCTTTAGTCAAACTCCTGTGTCTCGAATTAGGATTACTGTAATAAAGGAGACCCTGAAGAATATTAGAATGAAGCTTGTGCTAAAAATATGCCTAAGCTTTTAGATCAGACCTAGCACTTCAAATATCCTTTTGGAATGAGGAGAGTCCTGTAATATATAAAACATCAGTTTAAATGCCCTCTGGGGAGAGAATATACTTGATGTTTTGATTTTGATTTCTGTAAGGCAGAATACTATGGGCAAATACAGATTCTGAACTGCTCCTCTGGGAGATAAAACTGAAATATTCTGTCAAAAACTGGTTTTGCCTTTTGTCTACCTCCCACCCCCAAACAGAACTTTATAAGATTCTGGTGAGAATGTTCTCCTGAAACCTACTCGTGACTGGTGAAATAGGAAATAACGCTTTCAAAATCAAGATGTAGTTTTATCATGAAAGAATGATTCCACTCAATGTTGTAGATGTTCTGCATGCAGGGGTTAAACAATACAGTAAGTTTGGCTGTGAATTTGGGCACTGTAGTCTAATGGGATATCATTTCACGTGCACAGAAACAGGCTGCTAGTGAGCCTGTAGCAGCCTAGCTGATGGATGGCTTTTCTTCCAAAGGTGGCACATTACCAGTGGTGCCAGATCCTCCTTAGCATGGTAGAGGGAATGTGGCAGGTGCAATGTTCTCACAAAAGGTCTCTGAAAACCTCATCTGAATGCCTGAAAAGGGATGGGTACATCCATGTTACTGAGGCTTGCAATTATAGTGCAAGTCTCGTGACAGTTATATTTGGTTTTTTTAAACTATAATCTAAATATAGAATTTTCTTTTTAACAGGTCCTGAATTTCCTTCTAAAGTACACCTAGTGTTTGGGATTTTTTTTTTTCTTGATATTAACATTATTACAGTCACAAAATAGGCAGGAAGGCAGAGTAAAGCCACGAAATGTTAGCTTAATTTGTAATACCCTGAATGCACTGGCTCCATCTTCTAGGACTACCTTGAACTTGCAGCATGGCATCAAAAGGTATATGCATGCCTTCTTAAAAAATTATGCCATTTTGAAGGAGAAAAAACCCCAAAATTTCTCCATGGAATTTATTCAAAAGAGTGTGCTTCTAAAAGGTTCTTGGAGACTACTTAAAATACTATTGCACTTGAAAAACAAAACCATTCCCCTACCCCCCCGAAACCAAAAGTAGCAAAGAAGTAGCCCCAATTTCCTGCCTTTTTTGCTGATTTAGGCATATTCTCATGGGCTGTTTCCCCCAGTAATAGCTATGGTTGCCAGCTGTCACTTTTTTTTTTTTTTTTTGTAATAGGGAGGTTAAACTCTAAAAACCACCATTATATTAGCGCCTGCTATAATTCCAGCTTACTATCTCTCTGCTTGCCTTTAATACTAGCTGCTGATAGCTGAATTTCCATTTGTGGTAGCTGGAGTAGTTTGGGGTTTTTATTAAAACAGTGAGGCCCTAGTTTTCATGGTCTGTCAGTAAACCACTATCTAAACAGAGAAAACATAATGCACACGCTATTCTTTATTGAACACAAGGTAAAGATAACTCCTTGTTGCTAATTCTTGGGCAAAGAGGGAGAATACCAGATGTGGCTAGTAATCCAAAGGTAACGTAGATGTAGTAGTCTGTAGTGTATGCATACTTTCAGCTTTAACATGTGCTAACGTTTTCAAGGAGCACTCCCTGTAGGTATCTGCAGGCAACATAACAGTGAGGAGCTTTACCCATTTGTTGGTGTATCGCATTTGAGCTGTATTACATCCCTGTGTATTTTCTGGGGCATTCTGCTGAGGACTGTGAGCTCTATGTGGATTGCTCTTATCCTCAACAAAGATACACAAACACTGTTGCATGGAAAACACGAAGAAAATATGAAAAGAAAGGAGTTGGTGTGGTTGAGAAGGGAAGTGGAGTAGAAGTTGAGATAAAGGTCTTAAGTGAGAAAGTGTGGTATAGGGAAAAGTGAAGGGTGAGAAAATAAATGGAAACGGGAAGAGGAAGAGAACTGAGATAAGAATACCAGAGGGACAAAAAGGATATAGGGGAATAAAAGACATGGGAGACAATGAACAGCTACAAGACCAAAATATCACGTTTGTGCCCAGCGCTACTATTCACAGCCCTGGACAGAGAGCCCGGCAGCGGTGTGGAGATGTGAATTCAGTTGCAATATTTAAACTTTTGAGCCACCTTTGTCTCTGGTACAGGAACTGATCACTCCATATACAATTGCTTAAAACTTGTGTATTAGATTCTTAGAAGAAACCAAGCAGAAATAACATGCTGAAGAGCTCACATTTGGTGGGGTGTTATTGTTCCATGTTATAATCTTATAAATTGTTTGTTTTATAAACAAACAATTTGTTGTTATAAATTGTTTTTGAAGTGTAGTGTGGAGAAGCATTGAACAATGCACGCTATATACAAATCTCTGTATTCATATGTAAAAGATGCTAGACACGTATGTGGTATTTGGTTTATTTGTGGTCTTTCTAGACAACTGACTTCCTGCTTCACTCCTATTATTTTTCTTTTCCTTTCCAATAAGCAGCTTTTAAGTGTCTTCTCAAGATACTTGGTAAGGAGTCAGG
>VZTM01022375.1:731-14676 GCA_013400555.1 Jacana jacana | reverse complement strand
GTATCACTTATGCATCTGTCCTCTCACCAAAAGAACTATTTCCTCTTATTGTGTATGCATCTCTGTGTTTATCCTCCCTTTCTCGGGTACTAGACACTTCAGACTGAGTTTAAATAAGGGTTGTTCCATCTGAGATCTTATTTCATAGAAATGCAGGCTTTGCAGTTTAGTCCTGATAAGATGAGATCTGAAATGCTTTATTAGTTTCCATTACAGACTTACACAGATTTAAAAAAAGAGTGGCCACATCATAAATACTATAGGTACTTTCTTGAATGAGTGATTCCCCCTGGAAAGTATCAAATTCTTTCTGCTAAATGTCATGCTTACTCACCTATACCAGAACACGGTACAAGTAAAATAAAATAATGATTTCTTAACATTCATCAAAGATATCTTTGCAGTGTCCATGTCACACTCAGGTCTGCAGTCAGACTGATTAAGAAAATTATCTTTGTCTCCTTAACAAACATTCTAAAAATAGGGAAAAAGTGTTATAACCCTCAGAATGAATAGATCATTTAAATTGCTATGCTGAGGAAATGCCACATGCTCAAACACAGATATGAAGTTTATATAGTGTTGGGAATTTTCATCCTGGCACTATGAATAATGTCAGGCAGAGACTGACAAAAAAAACCCAAACAAAACCAAAAAGCCACCTTTCCATGTCAGTTTGCCAGATATCCATCCAACACCGGTCACATCACCACTCTCTCCAAGAAATGAAATACTCTGAAACTCATCCTGTGGCTATGTTGGAGTCCTTTATGGGCTAAGACCTCCAATATCAGTTATAGATTTGTAGCATTTGTTTATAGGGTATTTTATAAAGCCATAAAAGAGAATGTGTATACTGTGGCAGGGTTGCCAAGTTTTACTCTGACAGCTAATGTGCTATGGTGCGATCCATAACTCAGCTCTGGAAGAGGCTTCATATGAGAGAAAAAAAAATCCCTGTAGTTTAGGATAAAGTTTACAATGATTAGAGTTTTATGAGACTAGAAATTGAAATAGCACATTTTCTAACTGCTATTAAAATTTCCAAGCCATTCATCCATATGTTATTTAGAAAGTCCATAAGACATAATTTAAAATAGCTATAAGGACCAATTCTCTTATTTTTCATTATGTTCCATGTAATTCTTTAATCTTTCATCCAAAAATTTACTCCACTGGGCAGAAGCAGTATTTCTCAGAGACAAGAAATATTACAGTTTTGAGAAATGAGAGTTGGGATTTTATTGATGAAATCAAATGCCTGCTAGTGGTGTAGCACCACATTGGAATGGGGATGGTATGATGGTATCATTCTGGTGCTCTATGGCATGAAAATAAAGACCCAAGCATGAAATACAAGGATTTTTAATTGATTTTCTGTGCTTTTAAGAAGCACCTCTCAAAGAAAATGGCCTGCCACTTGCAGAAATAGATTTCCTTTATAGTTACTCCTGACCCATTTGTAATTAAATCCATAAAGAGTGAGCTACGATGAATTAAATGTCAGGAGGTGGTAGGTGAATATACAAAATGAATGGGAGCTCAGTATTACAAATTCTATCTTGAAGGAAGCACTTTTCTTCTCTGTTCAACATGCGAGGAGTTTCAGATACAGAGCAGCATCACTGAGTTGGTGTGTCTTTGCCACTGTAACACAATGAGGTTTGGTTTGACACTGAGGTGAGTTACAACTTAGGAACTGTACTAAAAACCTTCAAACAGGAAAAGATAAAACACTGACTCTCAAGGATTACAATTATGAAGTGGAATTTCATTAAACTAGCTAGTATTATGTGCTGCACAGTGCTGTGGTAACAGCAGTCTTACCTAATTCTCCTCTAAAACAAATAAAGTACACACCAATGACACCAATGATTTTGCAGTTGATGTAAGAAATGACCTTCTAAGACTCATTTGTGACCTTCTAAGACTCATTTGTGAGACAACAGTAACCTGCGTTTGCATTTAAGACATCAGGTATGATACTCCAACACAAACCCCTTTCTCCACACACACTTTCTTTTCATCTCAGTGATAAAAGGCTTAAATCCTGGCATCAGCCAGGATTAAAGCAATAAACCAGAGTGCCCTGGTCAATCCTACATGGTTACAGATAACAGCTAACCATGGAGAAACAAATACCCCAGAAAATCTCAAATTTCTGAAACTTATCTGTGATTATAGATCCATGATTTCAGTGATATTGACATATGAAAAGGCAGGAACTTTTCATTAAAGAATCACAGAATCATAGAATGGTTTAGGTTGGAAGGAACCTTAAAGATCATCTTGTTCCTGCCATGGGCAGGGACACCTCCCACTAGACCAGATTGCTCAAAGCACTATCCAGGGAAACTCTTCCAGGGTAGGGGCATCCACAGCTTCTCTCAGCAACCAGTTCCAGTGGCTCATCACCCTCACACTAAAAAATGTCTAATATCTATTATAAATCTACCATCTTTCAGTTTAAAACCATGACCTGCTGGCTATGCTTCATTTGATGCAGCCAAAGATGTGGTTGGATTTCTGGGCTGCAAGTGCACATTGCTGCCTCATGCCTCTCATCCACCAACAACCCCAAGTCCTTATCCTCAGAGCTGCTTTCAATCCGTTCTTCACTCAGCCTGTATTTGCTCTGACCCATGTGCAGGACCTTGCACTTGGTCTTGTGAAACTTCTTGAGGTTTGCACAGGCCCACTTCTCAATTCAGCATAGAGTGGACCAGGATAAGACTTTGAATAGTGCATATATTCTTGTCTTTCACATGCAGGTGGCAAGCTAACCAGTCAATACTTCTGCCAGGACTTCCAGCTAGTCAAACCACATAAACCTTTCTGTTTAATATCTCTGAGTGTTTTTCTCATCTGCAAAGACACCAGGGGTCTTGCTGCCAGCAGAGCCATAGGTGTCAGTGCAGCAGTGACACCAAAAGGCATAGCTAAGGACTGGACACACAGCTTACTGTATTTCAGAGTTAACACCAGTGATTCAAGGGCTGATATTACTTATACATGAAATGGTAGGTAGGAAAAAGAAATCTCAGTTGTCCTTAGATGCTTCACAAGAAATCTTCGCTGAGCTGGTGCTGTTGAAGAAAACTTTCAAAACTGGTGGAGCAATGTAGAAGTCAATTTGATTATGAACGCTGTAAATCAGAGGAATATCATTCCAAGAAGGACTTACCTGATTGTGCCGTTGGCTTATGGAAGATCCAGATAAAGTTCAGCGGTGAAGGAAGTGTGAAATTATCTACCAAATTGAGTTATCAATAATCTGTAAATCAGTAAGCCATTTAAAAATGTATTTGCACTGCAAAGAAAACAAACTAAATATAGGGGTTATTTTTTGGTCTCAGTTGAAAAATTAAAAGGGAGAAAAATTAAACCCAAGAAAGCTACTTAAATTCAGGTTGAATGAAACATGCAAAGGCAACGAAAAAGTTAAGTAAGGTCTTAATTGGAAGCAACTGTTTTCTTCCATCTTCATTACAGAAGAAAGGACTGACTCAGAAACAAAGTGTATTTAATGTAGACATATGGTCTTAAGAATAAAAAATATAATGCTCTAAAGATACTCATATGAAGACTCATTCTGAAAAGCCTTTGGAAAAACAGGTGTAACTTATCAGGATGTTACATGGGCTTGTTACTAAAGGAAAAGCTGCAAAAGCTTGATCTTCTCTTATAAAAAATTATCTTAAAATAAAATAAATGGCTTGTTATGTCCATATTTTCTTACTGCTTCATTTTTCATATTTAATTTTTAAATGCTTTAAGCATACTGCTAGTTCCATGTATAGTGCGGGTTTTGAAGGCTCAAGCAGCTAGCACCCAGATTTCTAATAATAGACATTCGAGATTTTGAATGACAGGAAAAACTTTAATTAAAATGCATTGTGTTCCACTATATTTTCCTTGTTGCTATTCCTTGTCTTCAAGCATGAGCAAAATATTTGATCCTGATAGCAATAATTTAATTTTAGACTTCACAGTTAAAAAGAAGGAGGAATTCGATACATTCATCTAATTCATATCACATAATACCCTCCCTTGAAGAACTGCTTTTAATGTAGATTTCTGCCAACTTCACCATTGAAAACCTACTTTTAAATTCGTGTCAGGTGCTTTCTGCTTGAAGGGCCCCAGTGTGTGGGTGGTTGTTTTTCTTGTATGTGCCACGATGAGTCTCCTCTTCAGAGAACTGGGAGAGGAGGGAGGAAGGAGTGTTTTTCCTCTTTCCGTTTCACACAACACTTGTAATATGAGAGACAAAATGTCCTACCTCCTGAAAAAAAAAATCCTGTCCTGGAAAATCTTTATGTTTCAGAAAAAAGCTTTCAAGCTAGTTTATGTGGTGATATTTAATACCATATACCTCATCTGCTATTAATGGCTTGGTAATTTAGATCATTGTCTAAAGCTCTGTAATCTGGACCTGTTTATGCATTTCCTTCATCTAGATGAGCTGGAAATATGTAATTTGCTATTATCTGCCTGGAGGTCAGAAGGCAATATTCTTCGGCTTTAAACAAGATAGTAGACTCTATATTTTAAAGAACCTGTTGACAAACAAGATCACACATACTGTTCTAAATAATATATGTTGATGCCTTTTTATTGCTTTTATCTTAGCTTCACAAAAGATTAAATGTCCTGGTAGCCTGCTGTATAAATTCCACTTGGCAGAAGTTTCTGTAATAAAGTACCCTATGCAGGGAGAAATCTTCCTCTAAAAAGCAGTGTGCAATGGGAGATGTGCAACTGGAAAGTTTTTAAACAATTCCCAAGAGACCAGCCAGCTTCAAGTTCACAAGATGTTCACACACACAGGTTCTGAGCAGAGAGTCACATCAGGGTGTCCCACCAGCAATAAGGGTGAAACCTGCCTCCTCTGCAGTTTCAAGAGTAGCCCTGTGTCCTCTTTGCACTGAATAAGGTTGGAAGGTGTCTCTGCCTGTCACTGCTGCTCTGATCCTTGACAGGTCATTGTGTGTAATTTGATTAACCGTTAGTCAGAGACACTAATGCTTTTAATTTTTTTCATGCATACTACGTGCTGGAAGAACTAGGTTTGCTGTATGATATGGGATATAAACTATAATAACATCCACTTAGAAAGACATTTTCCTCTGGCTTTTATAGTAAGAGAAAAAGTACTCGTGTCACACTAAATGCATAACATTACTGCTCCCAATATTGTTTCAACACTATCATAATGAACGCTTTCCTGTATGTGTTTTCTGTCATGGTGACATCTTGTGTTTCAAGCTAACAAGTTAATGGTGTAGAAGAAAAATTAGTCTCAAAAATGTCAAGCACAAAAAGACAAAAATCATATACTTTGTCAGTTCTGGTTCACAAACCCAAGTTGACCTAAGTTAACTATGTTCCTATCTTTACCTTTGCTGACTCTGAAAAGTGGGTACGTGCTCCTTAAAATTGGTGCTGTTGAGAACTGCCTGGGTGTGAAGAGCTGTTAGCACAGCAGAGGGCAAATGCCTGATTCCCTTCCGCTCATTATGGCTCTGAAGTAGATTTTGGGTTGTTGGTTTTGCCAACATGGAGACTTTGGACGTCACCATAGGTAAGTGACTGCTGCTGTCAAAGAAAAGTAGTCTACATAGGTCAACTTATCTGTGTCTTCCTCTCACTACATTTCACCCCACTGCTCTGTTTCTCAGTCTGGCTGGCTCCTTCTCCAACCACCTTGCACCTGGAAGGCTGGAGGTTGCTTGCAGCACCTTCTGTCTTCCCTTATCCCACAGTCCAAGCTGCCCTCCTGGTTTTACTAAGCAGCATGTATTCTGAGCTAGGCTTTATTTATTTACATTTTACTGTGCAATTTGCTAATTATTTGTGGCACGCTTCTGGAAGCCTAGCCTGCTCATGAAAATAATGAGAAACTGTCCTTCCTTATTGTCTCTTTTCCCTAACCAGCACCAAAAAGCTGTTGAAAATCTCACAAGTTAGTTACAAGACGCTGGGACAGCAATGTGTGTGCTTTCTTATAGTTGGCTGGAGAGTTGAAGACAGATTCCTCCTAATTAAGGAACATAAACTCTGCTACCTTAATTACCAGCAAGGGGTAAACTATACCAACATAAGCACCTTCATACTGATATAGATGTGTCCACTTGAGGGACTGCATTAATTTTCTTAGACAAGGAAGAAAGAAAAAATCACACTCTAACACAATTTGCTGGTGCATAATCCTTCTGTAAATGGAGCCCGAGGCTCATTCTTCCCAAACAGCTGCCTCTGGAACTCTTCACGTCTCTACAGCCTGTCAGTACAAGGATGGGACTCCCCTAGGCAATAATACCCAAGAGTGAGAAAGGGTGCTAGTGGATGTGCATGCCTAAGTGGGCTAAGAGTAGCAATCCCCAAATTAAGCTAAGAACAAAACACGGAGACTTGGGTTTTTCGGGCAGCTTTGGTGCTCCCTGGTAGTAGGGAATGGGGCTGGTAACATAGAAAAGAGGGAGCGACAATGAGACAGATATTAGCAAGCCCATCTTGAAGTGAGTCTAAGGAATTCAACTGGAGCAAATTAAATTTTTGATTCTTCATCCTGCTGTACTGAGGCTGCTGTGAGGGACATTTGCAAGGGCTCAGCTTCATCCAAGCAGTGCCGCCCTCCTTCGGTGGGAGCCACCAATGCCACCAGATGAGCACTCATCCTTCTCACACCACTTTCACCGCGGGACAGAGAGTGCCTGGCATGAACACAGCGAAAGTCAGGCATCATCTGGACTTGCTGCCAGCTCAAGGTCCAGCAGGGAAACACTTTTCCCCACTCAGAGGCCATGGCCATAGAGGAGAGGTGGCTGTGAAGAACATTTTCCCTGGAGTCAATGACATCCAGGTGTGCTTGGAGGAAGTCAGGCACTTCCTTGTGCAGATGCTGTGAGGGGGAAGCAGCACCTCCTTGGGGTGCTGTAAGATGTTAAAAAATTTAGTGTTCTCCTGCACTACAGTTTAACACAAAAGCAAGTGGCAACCAACTGGTTTTATGTTTTCTAAGACACAGAAGAGAGCCACATGGGATGGAACCAGTTGACTAGAAAGGGGAGTCGGTCCCTTTTCTCATCACAGGCTGGGCTGCCTGCAACAGCTCAAGGGGTGCACCAAAGACAACCACTCGTCAGAGTCATCTCCCACCCAACTGTTACTCTTTCTGACAGCTGTGGGACACAGACAAGAAGAGCCCTCTTCCTTTTTAATAGCATAGGGAGGTCTTGACCGACTCTGGATACCCGGGCCATAACAACCCCATGCATCGCTACAGGCTTGGGGAAGTGTGGCTGGAGAGCTGCGTGGCAGAAAAGGACCTGGGGGTGCTGGTCCACAGGTGGCTAAACATGAGCCAGCAGTGTGCCCAGGTGGCCAAGAAGGCCATGGCATCCTGGCTTGCATAAAAAATAGTGTGACCAGCAGAAGTAGGGAGGTGATTGTCCCCCTGTACTCAGCACTGGTGAGGCCACACCTTGAGTATTGTGTCCAGTTCTGGGCACCTCAACACAAGAGAGATATCGAGGTGCTGGAGCGAGTACAGAGGAGGGCAACGAAGCTGGTGAGAGGCCTGGAGGATAAGTCTTATGAGGATCGATTGAGGGAGTTGGGATTGTTTAGTTTGAGGAAAAGGAGGCTGAGGGGTGACCTCATCACTCTCTACAACTGCCTGAAAGGGCATTGTAGAGAGGTTGGTGCTGGTCTCTTCTCAAGGGCAATTAAAGATAGAACAAGAGGGAATGGCTGCAAGCTGCAGCAGGGTAGGGTTAGGCTGGACATAAGGAAAAAGTTCTTCACAGAAAGAGTAGTCAGTCAGTGGAATCAGCTTCCCAGGGAGGTGGTGGAGTCACCATCCCTGACTGTGTTTAAGAGTAGATTGGATGTGGTGTTGAGGGATATGGTGTAGGGGAGAACTTGTAGAGTAGGGCTGATGGTTGGACTTGATGATCCCAAGGGTCTCTTCCAACCTAAATGATTCTATGATTACACCTATGGAATGCCTGAGGTCCCAAACCTGATTTTAACTGATGTCTGCCTCTGTATTTGTAGCACTGACACTCTGGAAAGGACATTCTGTTTATTCTTCCCAATTAGAAAGGCGTCAGATAATCCCCTGGTAAGAATTTTAATACCTACCTTACTTTTCTCTCCCACTTTATTTTACCTGCTCTTATGTTACATTGCTATAATATTATGACGTTTTGCCTCTATATTTTGAGATTCATTTGAAAAGTGAGTTATGGTGTAAATTGCATTTTATAAGTATTTTCTTTGGCCACTCTCAATTATTGATACAATCTTTCTCTTATAATATATTTATCCTCCTTTCTTCCTCACTCATTTTCTGAGCAGCCTGTTCAGAGAAAGTACATGTAAATTAAAAAGAGCAGAAAGAGGCTGTAATGGCAGTGAGTGAGCAATTCAGTTCATGGTGCTTAGTTCAGAGAACAAGCAGCCAGTCTGATGCTGAAGATGACGGGCTGTCCAGGGAGCTTCCTCCTTGTCTTCCTCAGAAAACAACTAATTCTGTCCCATAAACATTACCATACATGAACACACACAAAATCATCTGAGAAGAAGACCTGCAAGTCCTGCTGTTGGCAGATGAATAGCACCTGCCCTATTGCTCCTCTGGAAAGCAATTCTCCTTGGGCTCCGCACCCTCCTTTCTGGTTTTGTCACCCATCTGAGGTGCTCTCATGCACCTCCACAAAGCATAATCCCAAAGTAGACTTCATCATCAGTGTCTTGGTTTTACTAATAAGAAGACTAGTTAGGAACCCTTCAAGCACTGTCCTTTACAAAACAAAGCCAGCACATTGCAAGGGGTATGCTAGTCGAGGCTTTTTCTGTAGAAGAATTAATTTTGTCTCAATGGGAAGAAATCCAAATGGCAGTATATTGTGCAGCATGACTATCAAGGCAAAAGAAGGACACAATCTGGCACATAGGAAAATGCATGGAAGTGGGCTCTTTGGGGTTTGTCAAACTGAAACTGAACTTTAGAAAGCTTAATCTACCTTCTTTGTTATTACTGTTCAGGAGGATCTAAGATGATATTCATCATAAGGCAAAGGTTCACACTGACACATAAAACGGAGCAATAAATGTGCTCCTCACTAAGGCTATTTAAACCTTTTGAATGTGTAAGCTTCTTTAAAATCCGTATTCCCTATTGCAATGAAGTCATCTCTTCCAGTAAATTACTTGTATTACTGGTTTTGAACATACATTCATCATGAATCTCCAAAGAGTTCTTTATTTGAATATGTGATTTTGTAACTAAGTGCTGTTCCATATATCTGGAAATATGCTTAGCACATTTAATATTTATTTCAGTAAAAACTATTTCAAGGCAATCCAGAGATATTGTATGTAGCTATACGTCTTATTTTAAAGGAATATTTCACCCGATACTTCAAATCTTAAACATTATGCTAATAGAGAGCCATCCAAAATGCAACTTGTTATTGGGACTGGGCTTAAGTCTGCCAACTATGGGAATCTTCTTCCTCCTCTGAAAGCCCTAAAGCTGATCACTGTCCAACACGGGACACACACTGGTGGACAGACATTCTTAGACATGGCAGTTTCTGTATTATTGTGCAAGTAAGAGAACTGTGGCACCAGTCAGAGGTTTATAGTTCCTCAGTTTGATCCTTCCTTGGAAAGTATAAGTATTATAGAAGCCTCCTATAAACCTTGCTAGACTCCTGCAGGAAGAGGGCATCGCCCAGGTGAGATGAGTTATTAAATACCCAGGAATCACAGGATGTCATGCAGTGAGCATATGTTGATTAAGTGTGTAATATTTAAGGCTAACAGAGTAGTTACAAATTTGCTTAACAGAAAGATTATCTATCTAAAGATTATTATTTATGATGAGAGCTATGGCTATAAATCAGCACTCTTTAAATGCAGCTTTGTTTCTTATAGGTCTCAAATATCCTTTACCCGAGTGATCTCAAAACACATTAAAAAAGCTGGTGTTTCTAATTAGCTACAATTGACTGCTGGAATATATTTCAATTTTGGTAGGGTGTCTCAAGCCAAACAAGTCAGAGGACAGGATCAAATAAATTTATATTAGTTAGAGTATAGACTAAGTTTTATTTAAAAGCTGTTCTACACAGCAATAGAGAGAACATTTCATTATCTGGAACCTCATGCTGAATCTAGTCAGATTTCCTGAAACATTATCTTAATGCTCACATAAATGTAATTACTACTAAATCAATATTTTGTGTTCAAGCCTAATTACAGTACATTAATTAGAACGCTTAGAGATGTGCAGTTGGCTGGTTAGTAGACTCTAGCTGGCTGATATTAAAACTGACAAAGGATCTCAGCTTTGTCTGCCCCAAAGTGAGTAAACAATGTTAGAAACAAATTTGCTGCTTTTAGCTAAAGGTTGCATGTACAGTATGGCTACAAAGAGCTACTGGTTTTATTGTCCCAAAATAAATTCTCAGGGAAAACATGACTCCTCTTTTTGAGCTGGCATCCACATTTCTAAAAGGTACAGTTTTCTTCATAATATTGCAGAGAAGGATTAAGAACAGGGCTTTTAATAAGGACTGAGATGACAGTTGCAAACAAATGAACCAATGTATTTTAAGATCTTTTAGCTTTGAAATTCTTCCTATTGAGAGTTGTTTATTCCTAGCAGAAGTCGTTGTAACATGCCAATTCTGGGATCTCAAATCTGCACTATTAAAGGAAATGCAAAGTGGAAAGGACAGGTAGGACTCATCGAACTTTCCAGTAGTTTGTCATCATAAGAACTCCAAGTTCAAAGCTGCGCAGAAAGATGTATTGCCTTAAGAATCACATTCAAACTATCCTCCCTTATATGTTCAGACATTACAGTCAGCAGGCTTGTCATAGAATCATAGAACAGGTTGGTTTGGAAGGCGCCTTAAAAGGTCATCTGGTCCAACCACCTGCAATGAGCAGGGACGTCTTCAACTAGATCAGGTTGCTCAGAGCCCCTCAAAGCTGACCTGGAACGTTTCTGGGGATAGAGCAAGTACCACCTCTCTGCACAACCTGGCTCAGTGTTTCACCAGCCTTAAGTTTCTTCCCTCTATCTAGTCTAAATCTTTCCTCTTTTAGTTTAAAGTCATTACCCCTTGTCCTATTGCAACAAGTTCTCCTAAAAAGTTTGTCACTATCTTTCTTATAAGCCCCCCTTTAAGTACTGGAAGGCTGCAGTAAGGTCTCTCCAAGGCTTTTTCCTCTCCAGGCTGAAAAACTCCAACTCTCTCAGCCTGTCTTCATAGGAGAGGTGTTCCAACACTCTGATCTTCTGTGGCCCTCCTCAGGACCTGCTCCAACAAGTCCAAGTCTTGCCTGTACTGAGGGCTCCAGAGCTGGATGCAGTACTCTGGGTGGGGTCTTACCAGAGCAGAGTAGAGGGGTAGAATCATCTCTCTCACCTGTTGGCCACACTCATTTTGATGCAGCCCAGGATACAGTTGGCTTTCCGGGATGTGAGCTCACATTGTTGACTCACTTCAGCTCATGATGTGGATATTCCAAGCAATACAGGATGGGGAAATCATGTTAATTTTCTGGCATAGGAATAAGGCTTGATCACAGTCAGAAATTCCAAAACTTCTATACTATTTTCCATTCCTTATTAATATAATAATCTTCTCAATATGTGTAGCTTCTACAGGATCCTTCTCCTGCCATAAAATTTTCTCCCAAAGTTTACTCTGATAATGTGCCATAAGTGTTCACACAGAGTAGTTATGGCTTCAATCTGTGTGCTCATTGGTCTTTTCCACAGAACCAAATGCATAAGGACTACTAAGGGTACTGTTTCCAAGTGCCAGACAGAGAACATGGAAGTACCTTACTGATGCAGCCTCCCTGTCTTCAGCAGACTTTTACTGATCGTGGAAGGAGATGGAGAAATGGAGAAAACTGGATGCTGTGAGCTTCTTTCATTACCTCCACATAAAAATATGGAGAAATATGAGGCATCCCATATGTATTAGTTTTGTTCAATGCAGTTTCAAGACTGGATGTTTCTGCAAGCAGTATGCTGAGTCAGCTTACTATAGAAATTTCCAAAGACTTTCTGGCATACAGGAGGTCAAGATTAAGTAAAACCCAAAAAAAGTTCCTTTTCCCTTGATATCTGTGACCCTTCTGAACTAAGAAAGATACCTTTTTAGTATAAGTATAGGGGACAGTTAATTACTGCCTTCAAATTACAAGGTTAGTGACAAATCTAACTTCTCTATAAAAGTGTGTTGCATGAGCTACTTCAGGAAATCTGGATGGAAAGCATTTTTATCTCAACAAGCACTGTATTTCCTTCTGGACTTATTTTGTGGGGGTTTTGTTTGTTTTTTTCTGGCTCCAGGAGTGGTAAACTCATCCCTGTTCGGTTGCCTGGGTAAATGCTCTCACATTAGAACCCTTTTTCCCATCTCACTCTTGACTGATTCACAGTCCCTCATGGAATAATCTTAAAATTCACATTAATTTGCTAAATGTCATCAATCCGAAGAATTCACGGGTCTATTTCTATGTTATTCTGATTTGATTATGAATCACCAACAAAATTAAACATATGCACTGAATATACTTTTTGCCCACATATTCAATATAACTTTATGCCTCTCACTAAGCATGTTCTTAGGGCAAAGATGATTATTAATTCTGAAATAACCAGTTCATTCCTCTAAAAATGCTGGTGCATCCTCTTGTAGAGTACTGTGGGATTGCAGGTCTTCATTTTTCACTTCGTGCTTTAACAGCACTACTTCACAATTTTTCTTACCTAGGCTTTTAGAGACAAACACACATTCTGAATTCTGTTGGTTTGTTTAAAATATAGTACAGCCTGTGCCATAAAGCAAAACAAAGATCCTCGGAGTCATTACGTAAGTACACATCATTGTTAAAAATCTAGTCAGTGCACATCCAGAGAAGCCTGAAGCACCATTTCTTCAAAGAAACACTGATTCTGCTCATTCTGTAGTGAATACCAGAACAGATTGGCAGCAAAAGCCTCTAGGTCCACCCTGTAAAGCTTTCAAAATCATATCTTTCTTGGCAAGAGTATAATGAGATATCTAAGCTTCTCTTTGCCAGCTTAACATTTTTGGCAGCAACAACCGTATTTAGCATAAAATACCAGTAATCAAGGTTGAGCAGCTTTGGTTTTTACATATCTTTCCTCTTTTTCTACTAAAAAAATATCAGCAGCTAAAGATGAGAGACCTTAAAAATGTCTCCAGTGCCAGCTCATACGTCTTGGTATGGGGCATTCTTTTTAAGACAATTTCCTTCAGATGACTTTCCTATTCTGCAAGTTTTATACTTCAGCACATCAAGTGCATTCTCTCTGGAGAGAATAAAGAAAAACAGATTGCGACTCCTTATCAAGGTTATCCTCACTGACATCAGTATGAAGGCAGAGGTTACCCATACCTCATTTGTAACTTATTCAACCAACTCAAGGTAATTTTAAGGAATTCATCAAGAAAATCTCTCAGCTAGATCTGTGAGAGGTTTCTATATGTAAGATTTGAAGCCTCACCACTTATCAGCACTCAGCTCAGCTACCACTCATTCCTCAGAGCTGCCCAGATTCTCTAAGCATCAGTCACTGGGAACTTCCTCATCTGGCTTTAGACATAGCATAAAGTATGTACACCTGAATTAACCTGAACTTCAAAATGCCTAGCTTGAATCTCAGCCTGTAATTGTGCTTTTGGAGGTGTTTGCATCTTCTCAGTGTGAGTCCAACTATACTTCTCAGGTTATCATCACCGAGTCCAGTCGCTTAAGAAACACTGGCAACACTGCTGTAGTTTCCTTTCCTCACGCAAACAATGGGAGTCCTGAGGTGTGTTCCTCTCCCCTTTATTAGATTATACCTCTGGCATAACACTAGCAGTTTGGTGTACACGTT
>VZTM01022374.1:26920-63354 GCA_013400555.1 Jacana jacana | reverse complement strand
GAGATAAATTATTTTGACCAAAGGAAACTGAAAATTGTTCATCAGCTTATTTCTGCCCACCAGCACAAACTCCATGTTGCCTGGGTTCAACTCAAAAAGTTATTTTTCAGCTATTCTTTTTAAAAATGGTAAATAGTAATAAGGGAAAAGCTAAACACTTTCACTCTCTCCACCTTAGTTTCTTATATGAATGAAAGGAAGGCTGAAGATCTCTTAGACTTACTTTCTCCTGTGAGTCTTTTCCTTGAAGATGGTCCAGAGATGCTGTGATAGCCCTCTTTCCTCCAACATGGCATATGTTTCCACTCACAGGCAGGAACCAGAGACCTAAGAAAATGGAAGAGAAAGTGCAGAAAGACTCAAACCAAGTTTAGGTTTAGTTTGAAGCTATGAAGTCCATGGGGGAACATGCCATGGCTATATTTTGTACAAGCCAGTTTTTCTATAGTGAGCATACTATTTCATAACATATCATGTTTTAGGCCTTTCCAAAGATCTCTTTCCCCAAATGAAGAAAACCTTTTGTTGTGACAAGAACTAATTTTCCCTCACAGAGGAATAAAATTTCTCCCCTGCACTGGTAGGAGGAATTCAAGCTTGGAGAGAAATGCCATTCAAGCTGGCTAATCTATCAAGGAGACGAACCTACCTGGAGGACATATTCTTTACCCAGGGAGACATTTTCACTTCCTGAAACAATACTCTCAATAACAAAGCAGTTCTTGTTAGTTCAGTATTGTAAGAAGGATACCAAGCTGCATATTCAAAGGGTAACTTGTCCCCAGGACAGTATCACTCACAGAGTCACAACAATTAAGTGAGCTGACTTTAGTGAAAAATCAGCATTTGGCAGATGGGACTTCATACAAAGCTAGTCTTCTCCATACAGCCCAGCCTTTCCTCTAAAACCATTTGCAGTGGACCACTTCTTTCACTCTATGACAAAGAGGGCTCCTGCTGCCTGAAATGGTTCCTGTGCTGAGCAGTCTACACAGCAGAGCTGAGAGGGTCCAACTTTAGTCACCTCCCTGTTACTATACAGTCTGCCAAAATTGTGGGTACTATCTCACATCACAGCAGTGTCTCCAAAAGCTCCATCCCATCTTTAGCCTAAGCATCAGAAAGCACAAAAGTTAAATAAATAACAGGGGGATTGTTGCCCAGTACTCATTTTAGAAAGTGGAAATCCCAGTAAACATGCCCTTGGCAAGACATGAGCAGACATGAGGGGCAAGAGAAGGTTTGGGCGCCATCCCATTCCTTCCTCCAGGGCTGAGACTAAGGCCAGCAAAGCATGTACCAGGCATGTGTGTTGTGCAGGCTCATGGAGATGCAGTCAAGCTGAACAGCTAGTGGTAAGCATGGATAGGAAGTATTTATGTTCTTTGCATCAAGGAGCACAAGGTTTTATTTCATGTAGGGTGGAGAGAGTTCCTCGCTCCATAGTAATTCACACACACTCTTGTGGATGCTCACAGGGTTGGCACCATTGATGCCTTTTCACTCTATTCACTTTAACTTCGATTTTTTTTTATTTCTAGACTTGTTATGAAAGCTCACCTGCTCACATTCATCAAAAGTCTTTAAAAGACAGCATCAGGCCACTCTGAAATAAATGTAACTGCTTAAAATCATATGTTCATACACTCATGTGGTGTGCAAATGTTGCAAGGTAAGGGATGAAATGAACACTATCAGGCTTTCAGCTAAGAAAAGAGATTTGCAATAACCCACCTACGGGCAGCAAGGCACCCTGGGCATGTCAAGTGAGATAAGCAGCAGAGGATGTGTTATTTTGTCAGTTCTATCAAAACAGCACAGAAACTTGCCAATCACCATGGCGAGTAGACCTGCATCCTGGAGACATCACGGCACTGCAAAACCACAGGGTTCTCATATGCTAAACAGCACTCTTCACAATGGGACATCAACCTCACACGCTGCACAGCTTTCTGACGTCCACTTTTTGCCTCCTTCTCCAAACAACAGTACATGCACCTAACCCCCTGCATTAGCTCTCACCTTTGGCCAGTTGCTGTTGCAGGGAACTGCAGGCAGGATTTCCACATTCCTGTTTTTCTCTCCCCAGGCCGTCTCTCTTTGGACATACCTTTGTCTTTGTTCCTCTTCTGACCACACAATGTTTTGCAAAGCTCCTTCATCCCTCACACTTCAGTTTAAACTGAATCTTTTCCCTTACATGCAGTATGCACTAGGACAGGTCTGAGGACAGTGCAAGACCACCTGCCCTGGCAGAAGCAGAGGGGAGTGAAAGTTTCCAAGGGCTCAGGAGAAACACAAGGAGTAGCTAGCGTGTCCACAGGTCACGTCCATGTGTCCTACCTTCAGGAAAGGAGGCAGGCCCTCACAAAAGGAGCTGACACCAGCAGCAGGTGCCATATGCACAGCAGCAAGGACAGGCCTCCCCCTTTGGGGAGGTAAAGATGTGACATTACCTACAACTTCTTGAAAGGGCATTGTAGAGAGGTTGATGCTGTTCTCTTCTCACGGGCAATTAGCAATAGAATAAGAGGGAATGGCTGCAAGCTGCAGCAGGGTAGGGTTAGGTTTGACATTAGGAAAAAATTCTTCACAGAAAGAGTGGTTAGGCACTGGAATCAGCTGCCCAGGGAGGTGCTGGAGTCACCATCCCTGTGTTTAAGAATTGATTAGATGTGGCATTGAGGAATATGGTCAGTCAGGTTGGACTCGATAATCCCAGGGGTCTTTTCCTACCAAAATGATTCTATGATTCTATGATTACCAGTGCCCTCTCCTCTCTGGAAGAAAGGCAGGTGGGTAGGCCACCATGTTGTCAAAATCACTTTGAGATATGGGGAAAATGCTCTGAAATGCAGATCATTGCACTGCTCAACCATTCCAGATACCTACAAGCTAGAAAGCTGCAAAGCTGGCTGAAGACTGTCTTCATCAGCCCCTTTCTTTCTGAGTACCTGCCAACACAGCCAAACCATGTCATGATGAGGGCCAGCACCTACCAGTACCAAGGAAAACAGTACGGAGCCCAGGGGAGCTGAGACCAAAGAAGTGATTCACCTGGAGGAGGAAACACATACTCCAAATCTCCAGTCATCTGACTCTTGTCTTTCCACACAGTGCTCTTTTGCATCTTCAGCACACTTTATAAAGGAAATATTCTTCTGCAAATAATGTTTCCCACAGTTGTCTTTAATTGCTTTTGCCCTCTGGATAGGAGCTTTTATTATTATACTTGTCCGATTGAAGTTGTGCCTAAAATCTCAGTCCCAAATTGCTCAATCAAGCAAAAGGCAAGCAAATGAAACCCATGCAAATAGGCTATTCTTGTTTTGTTATTATTTGGGTTGTTACCACATCCCATAGCACACTTTCCCATTAGCAGTGTTGGGAAAATATCGTTTTACTAGCCACTTGTGGGCCTGATGTTATTTGTTTTGTTCCTAAATAGTATAAACAAGTAAAAAAGAAAGATAGGTAGATTGTGAGGCAGGTATCTGTTTATCTCCCTGCATGACTCCAATACCTTTTTATGTACTTTAGCTTTATATACAAAAGGAAAACCTCTGCGATTATTAAAGATTAATTAAAGAAACCAATCAACAGGAGAGAAGAAGCATTTTCCCATGATAGAGAAAACAGAACACCTTGCTTGGTCTCAGGATGCTTCCCCAACCCTCCTGATGCTGTCCTGGCAGGTGGGTACGCAAACCCCTGACATTTAAAATCCCAATACAGGAATCATATGTGCACATGCTGCTCTTGATTACCCTGCAGGAATTACTCTTCCCGTTTGATTTAGCAGAGAAACTAATTGTTCTAGCAGTACCTCTGTCATCTACCCTCCTGGGGTACATGAAGAAAAAGAAAGAAATATAAAATAACAGTGAAATGTAGTTTACTTTAAGTCCTCCAACATTAAATATAGCTTTTATAACCTAATGTTCTTTTGCCTCTTCACATATTTTCATCTGCTGTTGCCAGATGTTTTACAGTTGCAAAGAGCTTTTATTCCCCACACTGCTGCTCCTCTCTCTGATCCCCTTCTCTCAGTCTCAAATTAGGGCAGGATTGGACTCATAAGTTCAGGATCCTTGTGATTTCAATAAGAAAAGCATTCTCCTATTCTCAAGAAAATAACGGGAAATTCTGGCCACTACATCTTGCAGGGGAGGGTGTAAGTTCCTACAACTGCTAAAGCACATCTGTCCACAGAAAAATTGTGTTGCCACCAAAGCTCTCTTGGTGCTCCTTTTCCATAACCACAAGGATTGTACTGGGCAAGGCAGCAGAGAATCAAGCTGATTTCCCCAGGACATAGACACAAGGGAAAATAGAGACACCGTAAAAAAGAAGGCAAGAGGAACTTTTCCAATTCTTTTTAGCTTTTTATTATTTGCAGTAAGCCTCACTCCATGATACCTTAGGTAAGAAGACACCAGGTGGTGTGTGAATTCATGGGCAGAGGTTCTGCTTGCACCCACAGCAAGGGCAAAAGCAATGAAGGGGTAGGAAGCCAAGCAGAGCTGCTGAAGGATCCCAACATAAGGTACTTCAGCAGACCAGCAGCTGAGCAGGGTGCAACAGCAACTGAGTCTTCATTCCCAGTCCTGCACCCTCATTACCCTTGTGGGGTAAGAAAACATATGAGAATCCCTTGTTTGTACCTGCTGAGCTTTTGAGTAACGTTATTCTAGTGTTCAATACGAAGTGCCTTCAGGGAAGCCTCGCATTGGAAATAACGTGCCTGAAGTCAGAGGGCACAGGGAGGTCTGACTTTCTAAGCATCAAAAACTGCCTTCAGGTTTTAAAGACCTGAGACCCATCTGTGATTCTTCTCATACAGTGGATACACCTTGAATCATCGCAGTAGCTCAAAACTATAGTTTAAGGGTCATGATCGTAACTAAGATCAAGAGAAAGGAAAATTAAGAAGTTCTAATTAGGCACAAGTATTAGCTGAGGTAGATACACACTCAGTAAAAAATAGGCATCTTAGACTAGAGCCAGTTAACAAGTTGGTTAGACAGAATGGATCTCCTGATAGGATTATAATTATTATTTTTTTTAAGCTTCTAAATCACGGCACTGTTTTATGCAAACTGCATGTGTATATAGAAAACTTTCCCTTTTTGATACAAAGTGACTGTTTATTCCATCAATGCTTTATTTGTAAAGGTCTGCACTTGGCCTTACAGAACATTTATTCAAACACCAGTGACTCAGATTTTTGGGACTTTCCTGCTTGCCTGGGAATAATGTTTATAATACAAATGTCTAGTTAATGAAATGCCATTTTCTGCGTGTCACTGACCTTTGTGTTCCGTAAGAAGCAGGGAAATAGCACCAGTGCTTCTCCTTTATTCTTGGAAACACAGAATGACAATCACAATGTTTCATTAGCAGATGGCAGTGACAGATCCTGTTTTGATCAAGAACTCCTTTTTCCGCACACATTCTTCTGCTACCAGAAAAATTAGCATAGCTTTTTCTAAGTTAATGCACTGTTTCCCCTAAAGTAGTAAGACCCTGATAAGATTGAACTGGAAATTGTGCTTCTGGGGGTAAGGACTATCTTTTCTTCCTCTGTTTTCACACTGCCTAATCCATTGGGGTGCATAACAAAGGTGCTTAAGCATCACAGTAATATCATATTATGATGTAAGCAATGACACTACATGGACATTTGAATTAATTACAGAAAAAAAAAGAAAAACAGCCATCTAAATTAGTTAGGATGCTTCACCACTGGAGCACAAATTGAGAGATGCACAAAGAGGAATTTTAACCACTCCTGTCTGAGACAGGGAAGAGCCCTTTTTCTCATCCAGCAATTGTTTCTTCCTATGGGTCAGAAGGATCTTGTCTGGGGACTGAGACACGGGTGATGCCAGTGCAACCCCTTTGTCTCTTCAAGCACAGTAAATTCCTAGTGTCACCACTGCTCTGTGACAGTGATCCCCACATCTTCACCCCATGCCACTGCACTGGGATGTTTTTGTTGACTGTAAATCCTCTGTCTGTTAGTTTAATTTGTGCTCCCCTCCACCTTCCCTGTTTCTTGTATCAGAAAAGACAGCAGTCGTTAATTTTCTTTCCAGGACTTCATTGGCTTTTCCAGTCACTGATGCCAATTTTCCTCTTCTCTTAAATACCTTGCTATTTCCTCCTTTTAAAACCCTTCCTCCAAGCCCTTGTGTTTTCTTTTGAAGGAAGAGCCTACATAACAGTGACAATAACACTGAATCCACCATCAGACTTTTTTAGCATTTAATTATATTAATCTAATAATTATGTGATATATGTAATATATTATAATACCATATACACATGCCCAGACAGATCCTGCACTGATCCTCAATAGGAATGGGGCTGGCCACTGACCACTCTGTGAACAGAGGTGGGCCTTTGGTGTGCTTGGAGTGAGGGGATGTAAAGGGTGCAGGATTTGCAGCAAATGACACAAAAGAATTAAAGTAAATCAACCATAACTGATTTGTGTTGAGACAAGACCTGGAATGTGCAACCATCAAATTCTCATGCACTTAATATGGACCTCATGGAGGACACATGGTGCAGCCCCTGAATTGGGCTCCTCACAGCCCTTGTTCTCCCCAAGGAAACACACAGGTATCCCAAAGTTCATTAAATAAGCAATAGTTCCTACATACTCAACAGCTGCACAGTAGCTTTGGGGTTTACTTACATCTTTCTAATGAGCTAAATCATAGGAGCAAGGAGCTAGCGGCCTGCACCTTCTAAAACTTCTCCACTGCCAAACTGGGTTGTCAGTGGCCAAAATGCTGAAAAAATCTGCAGAGGAGAAGGTGTACTGATATTACAGACAAACAGAAAGGCAGCATCCTCCACAAAGCATGGTTTCTACTGCAACCAGGCAAAACGATGTTGTGAGATTGGTGCAGTGGTTCAAGAAGAAAAGTACCAACCAAGAAATGGCAGCTCAGCTTTGCAGCCCTGGTTCTGCTGCTGGGTTGGCAGCCACTATTTTACAGCCTTTGCACTGTTGTGAGGATTTGCTAGAGGCAGAATAGCCATTTGAAATCTAGCCCAGTTAGATAGTTATAAAAGAAGTCATGTTTTTAACTTCATTCACCTCTCACATCAGATTCTGAGTCTTCCTGTCAACACTATGTTTTTCTCAGTTTCGTTTTGCTCATTTTTTAAACAACCCATACCACTGAAAATTAGGCATAGAAGAAGAGAAACCAACTGATTGATCAATAGTCAGTGCAAAGAGTAAAATGTACCCCTGAAAAACATCTGTCAAACACATAAATCAAATGAGCTGGAAAAGAGAAAACACTTCTTTTTTTTTTTCTCCTGAACTCCATTTCAGTACTCTTACATACTCCATATAAAAGGTTAAAACAATCAGCATGGGCTAAATGGACTACTTTATATTGTACACTGCTTTGAACACATGGAGCTATATCTCACTCTTACATTATCAGAGTTGCTCCAGTTCTTTCAGAAGAAGGGAAAGTGCTTACAGGCAAGGGTTTAAAAAGAAAGGAGTTCCTCAAGTGTCTAAGCTATTGGCAGACAAATCTGTGTGGACACCATGCTAGACAGCATGCTTCGTTTAATGAGTGGTTTGGTTTTACAGTCGTTTCAGTATATGGTAGAGGAAAATGGCCTTTAATCAATTCATTATTTGCTGGCAAGTCACCTGTAACATATATAATGAAAACAACTTCATGACTGAAAGCACTGAAAGAACAAGGACCCATCCTTCGAAGTTACTTGCAGAGATTATTTGCCATGTGCAGCAAGTTGCAAGCATTCTTTTTGCTGGGCCAAAGACTGCTTGTAAGTGCTTAAATGACAAGACATAAATGGTAAAACAAATGCTGCCGACGGAGCTGCTAGATACAAACACGGCTTTGGCATCCTCGCAGCAAGGGAATAAACAGCTATAAAACCCACTGGGATATTATGGGAGCAGGAACCCCATGGGTAAAGTTAAAAAGAATACATTTTTTCCAAGGCTGTTCTCCTACTAGTAGCTAAACAATGTGCACTTAAATCTGCCAGTGTTTTCTGTGTTTCCATCAGCTTGTCTCCCATTGTTCATTATCCAATACCATTCAGCCTTATAACATCTGAACAAAACCAGGGCAGCAGGCATGACAGTTTGTTACTGCTGGTGATTAACTGCCTGGGCCCCGTCACCCCCGGGGAAAGCAGAGATTGAGCTCAGGGGAATTTCTCTAATTAATTTAAACCCTATAAGCTTAAGATATGCTTCTCAACTGCCGTCATCTGGAAGCACAATGCTGTGAGCCAAGGGCACAGGGCTGGGAGTCCTGAGTCCATGTGGATATATATACACAGCATTCAATGAAAACTTGTTTTGAGCCTTCTCATATTTTCTTACTACAAAAGATCTCTCTGGGGGCTTTCTGACACCATCATTGATCCTCTTCATGCCTCCAGCTCTCTGGGGATGACATTTACCCCAGGAAAGAGTGCCAGAGAAGTACTTCAGAACCACAATGACAGCCTGCAAAATAAGGCTAGGATAGCCCTGAGTAAACACACGGACTGGCGATGGCCCTCTGCACTACAAGGCAAAACCTCCTCTTTCCACTACGTACTCATTAACGCTAATCAGGCACAGCGACATTTATACACCTACACCAAGCACAGAACATTCCCCATGGCATTGGATGGTAGATGATATTTAGCAAACTCCTTTAAGATGAAAACCAAAAGAAAAGGTTTTTTCCTGGCTACGCTAGAGCTTTCACTGTAAAAGAAACTTTTGTACCTGCAGCATGTGCCCCCTTTCCATCCTTTTGGGATCACACCAATGCCAAATATTGTTTGTGACAGAAACAGGTTATTTGTAGCCCAAGCAAGCAAGGAGTGAATTCATGCCCGAAAGTTGTGAGTTATCCCTATATCAGCCCCAGCCCACTGGAGGCTGCCCAGTGGAAGCCGGGGGACAGCTACATGGGGAAGGGACTTCCTTGGACAGGGTCCTGGAAGAGCCCAGGGTTAGCCATATACAGCAGCCACCCCTTCCACCACCACCACCCCTGGGGATACCCCCATGAGGCAGGCCTCTGCATCCCTGCCACAACCCCTGTGGCAATGCCAAAATGGGAGCCCACCCTCCTCATTCCCTGCATCAGTCCGGGGTTCAACCCATTTTTACAATGTCGCACATCCTTGTGCTGTTCTGGGAGCTGGGGGGACTTCCAAAGCATAACTGTGAAATAAGCATGCAACACCATCACAGCATGGGCAAAGAAGGGTAATGTTTGTTAGGTTTGTTAATTATGGAACTTTGCAGCTCAGTGTTTAATATTGAACAAAATGCCGGTTTGGGTCTGCACAATTACTGTCTGGATTGATAAATACCTCTCTAATTGGCAAAGCTTGCGTGAGATGAACTTTTAAATCACAGCATTTCTACACAATACAGTGTGAAATTTCTTTCCTTTTTTGGGGTTGGGTTTTTTTATTATTTTTTTTAAATAAGTCACAAAGAACTTGATTTAAGATATATTGCTATCTTCTTTTTAAATGGAGTCAGAATGGCTGTACCATAGCCTAATATTGCCAGCATTTGGTGCCAACACTTTGATCCATACACATGAACTGGATATAGACATAAGAGCTTACTAAACAAACTGGACAGAGTCCCAGTGGGAACACTCAAAAATGTATTAATCAAAGTCAAGCGGCAGAGCAAATTGAACCAGTTCATTAATTATGAAAATTCTCTCACGAAGTGACATGTTGTTAACTGTGTGGATACTTAACACATTTGAATCCATAGACTTCTCTCCATACATGTAAACTTTAGTTATGAATGGAATTTCTCTTTTTTCCTTCTCCTTCTTTTATTTTTTTTTTTTTAAAGAGCAGTATAACTATCATGTGGCCATAACTACACACAGCATACTTATTGCAGAAAAGCTGCTCTGCAAAAATGGGTGCACCAAAGAGTCAGGGCACCAAGAAAAACTGTTATCATCAGCGATTTTGGGAAGCAGACCCTCGAAGGGAAGAGCAGACAACCTGTCAGTTGTACTGTAGGAAAAGGTGAGCCTCTACAAGCAAGCACTGGTGATTACAAAGCAACCCAAGAACACAGCAGCAGCATCTACCCAAGCTGCTGAGCTATTCCTCTCTTCCCTCAAAAGCAGGGAAATGTGAGGTCTGGAAATGCAGGCAGGGGACAGTGAGTGGGCAGCCAAGACCAAGGACAGGCTGAGAGTGCAAAGTGGAAAATTTTTACATTTCTCTGGGGCATCCCCTTGAATCCTCCCATCCTCCCTCCATCTTGGAAAGGGCTGGGCGGAGCCAGAGAGGGAACACCAGGAGGAGGGACCAGGCACATGGGTAGCCTGGGCAGAGGAGAAGCTAGAAACCTGTTGGTGTTGCAGTGGGAAGAAGTGGGATGGCTCCCCAGTATTCCCCTCCAACTGCACCACAGAGCCCCACGGTCCTGTGGCCTGAGCCAGGCTGCCAGCAGGTTCCCAAGAGGGACTAACCCATGTGCTTACCCTCTTTCCTGACCTGGTCCTCACCAAGTCAACCTGGGCACTGAAACGCAGAGGGGGATGTCAAATTAGTCAGTTTTGCCAGTTTTGAACCAAAACTATCCTTGAACAGGGGCAATTACGAATATGTGAGATGCAGAATGACTTTTGCAGCATTTGGTAATTCACAGTTTGTCTCTCTGTGCTTCAGTCACTTCACCTATAAAAGAAAAAAGCAGCAGCATCTTTGTAAATCATCACGCACCCTACTGATGATTAATGTATATAAAACTATAAAAAAATATGTGACAAACCCCACCTTTACAGGCTCTTTATTGGCTTGGGGAAAAAAGATATAAGAGAAAAAATGTTACCTTACTTTGCTCACTAGTTTACAAGTTTCATAGGCAAATGTTTTCCAGTTGTTTGTAGTTGATGGATTCTCTTACCTTTAGCTGACCAGAAGTCCACAGATGCCCACAGATTACACTCTGAAAAGAAATGCCAGTCAATATTGTTTCCCTTTCTCCCAGCAATGGAAGAAAAACAGTTGTCCCTAGTTTAAATCCTGGAGCAAAGTGGTTATTTTTCAGGCAGTCTTTTGCTGAATATGGTCTCAGACTCAATTACAAGTGAGAGCCTGAGATTCCCAGGAAGGATGCAAAGCACATTAAATTACAGTACCCCTAGAAAATGAGAGCAATATGAGTGTGCATTATCAAATCCTGTGAAGAAAAACATACAGGTGTTTGAATGCCGGGATTACCAGCCCTATAATACATACTTTTTCCTAATTTCTGGTCTTTAGCAGGACATCATGGATGTACATTATGTATATCAAGGACTTGAAAAAAAAACATTAGAAGAATGCATTGTCAGATTTTTCTTGCCTTTCAGACCAATTCAAACAAACTATCTACTACAGGAAAGAAGAGACAAATTCTATTTCTAAGGTAAAGAATAGTGATAAATTAAAAGATTAAGATAGCCTAATTCAGCAAGTTCTTGAAGATAATAGCTGATTTTGAGAAAAATAAAGAACCTCTTTTTCATCACACAGATACGATTTAATTGAAAAAGCACATTTCATTTGAAAGTTTTAGATTTATTCTGGGTATTTTCTGTTTCTTTATAAGGATTCCTCTGAGTTCTTTCTTCTTTTTCCATTCTTTTCCAAGATCCTCGCTGCCTTCTGCAATTTTTCCTGATCAGGGTAATTTATCCTTTTTTCTTCTCTCCTTTACCTGATCCCCGAGAGCACATGATCACTCTGGTATTTCTGGTTTTAGGAAACATACTCATCAAAAAAGAGCAAAACATTTTGTTTCAATGTTTTCAACATGAGAACATGTAAGAATGAAAGAAAAGCATTAACTGACATGCCTCGGCATTTTTTTATAAAAAGACTCAGCCTCACTTCACCTAATTTCAGCCTTCCAGACGTTAGACATTTAGTAAGCCAGCCATTTGGGCTTCCTCTAGTCGACAGAGACAGGCATGTGCCCAGGTGAATTCATCCTTCCGATCTTAGTCACCTCTCCTAGGATGGGATGAATCACGTTTGCTAGAGCTGAAGAGGCTGAACTGCTGGCTTAGATTAAGCCCTGAGCCTTGAGACAGCCAAAGTTTGGCTGGAGGATTTCCACCCACAGTGAATATACACATTAGGAAAAATATCACTGTTCTTGACACAAAACATTCAAGTACATTTAAGCAAAACATGTGGGCATTTTAACTGGTAAGTCTTTGTTTCTGTATTTAATCCAAAATTACTTACGTAAATGCTCTACTCTACACTTCCTAATATTTTTTCACTTGTTCTGTAATTCTTCCTGAAATTGTATGTCTTCATCTCCAATTCAATATTAAATTTAAAGTTAAGAATTCAAAATTTGGGGTGAAATAAAATTTACTTTTGCTCTGTTGATTAATTATTATTCATTGAAGTTTTCCACTGATTTCAATGTCACTTGTATTTCAATGTATACAAGCTGTTGATATGGGAAATATATCAAGAAAAGAACATGTCTCAGTAATTAAAAAAACCAAATATGTTTATCATATCTAAGTCCAATGGTATGGGAGTTACTATTTGAAAAACTAACCTTTGCTTAAGCTTTGACTAAGATTTAAGCTTTGACTGAGATTTGAGGAACATTTCTGCTCAGGGAGTACCTTAGCATTACCTCCACAGGTGTCTGGTGACTCCAAGATAGAGAACAGTGATGACCCTTTTGCTTTTCTGAAGTATTAATTTCTGAAGTAAAAAAGTAAGGTGTAAGATGCTAGCTACTCCATCCTCCTTATGTGACTGTAACCCATTAGCTCAAAATCCTCCTGATACACAAGCACCAACGATGTTCTTACAAAAATCCCTTTTCTAGAACAGTAGGGATCAGCAATTAAAGAGACTGTTCAGTACAGCTAGTTTATATATACTTAGATGCTTTTAGCCAGTGGTACTGGGAAGAAGTCACATTCTAGGAATATAAAACTTATGTTTTACTTGGGAAGCCACTAAGAAAAGTCCCAGGAGGAGTAACTGACTCTACAGCAGCCCAGAGGAAGACAAGAGGTCCCCTGGTTACATTGCCTAGCCAGAGCAAGGTTGTGCCCATTGTTTCTCATGGGCTATGCTCAGGTCCTAAGTGACAAGAACTGTTTGCCTAAATCCTTGCTTCTAAAGGGAAAATAGCATTTCCCAAAATATCTAAAGTGTTAAAAATTAAATTCAGGTCTTGGGCCATGGGGTAATTTGCCTTGCTAAGTAGAGTCCATTAATATGAGAGGACACAGCTTTACCATTAAAGTGGGGGCTTTTTTATTGATAACATTTGTCAACTGAGTCAAATAACTCTAAGTTTTTAGGGATAATAATATTCTCTTCTTATACCTGTAAAGCCCTATAGTTAAAACAACTACTAACAACTACTAACGTAGATACCTAGCAACATCTAGTGACCAGATCAAGCTAATGCAGGATAAATATTAGGAATGAGCTCCTACACATACGTAAGTCCGAGCCCAAAGGTAAGCTAAAACACTGGGTTTATGCTTTCATTTCATCAAGGTTTTGTTCTAGCCAAAAATCATTCCATTCTGCATAAAATTCACTAGGTTTAAAACAGCTATTTGATTTAATCAACATTCATATTTTGAGAAAAAAACTCCATTAAAAAAAAAAAAGTTTCCCAAATCCCACACAGTCAAACAGGTGAAAAAAGAAATGTGAAATTGTTGGAAATTGTTGATGTACTAATAAAAATCTGTATATTGAACCCTGATTTTAAGCAGCATTGCCAGTGTAGAATCATTGAGATCTCCATGACTTGGACTGAGAACTACGCTGTATCTTCATTTAGGAGTTCACAATTTAATACATAACCTATTAAAATATCAGCAATAAGAGGTCTTAAGCAATATGTTTAACAGATGGTGGCTACTCCAACTGTGCAGGGGTGCTGAAGTTATAGGTAAAGCAGCAGAACTTCTTTCTTTTCTTTTCTTTTTTTTTTCTTTTTTTTTTTTTTTCCACTTTTTAAATATTGCTTTTATATGATGGAAAATGTAAATGGAGGCAGAAAACTTTCTTCTGCTTTTTTTAACCAGTGCCACTGACCAGCTGTTTCCCATATTAACTTTATCAAAGACCTGTAGGGGAAAATGTACCATTCTTTGTGTAAACAAATTACCAGCAAAAAGGCAAAAGTGGCAAATTTGTTATTCTGTTCATCAGCAACTTCAGATATAGACCTCTAGGGCCTAATCCTGAATTTGTTACACACCCACAGACCTGATTTGTCAATCTTGTCGTTTTTCAAAAATTAATCCCAACTAAGATAGGATGCAAATTCAAAGCAAAATAGCCCTTCTTGGATACCAGCCCATATATGCAAATCTTTGCTAAGAATTACAGCATCTTGTTTGGGATGATTTTTTTTCATCCCAAAAATAAGCGGTTTTCAGATTACAATAACCATTCAAGGATGGCTCTCCCAGAAGGAATTGAAACCCAGGCAGCAACTCCAGGGCAAATTGAACACTGAAAATCCCAGTTCAAGGAAGCCACAGGGAACTGTACTGGGAATATCTCCTCCTAGCGTGTGCCAAGTTCTTCCCTCCTGTCTTGATTGCCCCACTGCACTCCTGGAGGTTGGAGGTCTGGCCACAAACAGTTCAGCCCCCAAGACACATAAAGACCCACAATGTTTCTTCATCCTAGGAAGCCAAAGCTTCTTCCAGGTGACACGTATTTCTGTGCCTCTTCTCAAGCAGCCATGTCAGGTGCAAATACCCCAGGACCAACTGCTTCTTACACATGCTTAGAAACGGCAGCTAAATGAGCATGGCTTGTCAGTCAGATGGCTTTTCCACTGCCTGTTTCTCTGCCAAATCAATCCCAAAATGTCAGGCAGGAAGAACATAAGGAGTTGAGTGACTCAAAAGGATGGGCAGGCAAATGATGATGGCCCTTGGGAGGGGTGGTTTTTTCATAGGAAAAAAAATTACAAGTGGGGGCTCAATTCAAATGTGCTGGACAAAGCATGTTTCTTAGCATGGCTAATGCTCTGCTCGCATTCCTTTCTTTCTCTGGCCTTTGGTGAGTTTTTTCTTCTTCCCTGCATGGAAATTTGTTTCTCAGTCATGTTTCTGCACAAAGGCACTAAAAGACAAGCTGATTTCTCTACAGTACAACCACAGTAAAGCTTCTGGTAGGAGCCTACTTTGGAAGAGCTTTACTTTCATTTCAGAGAGGAATGGTACAGATTACTTTCTCATCAACAGCCACAAGGAGCAGAGCCACCTTTGTGTCCATCATTCATGTAGGTGCTACCTGTCTATGTGGTAAATACACAAAGGAGTTGCCTAGGGGTGGCATTAACAGTGCTAAAAGCAGGCGATCCCAATATCATTAGGCAAGAACAAATGTCTCATGACCCAAACCATGCAGGTCCGCTCCAAGTGAAACCCAGCACCTCACCAGTTGCAGGTCAAGTGGACATGGTTAAAACAAACTCTTCCACATTCTTACCTGAAAAACAAGGCAAGGCAAAAGAGAAAAAGGAAAGAGATTTTTTAAAAGAATTTTTCTGCTCCCCTTCAGGAAAAGCTTGAAAATAGAACCCCCAAATAGTGTAGCTGCAGAAAGGGGGCAAAAGGAATCCAAATTTTTTTCACTGCAGCATTTTTTCATTGCTCTGCTGACAGAAAAACAAAACCACTCAGTAGTAACATGCCTGACATCTCAAGATAGCTATCCTAGTGGGATACGGGAGAGACTTTTCTATCTTGCCTTCCTCCACTCCATGGCTCACCCACAGCCCAGCCCCAAGCTTCCAAAACCATCAAAGACGGCCTGCTCAGTCTCAGGGAAGAATCCCCTAAAGAACTAAGCAACCTGCACATTGTTCCCAAAAGAGCTTCTGCTCCCTGAGCTTCTCCAAAGCTTTGTTAGAAGTATATCTTCTTCATGCATGTCATCTCTTTTGTTATCTAGGTGTAAAAAAATGACAGCCTGGGACAAAAATAAAATCATGGAAAGTGGTCTGAGGTCAGATTGTCAGTATTGTGTGGATGAGTTGAGGTCAAAGACACCTTATGCCAGAGCACTGGATAGCCTTAAACTCAGGCATCGTGTTGGCAAGACAGAAAAGGTGTTTAGGGTCCATTTCAAAGACTCACATTACCCTCCATCCACCACGGCTGAAGCCCTGATTTTCCCAGATGATGTGTGCTATATATATTTCTAAAGGTGAGTGCATAGCCTGATTATGACCTATTTTATGCAAAGCTTTTTGTTCCTGGCCACATAGGGTACTCATTAAATAATTATTGATCTTTTTAATTCTAGGCGAATGAGAAAGTTCCCATGAAAAGTTATTTTATTATTTAAATTAATTTCCTATGACCTTTCAAACACGTGTTCTCACAAATAACTTTACTGGCAAAAAATGCTGACCAACACAGCAACTCTCCAGTTAAGGTTGCAGGATAAAACAGAAGCCAAATTTGCATCCACAGTCAAGAGCACCTGTACCAGGAATGAAGAGGCAGTCAGGGTATGTAGCAGTCCAGCTACACACATACTTGGTCAAGTACAAGATACAACTTCAGGTTTAGAGTCTGATCACTTGAAGGGACAACTCAAATTTCTGCCTGTGATCCCTGACTGAGGGTCCAGGTCACCTTTTGCACACACAGCCCCTCACACCACAGCAGGAGTCCCATCTCATGGATCATCATGGACCTCCACCTGCTTCATGAGGATCAGCCTGTGGTAGGGGCAGTGCAGGACTACTGCCCTTTTGGCAGCTGCCAAGCCTCTGATCAACTCAAAACATTTGCAGAAGTGCCTCCCAACCCAACACAGGGACATCCCCCACAGCTTTGGGTAGAGAGCCCTCAATAGAAATCTGGAAGTGTTGTTACTGTGGGACCACAGGGCTTTAATGACACACTGATGTGCATCAGAGGTTCTGCCCATCATTTCCAAGTGCATTCTCACAGCTGTGCAAGTCCTTTCATGTACACTCTCTGCTTGGATATGCCAAATGATATTACAGCCTTGGTGTCCAGTGCTGAAAAGGAGCCCTAGAGGTTACTTCTGCATATCTTTGCACATTTGATGAGGGATCCAAGTCCCCTCAGTCTCCAGAAATTTCTAAATATGTGGAGGAATTTATTCTGAGGCATTTCTGTTAAGATTTTGCTCAGAGATTACACAAAACCAAAGGCTGTCTAGTCTACCAAAACAGATGAAACTCCAGTTTTGGAGAGCTGGAAGGTTCCCCTGGGGAGTTCGCTATAAAAGGTAGGTTCAAAACAAACATAATAAATGGAAAGATTCAGGTAAAAGAAGTATCTAAGATCTGTAAAATCACTATTAACATACATATGAGATAAAAGTCTTTGTGTTAATCTACTCATTAAGTAGTACGTGTGCCACAAAATTATATAATCCAACCATGTAGAAAAGAAAAAACAAGTTAATTACTGTAATTCTGGGAGGCAGAAATGTGAAATCCTCAAATTCTCCCAGGCAGATGCTTTTCTGATAACGTGAGGATATTCACAAACCTCCTTGCAAATGCCGTGCTGTGTCCACATGTGCCGATTTTCATTCTTTCAAAGACTTCAGAAGTCAGGCTTAGTGTATATGAGTGCAGCTGATGCCTTTGATTGAGGATATTGTTATTACTGAATGCACTTCTGTCACATTTGCTCATCTGAATGCAACCTCTGAAGAGTTATCTGCACACAAGCTGCTTTAGAGAGTGTGCAGCACAGACCTCTCCTTTTTGATATTACATGTGTTTGTTCTCTTGAAAGGCTTTTAGCCCTGAGGTAAGGATTAGACAACAATTTAGCAGCCTTAAAAGACATCATAAAAAAATAGACTCAACTGTCATCTTCAGAAGAAAGAGGCCTCATTTGGTTTTCAAGGGTGTTGCATTGTTTTTCACACTGGGGTTACTGCTGCTAACAGCAGATGCAAAACAGAATTGTTTCTGCAAACAGAGTTCTAGAAAACCCACTGCTGTAATGTCATTGTGATATAGCCTCTTTTTTTAACCAACGCTCTTCACACACCTAATTTATAGTTCAGACAAAAACAGAACAGAAAGGGAAAAAAAAAAAAGCTATTTCAACTGACAACTTACACCACAATGGAGCCCACAGCACCACCAGCCTGGGCATCAAAACTAATTCACGTGCAGTCCAAAAATCAAAACCAATATATGTGAATAGTATCTCCTTTTGCTCTGGACAGAGCTCCCATCCCACCACCACTCTAGGCAGCATGCAATCACACCATCTCAGCAGCCCTCTGGGGAACATCCACTCCCTCCCCTCCTAGGAAAACAAAATTGTGCCAAGTTAGAGGAAAGAACACAGCAGTATGTTATTTCTTGGAGTACTGTCTTTCTGCTGAAACCCCTCAGGTGACTGTATTTCCCTTCATGCAGCAGGGGTGTATTGCACAGCCTTCTCCAGACAGTGTTGGTGGTGCAAAAGCTCATTTAGGGAACCAGGCAACTAAAAGAGTAAGAACACCCACTGTTGGTCAAGCATCAGCATAGAGCTAGCCCTGTCTTAAAGGCATTTGGTTTCAGTACAGGAAAAGAAGAAGTTAGACTACCAGTCAAAAGAGCTGGCTTTTCTTTTGCTCTTTTGCTAGAAATTTCAAGGAAGCAGTAGCAGAAAAAATCAGAAAAGCCAATAATGAACAAAGCAAGGAAGCACCAACCAGGAGCTGTGGTAGCATGGTGCAGAGAAAAAGCTGAGACAGTGGGTTTCTAATGCAAGCACTGTCAGAAAAGTCTTGAATCTGTTGCAAAGATGCTACTCTTGCTTGATTCAAAGACAGAAGACATGGATTCAAGCCTTAGTGTCTAATGGAAAACACCTGGTGGGGCCCAAACTACTTCCCAAATGCTAGAGTCCAAAAAGGGAATAACAGGATATTCTCACCAACAACTGGGAGCTGCTCCAGAGCATTATTTTTCAGAAAACAATGCTCTGGGCACTGTGGCAAAGAGTTAGACCTCAGTTAGGTGACAAAGTTAGAAAGCTGGTCTCACTTGGATCCTCTTGGTAGTGTCACTGGGGACTGACAGGCTCTAAATAGGCTCTAAATGAGTTCAGCAGAGACATAGCCCATGAAGTTCCAGTTATTATACCACTGTGGTTAGAGTTTGACATGTTATTGACAAGGTTTGCAATGAAAGATATATTTCATCTCATTCTTTCCTCACCAAAGAGCAAGGGGAATCCATTGTGCTGATTCTTCCTCACTGGTTCTTCTTCAAAGTTCAGCCATTTTTGGAACAATTGATCAGACAACCTAGACTGCTGCTAAGCCCTTGTAGCATACAACAGGATAAAGATTTGCTTGTTAATGTTGTCATATTTTACAGCTAATTATTCTGTTAAGTATGTTCTACTGGAGGAAGAAGAGAACCTCCTCAAGTGACTCAGGTTGGAAGGACCTTGGAAGCTTCCAGCCCAATGTGTTGCTTAGAGATCAGGCTGGATATCGAAGCCAGTATAGGGTTCTTTGGGTAGTACAGAGCCTAATGTTTGCCACAGAGCAGCACTCAGCAAAAGAGACTAGAATGAGTCAAAACAGCCCAGCTCTGCAATTAAATACATGAAAAATTACATGCGGAATTATCAAGCCAGGCAAGGCTAGCACAGCATATCACAGTATGAAATTCCCACTGAATTCTCCAATTGTTGAGACATATTCCCACAAGGGTTTGCTGGGGTTTTTTAATTTGCAAACATTGGGCATAAAAAAAAGAAATAAAGCTCCATTGAATTCAAAGTAATCTTTCAAGCAAGTACCTGGGATTTTCATTCAGATGTCAGTGCTTGGCATCTACACACTCCAAGGAAATATGAAGTATATATCTCAATGAGAATGCCCCTGTCAGCTTCAGAGAGAACCAGGATCATGACGAGGACTTCACTGTTGACTTGCCTATGGTTTAAGATGAGAAAATAAGCATGAACCTGGATGACTGAAAAAAGCCATAAAGCCATAGATAGTTATGTGTTCAACCAAAAGCTCAAGCATGGAAAGTACTATTTTGGAAAGTACTAAATAGAATGAAGTCTCAAAGACTGCCTTATGTGGCAGTGATATTTTTGTGGGAATATGATATCAATATCAATGCAGACACTCATGCCTATACCTGCACAGAATGATGCCAGAAACCTAGAAGTTTTGGAAAGACGTACCCTGACTTTCCCAGATTTTTATTAGTGCTACCATAGGATCAAAAGAAAGGCCCTAAGTCCATTTTACCTTGCATCGTAGTATATAAACTGCAACATTTATAGAACACCAGAAAACAGATCATACATCTAAAAAGGGAGACAGGAAAACAACTCTGGGCTTCAGTCAAAGCCCACTCAAAGCAATAAGACAACGATCTATTTGGTCTTTCATGACTGTACATGTCTGAAATCAGTGGGTCTAAATCTTGGATCTAACTTAAGAGGTACAGATTATGCTGCACAGAATGAGTTTATCTGAATATGCAGACCAATGAAAAACATTTGTAGATTATTTTGAAGTAAATTTACTCCACTGACATTATAGGATAAAATTGTTTTTATTTTAAACTATATAGTATGCTCATATGGAGGATTATTTTCCAAAGTGCAATTACAAGAAGATATATAAAGTGAAGCAAAATTGTCAGGTGAAGTGACAAAATAGAAAGAAGTTAGGTTAGATGTATCTACCAGTTTACTACATATTCTGTCACAGGAATGGAGACTGCTAGGGGTTAACAATGGAAATAATTATATCTTTAAAAATAACATTATTTTATTAGCCTGGTAAGAATCATCAATGCACATACTAACAAGATGAAAGACGCAACTTACTAACATATAGGGTTATGAACTTGAGGAGCTGGTCATAATACACTAGCTGGAGCTGACAGCCTTCTGGCTTACATTCTGCACGATATAACCTGTCTTCCAACACCCAAAGAAATTAGTTTTTCTCTCTGCCGTGTAAGATGCACACCCATCTATTTTTGTGCAGATATACGGATCCTGATGTGAGGCCTGCTGAAATTTGTAGGAAGGCTCTTATTCATCTCAGTGGAGCTTTGGGTTAGCCTGTAGCTGACAGGAATTTAGACTGCATTAATGTTATGCATTGGCATAGTTGAAGGTTCATATATTTCCCTAACGAGCAGCCATCACAAACCCCCTGAAAATACATTTATCAAATCATATCTGTTGTATGACACCACTTCTTTCATACTTTTTGCATCTTATTTTATTGCTGATGATGTCTTTTTCTTCTGTATGACTCAAACTAATAAACTAACTGCCATGCTGGTAACAAAAACCTGGAGTCAGAGGCACCCTGTTATAGCATGCTGTCCAGACAGACTAGAGCAGCTCTGCCCCCAGACAGTACTTAAAGAAGAAGACTTAAGAGCACACCTGCATCTATTCTTCTGCCCTGAGAAGAAAATATCCATCCAGCCTTGCAAGATGTGAGTGTTTAATCCTCGTGGAAATCTTATTACAACGAGATGGCAAAGCTGTTATTATTGGTCGCACAAACATTACAAGACAGACATCTAAACAAAATTATACATTTTGATTTAAAAACAAGGATTAAAGTTAGTTTTCAGTGATTATGATTCCTGGCACAAAGTGCTCCAAACACAGTATCAGTGTGCATTTTTTCTTTCCTTACATTTATTAAAGCATCTATATAAAAGTGAGATTTCATCGTGAATGCACAAGGTAAACACAATCTTAAGATTGTACTTAGGAAATGGTCTTTGTTAAATTATAATCTCTTGAGCTTCACTCTATATTCCAGCTGTCATTAGAAAGAATAAAGTGTACTTTTTCTATGTCTTGTTTGTTTTAAACATTCAGGATTCAAAACTATGTAAAATGTGAGATTTGCTGTACCAAAACACAAATGCATAGTGTTGTTTGAGGGAGACAATGAAAGTCTTCATATATGTCACCACTGATACCCTAACAGTAATTTGTAATTTGGAAATACCCCATGTGTTTATTTCAGCCATCAGAAGCCTCCTTAATTTATAAGAAAAGTTACAGTTCACTTGTTATGTAGGGTTTTCTTTCTTTGTTAGGGGTGCAAGAATAGAGTTTAGCCATACATTCAGACACAGAAGCTACTGGCTACAGCCATCAATGTGAGCAGTGCAGCAAGCGAGAACTGTGTTGCAACATCATGGTGGAGAGATGACCAGCCTGGTCCTCATACATTGGCACACCACCAGTATCTCCCTTTCTGGGAGACGACCCTCACCCCTTGCTCTGACATCAGCCCAGACCAATGGCACTCTCGTTGGAGCCCCAGCCCTAGCTGTGGGCAGCCCTCGCCACCCTGCAAAGAGAGCTCCATGAGCATGTGGGGAGATCAGATACCCCTGAGCCTGCTCTCAGATACCTCCACATCACAGTGCCCTTTCAAACTATCTGGAAAGAGAGTGTTCTGCAGGCACACTGGGACACCACTGTCCTCTAAGCATAGGGCATGCACATCGCTTAGTGGGATATGGCATTTTTCTGTGCTAACACTGAGGAAAAACATGCATACAAAAACCCTGAAAAAGTTCATGTGTGTTCCCCTGTTCAGCAAATTACTCAGCTTCCCCAGTGCATTTGGTATTATCAGTATGGTGTTTATTGCCCCAACTCATTAGTGCTGCCCTCCTACTCAGGAGCCACGTTGGGCTCCCCTGCATTTCCTCATGGATCGTTTCAGATTCCTTGAGTCCTCCCACATCCTCCATTCCTTTGCCAGGGCTGCAAGCTTACAGTTCCCCCCTGCTCACCTTCTAATGATGTTGGCAAGGCAGGCACTGTGCATGTCCACACACCAGCAGAGACATGCAGTCTGGGTACCCTCCACATGGGGACGTGCAGCAGCAACAAGGGGTCTGGCTACTAAAGCATAAAGGCCCTGAAGATGCTGAAGTCCACACCACCATGGGGATGCAAGGGAAAACTGTGCAGAAGCATAAGGTATGAAGAAGGGAAAACTAAGACATGAGAAGAAAAAAAGAGCAAAATACTGAGAATCTATGGATAGATTGAATAACAAGGTCCCAAATCTTACAGAAGAACAGAGAAAGGCAAGAAAAGATTAAACAAATAACACTGAGAGATGTGAAGGGAAGCATACGAATAAATAAATAAAAAAAAAATCAGAGAGAAAGGAGGACAGTAATGCTCAGTGAAACAAGGTCTAAAGAGTGGCTATTTTAGGATCTGGAAGCATTCATTCAAGGTCAATAGTCATATCTCCAGGAAAAGTAAATCAGCACTGGATGAGGACTTATATTACACCTTCCCAAGCAATGTCACACATTGTTTATGCAATGATAAGTCTCTGAGATCTCCTTATTGTACAGGTTTCCCAGGGAAGGGACATGCATACACCAGGTGCTGCATTCATTACTGTCACATGATACAACCAGAACAACCACTCAAGAACAAGGACTCAAACAAAATGGGCAATGAGGTTTGCAGAGAACTGTCTCGTAAGAATAGGGCATGTTGCAAGCAACCAGACTTGAGGCAGCTTATACTAATAAATTCTAGAAAATTGGTTACTTGGTCATTTCAGGACAAATGCAAGTATAGAAGCTGTGACTACCCAACATCCCCCATAGATATCTCCAATGCAGGAGGGAACATCTGAAAAAGAGGAAGACTTTGGTAATGTCTGGTGGAGAGAGGGGACCAAAAGACGAGCTTTAGAGATATTTGGTTTATGCTCAGAGGCGGGGGGAAACACACCAGAAAGTGGATTGCATCAGTGGGTAGAAGTTTGACTTGATAGACTGACCTTGAGCTTGTCTGGGGTGAGTAGTTTCCACACCATCAGCTTCCAGTACTAGGTGCAAGCACCATAGGCCATAATGTGGAGTTTTTCTAAAAACCTTATTTAATCCATGACACAGAAGAACATATTTAAAGGTCTTCTGTGGAGAACAATTTTTTTTCATTTTGAATTTTGTATGCATTGTTGCCAAAAAATAAAATCATATACAAAATTACAGAGCTACAATGGTCAGTGAGCCACAGATCGCAGAACGGGGTGCAACCAGGAGCAGAGCAAGGAGATGCTTTTAGATCTGTGTCTTTGCAAGACTTGACAAACACCTGAGAAGTGATGCTTTATCAAGTTTCCTTCAAAATCGAAACCTGCCCTTTTTTGATGCCAGTCAAGTCCTGTAAGAAGGGTTTCACAAATTCAGGTATTACAGGATTAGAATCAGATATTTGGCAGAAAAAAATACGAATCCACATTTTTCTTTTGAGCCTCAATTTTAAACAGATGGTTCTGGCATTGAGGACAATATCCTAAAACATAGGCAGTCCATGTATACAAAAGTAAAACTGTCTAGCTCTAAAGTGATACACTGAAGAGGATATTGAGTAAGAGGAATCTCAGAGGGAGGTTTGTTTTTATTTTTTTGAGTTGTAAAAGCATAAACCATTTTTGACATAGCAGTGTTATTTCTCATTGCACTTGTGTATTCTTATTCTGAGTTTTTACTAATAGGAATGATAAATTGCAAATAATTTTTTATTCTTGAGGTATTTAAAAAAAAATAACTGACACATTTAAAATCTGCAGGCTTAGCAGGTCATTAATTACTTCATTTAAGAGTTGACAGGTCTCATGTCATGCTATATGCTGTTTTTCAAACTGTCACACCCACGCTCTGCCTAAAAGCTGCTGAGTATAAACGTCATCATTTATAATGCAAAAAGGGTATCATTGATTATGTCCTGATTATTCATCATAATGCTTTCTTTCATGTGTACTTAATCATTGTGGTTCCTTGGAATATGCAAACCTTTCAGGCAAATCTTTCTACAGAGCAAGCCAAACAACAAGCTGAACTGACACCAGCTGGGTAAATAGGGCTCAGGACTTTGGGAACAATGCAGTGGCACAAACCCCACCTACGGCCAAAGGAAGCCATTTTTGGAGAAGGGGGTGGCTCAGGCAGAAGGGACACTGCAAAGGCTCTGCAGAGCTGAGATTTTATTTCCACTGCTGAATCCATGCACGGCCCCAAGACTGGGTTCACCATGACGTCTTCTGGATGACAGTGGCAAACACTGCCCTTTTCGAACAGGTAGCCGCTATGGCAGAACCAACAATAGCAAAAGTATCAGGAGAATATAACAGTGTGGTCAGGTAATGATTTCCACCAAAAAAAATTTACTTCATCACAACTATTAGCATGTGATCTTCCAGGAAAAGCTGATGATGCAGCAAAGCCCATGCAGATTTGGCCTCCAGAGAAAAGGGAACGTCCACTAGCAACAGTCTCAAAAAACACACTGCTCCCCTCCTGAGGATTCCTTAAAGAGTTTTCTTTTACGGAGGAATTTTACCAGGGCTAGCATTTCCAGTAGTTACAGAGACATATGCCGTAAGGGAAACATAAATTATAGAATCACAGAATGGTTAGAGTTGGAAGGGACCTTGAAGATCATCAAGTTCCAACCCCCCAGCCATGGGCAGGGACACCTTCCACTAGAGCAGGTTGCTCAAAGCCCCATCCAGCCTGCCCTTGAACATTCCCAGGGATGGGGCATCCACAACTTCCCTGGGGAATCTATTCCAGTGCCTCACCATCCTCACAGGAAAGAAGTTTTTTCTAGTATCTAACCTAAATCTCCCCTCTTCTAATTTAAAGCCATTACCCCTTGTCCTGTCACTAAACTTCCTGACAAAGAGTCCCTCTCCATTATCATGTTCTAGAGCTTTACCAACCAAGACAAATAAAAATGTGAAGTACAAACATCTGACCTCTAATTAGCTAATAAATGAAAGTTATTCAGCTATTCAGAAAGCTATTTTTAATTGGGACTTAAAAAAAAAAAATCACAACTCTGTGGAGCTAGAACCATTTAATGCTATCTTTGGGGGGTTGTTTTTTCACTAAAAAGTATAGTATCAACACCACCCTAGAACCCTATGGAGCTACTGAAGCTCCATGGTGCATCTCCATAGGTGCGTTGTACCTGTGCAAGTACAAACCCAATGTTCTGCTTTACTGACGTGGCCCATGCTGAGGATATGGGAGTCTCTGCAGGCTGGATTCCCTGGCCAGTGTGACGGGCCATGCCCACTACTTTGGGCTCACGATCCTCCCAGAGCACCAACTGTCAGAGCAGAGTGGGAAGCTCGCCTCAGAAATGAGATTCACTGTGTTTGGAGCTCAAGCTTGGCTTCTGCAAATGTATTTTTGAAAGGAAACTCAAACCTTAAAATATTTATCAGTTAGAGGAGAAGAGCCCTGCAATCCCAAGTGCTTTTAGCCTTGGGGGAAGGAACCTGAGGAGCCAGTTTTTCTCCATCTAAAAATGGGAGCGAGAGCATCTCTAAACACTGGCACAGGCAATGCTTCAGCTGACAGAGATGAAATTATCCCCAGAGGAGCTGTATTTCTCCTATTAAAAAACCCTTCGTTATCACATCTGTGAACACAAAGCTCTGGTTACTTGGCAGATGTATAACCATTTTAAAGGCTGACCATCATCTGGTGGGAATATCACTACATGGCACTAGTCAGAGCAGGAGGGAAAGGTTTGCTTTTTCATTATTTCTGACCTGGGCACCAAGGAACCTTGGCTCTGTCCTCCACTGAGCTTGTTGGCCACTGTAGTCAAAGGAGGGGCAGATACAGCCCTGTTGTGAAGCGGGGCTGGAGAGCTGTAGCCACGGGGACAGAATGAGGAAGGCTCCTGCCTCCTCAGATCCTGGGTACAGCCATAGGACCCCCAAACTATGGATGGTACCTCTGCTCCAGTGTGGGAGGCAGGGAGGGAGGGAGACGAGGGTCTGATCCTACAGGGATCTTTGTCACTTCAGGCAGGCCCAAAAATACAATACCTCAAAGGGCAGTACAAGGAAATGTATATAATTTTAAAGTGTTCTGAAGCGTCTGCCATATATTTACCAAAAAAAATTAAATGGAATATTTCAAATCATCTTTCCATTCTTTATTTGTCCCAATGTAACCACAGTCTTATTCAGGGGTCAAGATTCTTTTGTGCTGAACTTTGCGGGCTGAAGGAAATTGCTGGTGGGCTTCTCAAAATCAAACTGCAACCAATTTTCTTTCTGAAGATCTTAATGAAGCACTCTGAGCTGATTTATACATTAGACAGACCCACACCAAAACTCCAGATCTGGTCACTCAAGGCTGGACCTGAATAGGGAAAGTTGTAACAATATGAAAAATTTCCTTTATGAAAAAACGCAATTGATAATTCATTCTCTGAACACTCACCCTATGAATGCTGAGTCTGAAGGACAGATTTTTCAGTATGAAAAGGTTTCCTTGAACCAATTATCTTAATATTAAGTAATTTTTATTTAAAACAGAGCTTGCAAAAATCTGAATTCCTTATTTGACAAAAAAACCTACCTACAGGAAGAAATATGTATCCACAATGCATATCTTTCTATGGGTAATACTATACTCCTCAGAGGATAGGATAATGGAGTTTTCCAATTTTACAGAGGAAAACCGAGACCCACAGATACTCAAAGGTTGCCCACATCCATGGAGGAGAATCAGGGGATTGAACAGACACTGTACAGTTTGCTACCTGATCAACTGGACACTTCTTCCCTTGCAAAACGCAGGCTTGGGGACAAGGGGAATCTATTAAGGGCTCTCCAAAAAATGCAAGCCAAAAAATCCACCACTTTTAAACACTGAGGTTACTCGAGTAGTGTCAATGTTAAGATTAAAATGGAGACCAGCATTACAGATCACAATGGCAGAAAACGTAGCACTGATAACATTATCTGAAAGGTTAATTAATGCATAATTGTTCCTTGGATCCTTTTTCTTTTGTTCCAAAGCAGGTTGTTTGCCAAGCAAACGCCAATAGATGTGTGAACCACCTACAGCAAATGTTCATACAATGAAAGTTTCAGAAGTGACTGGTGATATTTGCTCAGGTATTATTTTCAGCCACCTGCACTGAGTTTACAAAGCGGGCGGCAGCCATCCTATCTTTTGTATTTCCAGCTTTTGTTGCTGAGCTACCACAACTCATTCCCATCACTGAATATAAACATGGCTGATTTCTTCCTCTGCCCAAACCTCAGGGCTTCAAGAAAGAGATCGTATACCCCAAACACAGGAAGGGACTCTCTTCCTTTGAACTCTTTTATGATCCCAGGCAAAAGCTGTGTTTTGAAATCCACAGCAGTGGATTGTGATCTAAGGGATGTTTTCCTAAACATCAAATGAACTTGAGAAATAGGCCAAACAGCAACATCAAACCTCCAGTAAGTTTTCTCTGGCCACATCTTTCTGTGGCCTTGAGGTTGGCTCTCTGATAACTCAACGTGGTTATGCTATTCCCACATGTGAAGAATTAAGGAAATTATTGTGAGAGATTGTGGGTGCCACTCTTATTATAGAAAGCAATAATAGCTTCTTTGTAAAAGTCACCTTCAGTGTGACTTTACAGCATACAACAAGGAGGTAATACCTAACCTAAGTCCAGAAAGGGTGGCAGAGGAGTCAAGGGCCAGCAATGCCAGAGGTTTAGGTCCAGCAGAGGAGCCGAGTTTTTAGCCCACAGTCACTTGAAAAAGCTTTTAATACAAGTGCAAGAGAGAAGGAGAAAAAAAGCCTGGAAATTATGCAAAGCACATGGATGGAAACAGCTGATAGGAAACAGGACTGTTCCCTGCTAAGAGGGGATAAGGGAGAGTGCAAGGCAGCTGTGCAGAAATAGACTCAGATTAAACCATCGTGGAAGTGATCAGAGGAGAATTTGCAGAATTGCATTCAGGGGTTCATTACTTTCTGTGGGTCTCTTCTTGAATGCATCAAGAATTTTTTTAATAAGGCTAGCTATTCCTTAGTTTATTGTCACTTGAACCCAGGAGGATGCAAGTGGAATATCTGACCTGCTCCAGATGCAGAAAGCATCTTAACAAACGGTGTTTGGAAAGCCAAAACTATAGCAGATACCAGCAGCTCAGTAGCTAGATAACAGGGTCACGCTGCCCAGGAAAGGTACCAGGCACGTAAAGGAGCTCAGTGATGGCCCAGGGTAAGGGCATGTATTGACTAGTATATCCAAGCCAACTTTACCATAAATGACATATGATTTGTACGATATGTATGATAGGTTTGTACCTATCACAACAGTTTTGGCTGTCCAGAGGGTGGGCTGAGGCCTGAGTGATGCCATACATACATTTGTTGACATGGTTATCTGCTCTGTAATGTAGTACAGGATTGCCTTCACTGTCTGCCTTCTGAATAATAAAATGGTAGGGATATTTTGCAAAGTGCATCTCTTCTAAACTACAAGCGTCAGCAAAAGCATTAAGTGGCCCGTTTCCCGCAGTTGTACCTTGGAACAGAGGAAAAACACCCTAGACTGAAAACCAACCTGAAAGATGATTTTTTAAATGGTTTTCCAGATAAATTTCAGAGACATACCAAGCACTGTAGATTGAAGCAGTTAAACAGTTTCAGACTCAGCTTGTGTCACTGTGTGCCTGCAATACCAAGAAACCTGGGTGCTACATAGCAATAGTGTGTCTGCACAGAAGACTCAGTCTTTCAATCCAAGTAGTACTTTTTGCATAAATGAGAACTGAATGAGGGACACAGGGACGCAAGGCCTTTTTTTTTTTTTTTTTGCATAACTGCAAGAGATCAGCAAGTTAAAAAATACCAGGCTCTGACCCTGTACCGTGGTCTAATAGGCAATAACCTGCAGTGGTCTTCATGGACATTATGTGGATTTTGGTTTTTAAGTGTCCTCAGGCCTTTCTCTTGGACTAGGACCCAACGTGCTCAGCACTGTACAAACTTAGTACACAAAATGCCCCCATGCTACAAAATATTTACAGCTGAACTACAAACCAGAGAGATGCAGGCAAGAAACACAGGGAAACAAGTGCAATTATTTGTAAACAGCAAGGCAAAGGAGCGATAACAAGGTGGCTTGGCAGACGCAGGCATCTCATCCTGCGTATGGTCTTGCTTGCAGTTAACAGATGGAGACCTATTAAAGCCAGGGTAAAGTACTGAAGGTGTTTCTGAATATGTCTGTGTTTCTGGTTTTAATTTGGAGAGGTGATTTTGCTGCTGTTTGAAATGGACAAGAAATTGGCCCCATATCAATATGCAGATTATAAACTGAATGACAGGCAATACAATGCTATTGTACACTGGCAGCGATGCTGTTGTTGAGCTGACAGCTAGACACCCATAAGGATATTGCCAAGGGGCAGCCAAGACTTTTGTTTGGACAGAAGGTGATGACCTGGATTAGAGAGGTGTACCTCTGACTCATCAGTACGAAGATTAGCATTGTGTTTACAAGCAAGATTACCCTGGGAGAAGATGTAGATTATTTCACAGACTCCAGAAGAATTATTTATGCAAGTGTATACTATTTAAAGTGAGTAAAATTTTAAAAATCTGGCTTACAAAAATACATCCAGCTCAGAGGAAACTTCCTTAACCCTGTCATTTATTTGCCCTGTGATATGTTTGAACTAATTCTTTATCACATTTTATATTGCAGCAGGTACAGACAATTCGTATGACGCAAAAGGGAGGGTGTATTTGTTTTGGAAAGTGCTGAGGTAAATTCCACATCTGTCATTACAATACAAAAAGAAAAAAAAACAAAAACGCACTGCTCTTTCAGGTGAATAGCACTGTTGCCACAATATGGCTAATATCTCAGGGTATGAGCTCACCCTTGGTCCTTATCGTCTTCCATGCTGCCATTTTCATCAGCGCTGGGATGTATAGCTCTCCACCACTGCATCAGGAAGGAGGAGGCTACTGACATGTCCTATCCAGTGAGCATGTTATCAGCCAGGGCAGCAGCGCTTCCATGTGCTGATAGCACAGGACACGAGCAGTCCTTCACTGCAGAAATCCACAATATGTCACCAAAGATCTTATCATCAAGGAGCTGTTTGCTCTTCAGAGCGGAAGTGTGCAGTTATCTTCAAATATTCAAGAGGCGTGTTCCCCACAACCCTTCAGAGCAAATGGAAACAGATGGAAACCTCAACACAGGAAGAGGCGCACTTGCCAGAATGGCTTTTTCTCATCCAGATGCACATATGCAGCATGGTCCTCTGGCAGCACTGAACGGTGGGTGGGCTACAGGACTGGCTGCTACTACTTTGAGATCTAGGATTTATCTTTTTTTAGCTCAGGCTGAAGAAGCTGTCATTTTAACATCCCTGTGTCAGTGCTACTCTCAACGACACCCTGAAAAGCAGAGAATCATCTATGTTTCTATGCAGAAAATGGCAACAGAGCCCTTGCAGATGCTAAGAAACGTGGTTAAGATCCACACCATACACATCTTAGGGCCCACAACTGCCACATCACGCATGAGGCATAAGAGGCAATTGGCTCAGGAGACCATCAGGTCAAAAATATCCTGCATGCAAGCAGAGCTAAGACAAACAAAACTGCAGTATGCTCTCTACTACTGGACAGGGATCTGTTTCTCACTGCTTAGTGGTACAAAGTGAGGACACAGTACAATGGAACTTGTTCCACTGAGTTAAAAAGTTTCATCCAGAAATTAGCCGTATTAGCATGCAACTGAAACATGTAATTGCACTGTGGGCAAGCACAGTGCTCAGCTGCCAGGTGAAGCTAGAGAGTGCCCAAGTCCTACAGACTGCACATTAAAACACGTCATACAGTGAAGACACCCTGACAATGCAAGACATTGAGGTGGTTTTGAGATTCATACAACCTTCTAGGCGTGTGCAACATAGGAATGAAATGTAATCATCCTCATGAGGCACATTTTAACCCTGCACAGGTTGTAGAAGGCAGTATGAGGCCCAAGGCAATGCTGACAAAAAAGCAGTGGCTTTTGTAGGTACATTGGTACTTCAGTTAAAAGTTGTACCTGTGCTATCAGGTTCTGATTAACTGGATGGCTAAGCAGGATGGAGCTCAAATCATCTGTGAATCTATGAGATCATTAACATCTCTAATCACCTGAAAACTGACCAGCTTCTCCAACCAGTGCTGTGGGTTGCTTCCCTGCACCTCTATCAGCACTGGAGCCAGCTCTGCACCAGCCCACGTATGTTTGCAGAAGCTGTCATTATACATATCCTGTGTCTTATTTCCTTGATACAGTCCTCTATAAATCAGTCAGAAGTGTAATAATTACAGTGAAAATGCTGTAAAATTCTTGTCTTTGGGACACTTCTTTGGCTCTGTACATATGTTGGAAGAATAAGCCACCATATCACCTTTGCTTTGGACTCTCAAAGGTGCCTAAGGCAATCAGGCACTCAACACATTGATTTTCTTTGGGGACAGCTCAAACACCTTTGAAAACCCCAATTCTTGTGCTTTTCCAAGCAGATGTGTCCCCTTGGGAGCATGATTGTCCTAGGAAAGGCACTGGTTTTGTACCCCTTGCTGTCTCAATATTCTGTGATTCTGTGATTTCCCTTACACCGTTCAGTGAAAGCGAACCACAACATTCCAGTTTTTTTAATTACACTGCTGGTCCGTACACACAGTGAGAGTATATCAGTGCTGAGGTTTTCGTGGTAAGCTGGGAGAGGAGTTAACAACACGCTACTAGCACTATCTAACCTCAGTTGTTTTATCCCAACATGGCTGTGGTTTGGTCTTCAAACAAGCCGAAAGATAAGCAAATATCTGATATGACCCCATCGTGTATATTTTATGAAAGCAAACAGCACCATGTAATGTTGTGATTCATACCTCACTGCTGAACACTCAACAAAGTAATCACTTCTCCACAACAGGTGTTGCACATGCTTTTATTCTTCCCCAGAACGAACACCAAATATGAACAACCACAAGGGAATCCCATGCAGAGATGGCTGAGGACAGAGGGAGATCTCTGCTCTCTCTATAGCCAGAATAGACTCCAGGGGATCTTGTACTGGGTTTGCTCCAGTTGTTACAGGCAGGTAACCAGATAAAAGACAGGTAAAGGGTACGTGGTTGTAGAGCTAGAAGTTAGGTTTTTTTGATTCCTGTTGCCTCTTTAATGGGGGCACCCTATCTTCCTTGTCACTAGCACCTCAGAGTTACATTTCTGTAACTGTTCATTTGGTTTCTTCTTAAAATAATGTGTGGACTATGGAAAAAGGAGAATCTTATTTCAGCAAAGCATCTCATTGCAAAGGCATCCTGGAAAAAGCAGAAAAAGGCAAAAAAACATCATTCACGTCATTAGTAGAATCACACAGCTCAAAAACTAAAAACAATTGTGCATAGTGCTCAGCTCCCTTGAGACCTGACATTTAAATCTCATATATATTTCCTGCAAGTATTACAAGAGCTTCTTAAAAATATACTTGTCTGCAGCTAAGTGATGAAGCACCAAATCCAAGCCATACACACCAAAAATCTTAAACCAACTACTCATTATCATCTGTTATTCTAAATAATTTTGAATTAAGAAATGAAAAATTGAGTAAGAGACACACTGAGCCAAGGTTACTAACATGGCTTTTTAAACTTGCATTTATGTCTCAAAACATCTGCAGGAGAACTATAAGGCAGAAATAAAACACTGTTTTGTTTTGAAATGGACTTTCAGGATCCTAAGGTCCTGGAATACCACTGAAATCCACTAAACTGGTCATATTTCTCTTTTAAACATTATAGGATTTTAAATTATGTGCGGTTTATAAGGAGTAAGACATTGTTACAGTGCCAGTGCTTTTCCCTTAAAAGCTTATCCTGACTAAATGAAATTTGTAACCCAGAAAGGATATGCCAAAGAAAGGCTCTTAAAGATTTAAATAATAAAAATGTTGAGCAATTCTTAAGTCTTTTCTTAAGTCACAGAGTTGGACAGCTTAAGCAGACACAGGAGACTTGTACATTTTAATAAGCTCAATTGTCTACATAAAAGGGTAGACACTGCAAGTTTCCAAACTGCAACCCTATCACCTGCTAATGTGTGGGCTCTGCACTGTACTTTTGGTCCTTTGGAAACAACTGCAGACCTGTGCCAATTCCTCTTCTTGTTTTAACTTTCTCAAATTCATTGCAGCACTGAAGTATTAGTCCATCATTCTGGGAGGCTACATTAGCAGTTCCTTTCACTCAGCTATGAGTAATTTGGTTTGTTATTATTTCAAGTTCTCTCTCAAGTTAATCCTCTGCAAAATCAGAAACCATCTATTTTACTGCTCTTGATCAGCGTGCTCCTCAAGCACCATGTGAGTCCAACCCCACCGATGTCTTTCAGAAATTAGCTGTTATCAACTAGCTTTCCTGTGAGCTGCATTACTGAAAAATATAATGGCATGCTTATATTTTCAGCTGCTTTGCTAGGAGTTTAGCACACAAACTATCCATTCAGGAAGTAGAAATTGCCTCCCGTGCCCACTTTGTGGCTTATGGGCATATAACGCACCTTCCATGGTTATGGAGCTGGAAGAGAGTGAGCAGCAAAACATACATTGGTGAGGCTACTGTATGGCAGCTTCTGAAAATAAAAACATAGAAAGAAACAACAACTCGTTACGAGGACTAAGAACATTTATCCTAATGTCCAGTCTCTAATAAGCAGTCAGGACAGATGTTCAAGGGAAAAGCATAAGACACAGAATAAGTATGATGGTCTTATTCCAGTCTGCATCCAGTCCATCAGCTCTGTCCTTGTCTTGACCCTTTTGGAAACTGTTTCTTCTTTTGGCCTCCAGAACTTCTTGCAGCAATAAGCTCACAAACCATTACGCACTACTATGAAAAACTTTCCCTTTTTATTTTTTCGCTTTATAACCCCAGTAGGCACCCCCTACTGTTTGTGTTTTGACAAAGAATATTTACCCTTTCCCTATCTGCCTTCCCCATACTATTTAGGATTTTATAGTCTCCTGTCATAACCCCTTCCTATCCCATTTGTCTGTTTTCCAAAACTTAGGAAAATGGGCAGGTTTACACTTACTTTCTGCAGGGATCACGTTGGTCTGTGCTCTTCTCTTTACCTTTGCGAGTTTTGTTGTGGTCAAGAAGTGATAATCAGAGATGTGCGTTCTATTATTTAAATTACATTGCATTGCATTATGCTACACTATGCTATATTATTGCTATCTAAAAGCAGTTATACTCATGAGTTATACTGAGGCTGAAAAATGCTCTGTTCATTCCCTGTCCTTTTCTGAGTAATCTCTAATAGTCTTTTTGCCTTTTTAACTGTTGCTGAGCACTGAACCTGTATTTTCATATACCACAACCCAACAGTCATAAGGTTTACCTTGAAGGCAGTCAAATCCCCAGTCTGAATATCCCATTGACTTCAAAGTGTCTCAAACGAAGAACAAATGAGCAATGGAGTGAATCTGTTCCAGAAGAAAAGGCTGAAATGTGGCCTGTGTACCTCTTAGCTCCTGTTCGAAAGGCTCGTTGTGGAAAGTAAGTGGAAGAATGGCTATTTTGCGTAGAATTGAGTTTTACCCCAAATCATTTGAACTGTCGGCATGAATTCCGCAAGAGACATTCTGATTCATTTATTTAACTTTAAAAGGTCAGAAACAGTGCATATTTGGCAGACACAAATCCTTTTTGCTCATTCTGACCATAAACAAACTGTTCTAGGGAAGGCTCTGCCTCCATTTCTTTTGTTGCTGGTGGCTTTCTGCAGATCTGCATAGCTCTCCAACACAGAAATTATATACTGAAGAGCAGGGACACAGGTTGCCTGGGAGGGGCACTAAAATGAATGCATTCAATCAATAAAATTGAGTGCAGCTGTATGTGCTGTGACAGGGAGATGAACATTTGGAAATGGACCCTAAAATAACCTTAAAATTACACCACATACATAATAATTTTAGACATTAAAACATATTAAGAATTATTAAAGCAAGTAAAAATATGCATTTCTAGAATTTTTAGGCTCTAAAACATTATGTACAAATTAGAGCAACTGACTTAAAGAAAAAACAACTTCTAATGCTACGTCAAATCAAAGAAGTCTCAATCTTGGCTGGAACTTCAATGTGCTTTCAAATATAACGAAACAAATAATCACAGCCCAGGTTACAGGGTTTATTTAAAAGGTCATTTAAAAACATACCCCATCAGCTGGCACCTGGGGAAAGCTACATAGCGAACTCTGATACTGTGCTACCCAAAAGCAGCCCATCAGTTCTGCAGAAAGCTTCTGCTGGGAAAAAATGCATCACACGCTCAGAAGTGATTGTTCAAGTGAAAATGAAGACTAATGCTTCTGCAACCCTTGTGACTATTGCATACACTCTTCTCTTTCCTAAATGCCTTGCAGTCACATCTATATCTCCCTCAGTATGGAGAACCAGACTGTACTACTGTGACACCTGTTTCCCTCCCC
>VZTM01022374.1:0-26662 GCA_013400555.1 Jacana jacana | reverse complement strand
CTTCCCTTCCTTCCCTTCCTTCCTTCCTCCCTCCCATCTCTGACACAAAAGGATGTACCTTCCAGCACTGCCAGGTTCATTAGAAAAATGTTGTTCCCAAGTTGTCATCTACAGATGGATCCAGACTATCAATTCTAGACTGTCGTGAAAGACCCCAAAACCTTCAGGTTTTAGACCCAGTGCCCTTATTTGGATCCATGACTGCTGCACCCTTCTATGTCTGAAAGATGCTGGTGCGCTAACATTGCCATGGTTCCCCATGCTGTCTCATTGACCACATGGTCCTGCACATATTGCACAGGAAGTAAGAGGTTAAATGACATATGCAGAACTATTCTGCTGGGTCTGGCATCACACCCTCCCCTTCTGGTGAAAACACTTGACTGGAACTTTTTTTGTAAAAGACTGATCATTTCTCATGCACACCACCAAGTCCTCAGCTCTCTGTGTCAACAGAGGAGAGAAAAAATGGAGGGTTCTTTGTGCATTTATTGTTCTGCTGATTAGTGACAAAAATAAAGCAAAACATTCCTGAATACTCTCACACAAGATTTACAAGAGGACAACAGTAACTGCCTGTGGATAATAATAAAAGAAGGCCCACAAAACTTTGGAGGACAGAAGATTCTCGCAGCTTGTCTTCAATTTTGCTCATGATCTTGCATAGTTTTGTTAACTAATTGTGCTACTGGCTTAAGAATCTCTGAAGTGATGTGGCATTAATTTGGGAACTGTGGAAAAGTGACAGTCTTCAGAGACACAGCAGATGTGGCTGAATAGCTCAAGTCACAGGCCACAAAATGGTATTTCCTATTGAGTACTGCCCAATGAGTGTGGGAGGGACACACAGGAGAGGGTGAGCTTTCATCACAGACAAAGAAGAGAGAGGAAACATGAAGTAATACACTGCACTGAGACCAAATGATTCCATAGGCAGCAAAATTAACAGACTGCCACTTCCTATGGGTCTGCATCCACCATCCTCAGCAACACGATGCCTCCACCGTGCAGGAGGAATGTTTCTGCTGGTACTGAAGCAGCCTGGCTCTCTGTGTGGGGAGCTTTGGCCTGTGGGGCAGAGGGAGTGGGGAGGCAGCACCCTGGGGAGTGGATGGAAGGCTGTGGGCAGAGGCAGCATGGCTGGAGAGTGAGACCGTCATAGCCCCCTCAAGACTCCAGCAGCCTTTCTAACATTTTGAAGACCAAGAACCTGAGGTGCCTTCACTCCCCTCTCCCAACTTGTGAGCCGTCTCTGCCCATGTACCCCACTTCAAGCATCCCAAGAGAAGCCCCTATAGGCTCCCAAAACACCTAATTTAGCTGATCAGGTCTCCGTTTGCAACCACACTCTAGCCTTATCTGATCTCCCTCGGCCAACAGTCCCACAATGACTCAGTGCAAAACCCACAACCAACCTTTCACGGAGGGAAAATAACTCACGTCTGGTACAAAATAAAACAAACACAGCATTGTTTGCAAATAAGCTGTCATCTCTCTCCCATGGGATTACACTATGTTTTGAAGGGCATGTTGACATTTAAAATGAAATGGTATGTATATGCACGTGTGTTTGTGTATATATTGTATACACACACACCCCTCACTTATAAGCGTTGTTTCCCACAGCATCATCTGTATGAATGACAGCATTTTGTTTAACTGTAGCAAACCAGGCCACATAGCACAGTTTTCTTGCAGGTGATAGCCAGGATTTTAGCATTTCATTCGTTTCCGGTGATATAACCAAGATGCTACAGGGTGCCTCAGAGCTGCCCTCAGACTCTGCTTGTCGCAGAACTTTGCAAAAAGCCTCTGTTTGTGGGATCAAGCTTCTAGCTTGCACAGAGCAATCGTTCTTTTCTTCTTCTGATTGCTGTAAAGACTTGAGTTTCGTACAGCTGGAAACCAGAAGGCAAATGAAACAAAGTCAAAAATCAGCACTGTTATTTTTCATATAGGATTGATGCTTTCAGGCCAACCTTACTATGGCAGGGAGAGGCAGATGGTAGACTCTCAGGTGACAGCGAAGGTGCTCTCTGAATAAGCTTTCAGCAATTTTGCCTCTTCTAGAAAGACCTCAAAGCAGTCCTAAATTTCTCCGGTCCAGCAGCCAGCAGGAGATGGCAGAAGAGATGAGCCTTGCCTGTCACACAGATCTTGATGGCAGAGGCCAGCCTGGTGGTGCCTCATCTCAGGAAGAAGGGAGTAGTCATCCTCATGGGATGCCAGGGCACAGAGGTGTTTCCCTCACTGGGCCAGGAGCAGCAGAAAGCAGCCATCCACCACTGGAGCAGCCTCCCATAGAAAGCTGCACAGCCACCTCTTGCTTTTTTTCCCTTTTTTGTTGAGAAGACCATGGCACCACCAAGTCATTGGTGCGTTTCAGGTAGCTGCAGAGAACTGCTGCCCTCAGATGTTTGGGAATCACCAGGCTAGGGCATTAGTGACTTTTCCAGACGCAAGGCATTAGGGCTGCAATCAGTAACTACATGCTCACCTCCAGGACGCAGGGACATTTTGCACGCCTGAAGTAGTGCTACCAAGCTATTAGCATGCTGTAGGATTAGCCATCACCAACACTGGAGGTAAAAGAAACCCTCAATGGGCATTTTGTTGTATGTGAAAAACCAAAGTTAAAGGTATTAAAAGGTGGGAATCAGTTGCACTTCACATGCCAATAGGTGTTAAGATGCTGAGGAGCCCAGCAACGGTGACTTGAAGCAGTGTTTAGGGCTCTCAGGGCCTCTCGGAGTTACTACTCACCTACTATTGTGTCATCCACTCCCCGGTATCGGGCTTTACTTGGCGTTAGGAACATCCCAGCTCTGCAGACCTGAACCACAGTGTTAATGTAAATGCTATCTGTCCTGTGTCTTGATGAACAAAAAGTAGAGAGGCGGAGGTGACAATGAGACATCTGTACAGTTGCATTAGGGCAAGGCCGACTTATTGCAAGGCAATCTTTGAGGTAGACATTATTTAGAAAGAGACATCAGAAGAAATACGCGTCTAAATACAAACGGAGTTGAAATGCAATAGCCACAGTTATCATTCAGAGGATCTGAGGCTTGCCAACAAGCAAAACCACAATAAATGGCTAATAAAAACGAACCTCTGTAAAGCATAAAAAAAAATGTACATTACCATTATGTTGTGGTTAATTCTCAGACAATACTGCAACATAACAGTGAAGTGTTACTTCCTGTCATTTAAAGGGAAAGAAACCCAAACACCAAGAATTCTTCACGCTAAGGAATGCAGACATACATCATGTCTGCAAGAATCATAAAAAGATCAAATGTAATATTTTCTTTCAGTGCAGACAACTGCTTTGAGATTTTCCATTCAGACAGCCTTGAAAACCGCCTCCAGCATTTGCCAATTACTACTGACAAATACCATTTGGTAGTGAGTGATGTTTTAAGTGAAATAAAACAGCGAAGAAAACTGAACATGATGAAAGGATTTTTTTTCTCCCTCTGAAGTGACTGTAAGTTAGATATTCACAAGGTAGGGTTTACGCTTCCTGCCAGTGACAAATTCCATGTGATGTTGAGCGCGGAGGTGAAGTTTGTTTGACAGTAATAGGAAAGGAAGACAAAACTCGTTTTCATGTTCTTTTAAGCAGCCAGATATTTTCTAGCTATAAACAAAGGAGGAGCTGCTAGTACCTCTGTTCCACATCATTCTTCATAATGCGAGTGCACTAATGGAGAGAATGATTCTCTAATACTGAAGTGGTCAGAGTGCAACGAGGGTGTTCAGTGGAGCTTTCTGTCAGCGGCACTTGATTTACATATAAGCTGCAACCTGCAACCAGTAATAACCAACAAACACCCTGTTTTTTAAAACACTTATCAGTCATGGAGAGTCCCAACACAGGAAAAATAGCTCAAGCCATATGACTGGAAGAAGTGTTTAAAGGATTATTTAAGTAACAGACTATAGGTCCTCCTTGGACCTTTTATCCTTTTAAACACAGAATCGTGGTCCATTTAGATCTTCATTTACTCCTGAGACTATCAATATTGGTCTTAGGTCTTTGTATCACAGTATCTGCTCACCTCACCATCTTTAACTCTACACCCCACCAAGAGGCAGGCAAACGTTTAGGAGGGAGGAAGCATGGCACAGAGACTCCAAAGCCCAAGCTCTCAGAGGTAACCTTGTCCTGATCTCTGCCTGGGCTGGGCTCACACAGCGTCACAACCATGGTGTCTGTTGCCCCAAGGACATCAAGTTACCAGAAATTTGCCTCTTCCTCCCAAAGGGAGTAGCATCTTTTTCCAACTAGTGCAACACTGAGTAGCTGAAGCAGCTGTTCTCTGAATTATCCAACTAATGCTCACATATTCCCCCCTACTTGACATTCAACAGTTGCATCTCATTATTGACTTAGATTCAAATCTTACTTTCATCTTGAAACAGTGGGGAAGGCAGAGGGAAAACTCTGGAGAATGTGGGTACGTTAAGAACATCTCTCATGCTGTTTCATTTTGCAATGGTCTGAGCTGCATCATTTTGCAGCTCTCTGCATGTTTTATTTAACAAAAAACATTTTATTTTGAAATTAGGAATGTCTAACCCATTGCTTTTCCATTGTTACTTCTCTGTTTTTTTAAGATGGGGGTGGTGTTTATCCTATTCAGGTAATTCTCCCAAGAATTTTGAAAAATATGTTAATAGTCAATGCTGTAATGAGTTTCCACCTACTGTTGAAGTTACATCTCAAAACTTCAGCAGGGATATTCTTTCAGACTTCAGGGAAGGACTCCTGCTTCCTTATTATTCTCAGGGGGGCATAAACCAAGGACTCACTTGTCAGCGAGTACCACAGGCATGAATGTGGTGGCTTTATTGTGCACATGTGGCTTTATTTATAAGACCCAGGTGGCCAGAGCATGTACAGGTGACATATGTCAGATTGCATGGGAGCAAATTGATTGCCTGACACACATACATTAAGACCAGTACATGCAGGTCTCATTGGACATGAAAAGCCCTTCATGCACTGCACAAGTGGATAGATGTGGCTGCTCAGCCACAGTCCGATCACTGCTGCACCAAAGGAGCTCTCTGTCTCCTGGAAGTCCTAGAGTAAGAAACAAATCCTGCTATTTCCACCCAAACGCTCCTTTGGGTGGAAAAAAGTCAGACAAATAGCAGCCCAACCACAGCACTTCAGCTGTGACAGCTGCTGTTCCTTATGGCTTTGCCTCTGTGCTTGCACCCGGGGAGATTAAGAGCTACCTCAAGAGCGAGCAGACTGAAGTGGTGCAAACCCTGTGACCACAAAACTTCCACCCACGCTGCAGGATGTTATCCCAGTCACAACTCAAGCGTAATGCATTTCAGGAGAGTCCAGGCCAGGGTATACGGCCACTGACAGGCTGAACAGAACCACACCTGGCCACCTCTTACCCCCTCCAGCCACAATGCACAGAGGGGAATTTCAGCTCTCTTTCTGTCTCTCCCTCCCTCACACACCCCCAGCTTTCCCCAAGCGCAAGAGCTCCACCTACATCCCAGTGCTTCCAGTGCAAACAGGAGGTTGGAGCAGGAGTCATGCTCTCCGATCCTCCTACCAGGCTGTACTAATTCCCCTATAATTGCAATGTATTTTGTTCTTTTCTTGAAAAAAAATAATAAAATTGAAAATAAGGTTTGAAGCCACATAAACCGATTTCTGTCAGCAAGCTTTGGACTACAACTATGCCTAATGAAGCCCTGAGGCCAGATATCAAAGGCAAGCTGTAACTCCATTTGAGTCAAGTGGAATTAAATCAGCATAAAATGAACTGATTTTTCACAGTTTTTGCTGGAAGCAGCCAGGGACAGAGACAATGTTAAGACTCCCGAGGTTCAGACCAGACAGATCTGTCAGGACCTATGACGAGCATATGGGGTTCTCTACCTGTATCTAGAAAGGGGTGGCCATTCCCAAAGGCAAGGACTTGTTTGGAGGAGTACAAGCACCCTTTATTGCCATTGTCTCCAACATAGTTAAGCTCAAGATTGAGTTCAATATTTCTGACTTTATATTGTGATTTTAGCCCACATGAGAAAACAAATCTCTGTATATCTCCATACGCTCTGTATATCTCCCTTTCCACTCACGTGTTTTCTGAACACATTAGCCAGCTTCTATCGAGTGTGACATAGAAGAGCAGTCCCAAACACCACATCTATGCTGTCTCTGTGAATGCTGCTGTAACTGTATGCTCAAAGTCCAGCTCTCTGACCATCCACACCATCTTAGCCTTGGAGTACATTCGAAGGGATGACCATGAGGGCACCTGATTTGACATGCCAGAGGAAATGTGGGGACTGCTCGTTGCTGTTTCCTCCACTACACATTCTCTACCTCACTCGACACCTCCACACCCAAGAGCAACTCACATTCTCCAACTCCTACTCCATACAGCAGGGCAACCCCATCAGTGAGTGACAGTGGGAGGCATTATCACAGAATCACAGAATATCAGGGATTGGAAGGGACCTTGAAAGATCATCTAGTCCAGTCCCCCTGCCAGAGCAGGAACACCTAGAGCAGGTCACACAGGAACGCATTCAGGCGAGTTTTGAATGGCTCCAGAGAAGGAGACTCCACAACCTCCCTGGGCAGCCCCTGCCAGTGTTCCCTCACTCTCACTGTGAAGAAATTTTTCCTCATATTTAAGAGGAACCTCCTATGTTCCAGCTTGCATCCATTACCCCTTCTCTCCATGACACAGAGGTTGACCATACTGCAGTACCAGAAGCCTGTCATGAGATTTCACACCTGGCAACACTGAGGGATCCATGCCCACCTCCATCTGTGCATGACAGCAGGGAGCAGCAAAACACCTGGACGGACCAGCACAACCAAAAGGCCCCCTCTGTCACTGCAGCTCTGGCACAAAGAGCGTTCTATTCTTCAGCCTAAGACCCCTGCTCTAACACTGCAGAAAACATGCCAAACGAAGCAGCCCTGCTCCTGTGAAACTAGGATAACACTGGCTACCCCCAGCATGGCACACACAGACACATACATACATACTTGCCTGGGGCTATATGATCTTCTGTCTGTCCAGACTATACATTTACCCCTCTCACCTTCCCACCCCTTCCCAAAAAGACACAGAAATCACCACCCTGGTCACCACACCATTTCTGAGGGAGCAGCAGGAATGCGCAGTTAGGTACGTTAACTTAGAGAAAAGCTCAACAAGAGTGTGTGCCCTTTATTAGTGTACTAATTGTGTACTAATAGTGTATTAGTGTATTATCCCCTCTCCAGTGGGACCACTCTTGCCCCTTCTGTCCTAGCTCAACCTTCCCCTTCCACCTCCACAGCCCAGCCCACACTGCACCTCTAGCAGGCCTTTAGGAATCTCCCATGACCTACACAGTACTTTCCCATTCCAGAGCCAGGGCCCAGCATTTAAGCACTCATCAGAAATGTTTCAGAGCAACATGTGTCATCTTGAGATGGCACGGTCCCTTCTGATCTCTCGCCAGCATCCTCTGCAGGCCAGCCCACCCACACCAAAGCATCTACGTCGATGCAAAGTTCATCTCATCTTGTGGGAGGGATGCACAAATTCACTAGCACTTTCTTGCTGCAAAGAGGGTTGGCTACTCATGGATAGAGATACAGGCTCTGGATGCTGGCCCAGGCAGGGTGGTACGGACAGGCATGGCACCAGCCTCATGCTGAGAACATCCCTCTGTCCTCTCTATAGTTATTATTTCCTGCCAAATTGCTACTGCCAGCTCCTTCCAGAGCAGCCCCAGCAGGAGGGAGCTACTGAAATAGCACATCCAGTGCCTCTTGGATCTATCTGCAAGGGATACAGTGCTCTTCTAACAGATTCTCCAACCCAAGCCTGGCATCATAGAATCATAGGATGGTTAGAGTTGGAAGGGACCTTAAAGATCATTGAGTTCCAACTCCCCTGCCATGGGCAGGGGCACATCCCAGTAGAGCAGGTTGCTCAAAGCCCCATCCAGCCTCGCCTTGAGCATTTGCAGGGGTGGAACATCCACAACTTTGCTGGACAACCTGTCTCACCACCCTTACAGTACAGAATTTCTTTCCTATATCTAATCTAAATCTTCCCCCATCCTAGTGGAGAGGTAAAAGCACTGGACACACTGTTTTGCACTGGTTCTGCCAGATTTGGAACAAGTACAGGTGTATGTTAAGAGGAAAAACATTCTCACACTAAAAGTACACTGCAAATACCTGCCTCCTGCCATACACAGGGTGGCCCAGCCCCTTCAGTGCTCTCCAGATTGGCATGTCACAATAAGGTCCAGCACTAGAGGCAGGAGGAAAGAGCTAAAGAACAGGAGAGAGGACTTCAGGAGACAACAGTAGCTTTACAAAGCAGCAGATCCCTCCATTCCTCCTCTTTTTAGCTGCAGGGCAACTGGGACAATCTGCAGGACACGTGGCGTAGATACACACTGGCTGTTTCAGAAGCCTCTGGAAAAGCGAGCAAGGCAACAAGCACACATCAAAAGTAATAAGCCAGCAAGTCATGAAAACAGAAATCCCCAGCCAAGGAAAGGGTCAAACATCAGCTTATTACTATTAGACACTAGAGAATCAACATGAAGGAGAGTCCTCAAAATGGTCCCACACAGATGAAATGTTTCAACCAGAGTTCAGTTAGCCGCATCAAAGGACATTGTTGAAAGAGATGCCTGCAAAAGATGGATCTGTTCCCTAATATCTGAAGGGAAAACAAGAGGAAATACGTGAGCAGACAGTTCTCCATCGCATAGGGTTAAGTTAACGTAACAAAGACTATTTGAACCATTAGTTATGTCTCAGGTGAGCGTTTCAGAGAAAAAACCGACATGATTCAACTTGAGAGAGGAGCAACTCCAAAAAAGTTAAAATAAGAGTAAAACCGACAGAAGATCAAAGATGACAAAGCCGCACGTTTCACTTGAAGCCAGCAGAACAAAAACTGCAGTCTCAACTATCCACCTAGTAACAGCCACGGCATATCATTGAAGACAACACTTCTTGCTATTGAAAATGTAATACAGTAAACAGGAATAACACTGCAATTACGGAACCGCAATTTATTTCTCTGCGGAGCAGTTGCAGCATCTAGTGGACAACACAGAGATTGCACCCGCGTTACACTAGGTTTACCCAATTTAGCTGGGGGCTCAGTCAGTATCTTTGCTTTTCCCATTGAGCGTAGGTCGCTGCAATGCTTTTTAAAACTTATCTCTGGAATTCCGGAGATCCCCTGAAATATTCAGTAGAAGGAATTGGAAACGTTTGGGTTTTGTTGTTTTTTTTTCTTTTCACTCCAACCTGCAACAAACTGATGCCCCCTAAGCTTTGAGACATAAGGGTAAAAATGAAGCTTTTCTAGTTTGATTCAATCACTGAGCTTTTGTGCTGAAATGTCAGAAATCAAGAGTTTCAAGTGGTTCAAAACCAACTGCTACTCCAAAGTGATGGAAAAATTGTAAATATTTTAACAACTTTAGGTCATAGAGAATTTATCTGTTGTGTAAAGCGACCCATAAATTTATTCGGGGACAAATTCCCTCTGTCCTAGAGTGCATTATCTCCATCACTGTAGTCACAGATGCACCAAATGCAAACAAACACTTCAAATTACACCAAAGTACAGCATTTTTAAAAGGGCATTATTTACCTTTTAGGTGGGGAGGGGGTGTATAGCCTGGGAGACAGCATTTTTAAAAGCTCTTTCTTTGGGAATGTCATCTTTGAAATGTTTTCATAGTGTATCTAAAAGCTTTAATTATCAGGGTATGAGAGTTGATACTCCCTTATCTTGTCCCGAAACAGACAGGCCTTAAGGCACTTAACAATGATGGATGATCTCCACACATTACAGCTGAAGAAAATTGTAAACTAGAAGCCACTCTCCATAGAAGATCAAAGAAAATCCCTGCCGTATTTAAATAAATTGACACAGGAAAGATACTGTCATGAGGTTTCACGTTTATCATTTTTTCAGTGACTTCAGACTGCACTAAATCAAGTCCTCCCCTCAAAAAAGCTGCACTTATTTCTGTCTTGTGGTCTTACCACAAAAAAATAAAGCTTCTCTTATTTACACCTCCCTGAGCCCAGTGTTCCCACTGCAGTCACAGAATGCACTCTTACTTCTAGCTCCCTAGAGTAACACTGCACCAGCTGGAAGAGAAGCTATCCCCTTGCCATGGTCTACACCACATCTGTATCGCTAACTGTAAAGAGCTGGGGTTTGTTCCTACTGTTGCTGAGATTTGCAGATACAATCCATAAGGAACCTCACACAAAAAGAGAAATAAAGGATGTCTTTCCACGCTAAGATCACGGCTAAACCCCTTCTTAGAGTAACAGAGAGCCAGAGCCAAATGTTAACAGCATGTCACTACAGTTAAGTGATTAAGATACTTGCAGCTCAAAGGGGCTCTAGTTAAAGTAGACGCTGATGGTAAGCATCTCCACTCTTCGAAACCTTGATTAAGTGTTCAGTAAGACAGCTGGAGAGCACTCCCAGTGCAGTTACTTCCTCAGGCACCCTAGCTCTAAGCTCAGCTTAGAACGCCCTGTCTTGTACATAGTTTAGGTTTGATTCAAGAAAGAATTTAAGCTTTTGCTGACTAGGCTTATATACACATAAATCCTGCATCACGACCTGCGCCGTGCTGGCTTATTCCTGTTAAAAATCCCCTTGCTATTGCTGCGTGTTACAGAAGCACTAGCTCCAACTCCATAGTTTGTTCAGGCAGGATTTTGCCTTTGACATTAAACACACATGGCTCTATTCAGAACACTTGCTGCAGTGCTTAAGGTAAAGCTGGGGGCTTACTGCCGTGCTTACACACACGAGACAGACAAGCAATTCATACCGTCTACTCTCCTGCGCTGCCAGATCCCCTTCCTGCACTCCCTGGAGGGCGTGTAGGAGTTCCAGAAGTAGAGCCCATATTCAAACCACCTGGCATCAATGTGCAGTCTACAGTGCAATACCAAAGCAAATAAACTTCTGTCAAAAGTAGTATCCGTCTCGCAAGACGCATCATACAGAAGCTGCTCTTAAAATAGCCATCTGCAGAAAAGAAGAAAAGAACACTAAACATCCTCATCTTCTTTAACTCTGGTACCACCTCGGTATACAATCATAAAATGAGGAACACATCTGTTCTCAGAGAATGAAAAAGTTTTTATTAAGAGCAAGTAAGAGTTCAAAACAGTTCAACTGCAATCTTCAAAACTGTAGGACCCGTTCAAAGCCAGGAACCCTCTATCCCAGTATCCTGTTTCCCAGTGTCCACCAACACCTTAAAAGAGCAAGCACAGGTCGAGCATGTACAATGCTTGCCATCAATGCTCCCACAACCTTCAGGTATTTTGAGATCAGGGGACTATATAAGACGGCTGGTAAGCGCCAACAGCTCTGTCTTCCACGTGTATGTGCTCTGCACCCATCTTAACTTTTCTTTCCATATTCCTTAGTAACATTAATGGATTTCTTATCACATTCTGATAGTTTTCAACTTGACTTCTTCAAGCTTCCTTTGAAAGCCCTTATTTCTTGCACTTCAAATACTCAGTCACCATTCACCCTCTCTTCATGTTATCCATGACTTCTGTAGGCCCAGTTTTGCAGACCTAATCAAAATGAAGGAGCAACAGTCACAGGGTCAGGGTCTCAGCCCTGCTATCTCTGAGGTAGCCAGGTTCAGTGGTACAGAAGGACCCTTACACAAGCTTATAAGGGTTGCCCTTGGTGAGATTAACAGAAATTGCATTCTCAAATCCAGTCATAGAATCACAGAATCATATAGGCTGGAAGAGACCCCTGGGATCATCAAGTCCAACCATCAGCCCTACTCTACAAAGTTCTCCCCTACACCATAGCCCTCAACACCACATCTAATCTGCTCTTCAACACAGTCAGGGATGGCGACTCCACCACCTCCCTGGGCAGCCCATTCCAGGGCCTGACCACCCTCTCTGTGAAAATTTTCCTAATATCCAGCCTAACCCTACCCTGCTGCAGCTTGCAGCCATTCCCTCTTGTTCTATCACTAATTACCTGTGAGAAGAGACCAGCACCAACCTCTCTACAATGCCCTTTCAAGCAGTTGTAGAGAGTGATGAGGTCTCCCCTCAGCCTCCTCTTCCTCAAACTAAACAATCCCAACTCTCTCAATCGATCCTCATAAGCCTTATTCTCCAGGCCTCTCACCAGCTTCGTTGCCCTCCTCTGTACTCGCTCCAGCACCTCGATATCTCTTTTGTGTTGAGGTGCCCAGAACTGGACACAATATTCAAGGTGTGGCCTCACCAGTGCTGAGTACAGGGGGACAATCACCTCCCTACTTCTGCTGGTCACACTATGTCTAATACAAGCCAGGATGCCATTGGCCTTCTTGGCCACCTGGGCACACTGCTGGCTCATGTTCAGCCGCCTGTCAACCAGCACCCCCAGGTCCTTTTCTGCCAGGCAGCTCTCCAGCCACACTGCCCCAAGCCTGTAGCCAAGTGACTTGCAGGGGTTAAAACCACAGTTTAGGCAAATAAGAAATTAATTCAGCCCAAAGAATGTACCAAATGTGCTCCTAGCTCCAGAAAGCACTTCAGTTCCTCTCCCAACCCATTTACCCTGCCCTCTGCTCTGAAATGTAAAGTAACCACACACTGTCAGCATCTTCATGTGACCAATACAGAAAGCTTAAGAGTACAGAAGTCTCAGTGCATTAGCCTTAAGGCAGAAAATGTTATTTTCAGAATTTCCAAATTCTAGGAAAAGGTTATAAAGATGGCATGCCAAAACTAAGAACTTTTGGGTTTGGAAATTGAGTAATGGCAATAACACATCTCAATTCTCCCAGTCTTTTGACTCTAAGCCATTTCCTTCTAGGCAAGGAAAGCACTTCTCAGAGCTCCAGGTATGAAGACAGTTCCGCTCCCAAGGTCACGGTTTAATGCCAGGTTTCAACCAAGCACCACGCAGCCACTAGCTCACTCCTCCCCCAGTGGGATGGGGGAGAGAATAAGAAGAGTAAAAATGAGAAAACTCATGGGCTGAGATAAAGAGTTTAACAGGTAAAGGAAAAGCTGCACACACAAGCACAGCAAAACAAGGAATTCATTCCCTGCTTCCCATGGGCAGGCAGGTTTTCAGCCATCTCCAGGAAAGCGGGGCTCCATCACACGTAACGGTTACTTGGGAAGACAAACACCAACGCTCTGAACATGTTCCCCCTCCCTGTCCTTCTTCTGGCCCAAATCCTATATACTGAGTATGATGCCACCTGGCACAGAACACCCCCCTGGTCAGCCAAGGCATGCTGTCCCAGCTGTGTCCCCTCCCAAGTTCTTGTGCACCCACAGTCCACTCGCTGGCAGGGTGGTGTGAAGAGCAGAAGCAGCCTTGATGCTGTGAGCACTGCTCAGCAGTAACTAAAACATCCCCTTACTATCTCTGTGCTGAAACACTGTTTTCAGCACAAATCCATAACGTAACCCCACATTAGCTACTACAAAAAATGCTAACTCCATCCCTGATAAAACCCACTCACCCAAAGAACAATGCAGAGAAAAAAAAAGGGAAAAAGCCCTGCAATCCTCAAATCCGAGCAAGTTTACACAAAAACAGTCTTGTTCACAAGGTACCAAAGAAAGTCTGAGTGTGCACTTAGGCTTGAATACTTACGTTTTCACTTGCTGCATTTTGTTATTTAAATTATATCATTAGCTAGAATGCCTTTACTGCTGTATAGAATTTAATTTATTTCAAAAATAGAGAAGTCTTATAGAAAATGAACCAATGTATTTACAAAAATAAACTTTTAAAAAGCAGTTATTACAAAATGCTAAAAACAGTAATGAGAAATTCCATGAAACATGATTTCCTACAACACAACCACAATTATAAATTAAGTTCCCACAATTTAAATAAGGGTCCTGCCCTGAGATACCCTTGAAGAAGTGTCTCTCTCCTCTACACAAAAGTAGAGAGCTTGAGCATCCAATGAAGTAGAACTAATACTGAAAGGCAGTTTATGAGACTACCCCCTTGTTGACAGGATGGGAATACTTCTCAGTGTGATCACCAGAACTCACTGGAAACAGAATTAATTGCCTGGGTCATCTTCCAAATAAGAAACAGAGTTCAAAGTGATGTATCCTTTCAGTTCTCATTTGCAGCAAGGGTCAGAAGAAAAACTAGTGAGTTTGGAGGGAGCTTTGAGAGTACAGGTGGGAAATGCACACTTCCTTACATTCAAAACACATTTGAATGTGTTGAATGCGAAGGGAATGGTTTGGAGCTGGTCACAGCAGAACTCATCCGTGCTCTAGTCTGAATCTACTACTCCAGCAACAAACAGGCACTACACAAACCACTAAGTTATGGGGACACGTACAGATCTTAGGGAAAAAGTAAAGGATGAGCACAGGGCAAATGCAAGTGGCTCTGTTCTCTTCCTCTGTCAAGTGCCAGAGCTCAAACACACACTGAGGAGCACCTGCTTGACCCTACAATCCATGCTTTAGCCACACAGGCAGCTGTAAAGTCTAGGACTGCTGGAGCCCACGGAGCTGTCACTGCTCAAATTACCCCAGAAGCTGTTTTACTCGTTGCAGTGTGATTTGAATGAGATGTGATGAAAGCCCCATGTGCTCTCCCCCTAGCATTCTGGGCTAACCTTTTCTATTACTGAAGAAGGTCAGCAAAGAACAAAAGACTCTAGGTTTTGTGCGACCCCGTTAACGAAACTAGACATATTCTGATGACTATTCGCATGCTTCTTTGCTGCCCAGGTCCATTGAAACAGTTGAGCAAGGCATATCCCGGGCAAATGAACACTACCACAGCTCCAGAGGGGTCAAGTTGTTGTCATATTCACATTGCAAAGAATCTCGGCTGATTTTTGTAGTATCTTCAGGTCTTCCAAGCGCAGTGCTTCTACCAAAGCCAGCTGGTTTTTGAGGTTCTCTTTGTTCCTTTTCAACTGGGAAATCTGAAGGTTATAGAAATAGGATTAACTTACTAAAAATTCAGATTATTTAGTATAGGACATGAACATAAAATTTGTGCAAAGTTCCTCTGTGGTAGGGATTCCATGAACCATGTCAAAATACAGTATTTTTTTAATCTTCCATTATAACAGGAAAAGGAAAAACAAAAAAAAAATAAAATAAAGGATAAAAAAAACCCCATACATGGATAGGAAGCAGACCAAAAACAAAGAGAGGATGGGAAGAGAAATGTTTACCTGATAGCAAGCCCATACTATCATCAAGATGTTGCTCAAGACCAGATTCACCTCATATTCTGTGCAAGTAAATGTTGCCTTTGCAAAACTGTGGTTTTGATACCCGTTTTCCATGACAGCTATCCAATTTGACATTAAGTACACATGCTGTTTGCCAAAATTCAGAAAGGAAGGAGAGATTGTTTTTCTAAGAGTACAGGCCTCCCTCACAGGAGACTGGCTGACATCAGTAGCTCATTTGGTCTGACTGGCTTTAACATACACAGCCTTCACTTTCTGCAACCAGGCACCCATGGCAGGTCTGCAACATCTTATGTGCCCACCTCATACAACCCTGCATTTCCCTTTAAGGGGTAACCTCAACAAACACAATGGTACTGTAAGCACATCAAGGTTAAACACTTCTCTTTTGTTTATACGGCTTTGTAACATGGCTTTTTTCTTTGCTGCAGCCACAAATTCTGCTGGGCAATTTAATGCTGTCAATCACCCTGGAAACAAATCCCACGCTACCCCAAGTGTATTCAATTCCTTCCACTGCTCTGTTCTCACCCCACATAATTACACTGCTGTACATTTATGCCAGGAGAGAATGGAATCTGGGCTCCCTTGTTCTTCCAGTCAAATTACCTGAAGAAGGACATGCTGTGTCTCCTCTAATAAAAAATGGCATATTTTTGCTGTTATAGTCAAAGCCTGCTGTTCGTTTCTGGCTGAAATTACATCACCAAGCAGTATTCTCCTCCAGGAAGTACTACAACAAAAATGTTTGAATAAGACACAATCATTTGCTGTATTCCCCAAATGGAATGACAAACCTATGGTTACGCTAAGAAGAATATGGCTGGCATAAGGCAAGTAGGGTCGGCACATCTCATAAAGGCACACAGCTTTCAGATAAGGCAAGCAAAAGGGAAGAGGGATTTAACGGTCCACAGGAGAACTTCCGGTCCTCCACCCCTACCCTTTCAGCCCAAGCCACAGCCTGCACTTAGACCGAGGCTTCAGTCTTCACTACTCTGCTATGCTGTCAATCAACCTCAGCAGCACCAGTGAGGAGTAAACGCTATTCACTCAGAACTTATTAGCATTGCTTCTGCTAAACCTCACCTCACATACTGACACACTTCATTGACCTGAAACCAATACCACAGGGATTTATTTTTAGTTCTTTTAATCAAATTATTCCACTCAGTAACAAATCTTCAAAGCATAAACAGCTTCAAACAACAGAAATATTTTTTACATTATTATTTAATATTACAAGCAAAGCCCAGGTAACAGTTTCCTATTAATGCTGTTCATGGCAGATTTGCTGTTTGGAATAAATGATCAAACTGTGCTGACAGTCACTGGAGATGAATTTCAGCAATTTATTTGGTCCTAGAATTCCAGGAGCAACCTGTGGAACACATGCTTTAAAAAAAAAAACAAGCAAGGTCAACAGCGTTTGAAAGTCCCATCGAGCCAACAGGAAGAAGGTCTGGAATCTGAATCTTAAAGTAGTCTCTCTTTCTGAAAATAGAAAGGGAAATGAATGGGGCATTTCTAGTGTTTAAGACAAGAAAGCAAAAAACCAAAGCGCCAACTAGGCGATGAGTTTACATTATATGGTGTTCTTTGCCTTTCCCCTTTTCACTTCTAACCTGCAGTCACTGAGACAGACACAGGAAATCCAAATTGCCCCAGTATCTCATACGCAGACAGCAAAGGGCAAATAAAGGAAAATGTCACATGTACATTGCCTAAATAGTCAAAAAAAGTACTGAAACTTACAATTCATCTGCTTCGAGACTTAACAACTTGAGGGCTGTGAGGAGTCTCCAAGATGGTCCATCCCATCCAAAGGTCAGGTTTCTATAAAGTCAGAAGTGATGTGATTCAGAAAGTATAGATAATCTTTTACAGCATGATAGCTTCCTTCCTGACAAGTATCAACAAGATCTGCTTTTCAGAACTAGAGGAATTCTTGACTCCTTACTCTGCTTCTACCCACAGCTAAGGGACAGCCTGCACCTTGAAACCTATCTGAAGCTTTGACATTGGTGTTTACAATTTCCACCTCCCACAAACAGCAAGTAAATCAGTTTGTTAAATAAAAGAAATAATTATTTTATGCTAGATTTTGATATTAGAAACAAACTTGACTACCAGGAAAACTGAGAAGAAAGCACACATGGAAACAAAAACACAGACACTTACTCTAAGAAATCATGATCCTTTAGAATTGAAATTTTTGCCTTTCTCTGCTTGTCCAGTGGGGGAAAGTACTTGAGGAGAATATCTGCATAAAAACACATATTAGATATTTAAATAAACAGTATGCAGAAGAAACTACAATCTTTAATTCTGAAGTGACATTTCAACCATATTTTTTTAGTAGCTACAGGACAAAGACTAAAACCTTCCAAATTTTGATAAACTTTAACATAATGAAAAAATATATCTACTTCTCAAAAAGCTATCAGCAGTCTCCAAGATTGTGAGGAGTCTCCAAGATCCTCATAACAGAAATCCTGCCTCAAACTAAAGTTAGGAGCCATTCTCAGCAACTTCAGTTTGTGGGGATCAGGACTTAAATCCTGAAGTCAACAGTAGGGTCTATGACATACAGTTGGAAGCTCTACATAAACACTGGTAAGATTTGCAATTTTGCAAAAGGAGAAGTTTCCAAAGAGCACTCAATTTTGAAATGCCAATCAGTATGTTCTGTACAGTTCAAAGAGGTGCCAAACTCTTTTCCGCTTCTTGAAGATAAAAGTATCTTAATGGCACTAAAAAAAAATCACAATGCCTTAATATGCATATTGTGCATTTTTTATATATGTATCTATCTGCAAGTGTGTGCACTTCGTCGCTATCCTTCAGTTATCCCTTTGTACCCACATCTGCTGGTGAAGACAGACAGCATTAATATGCTGAGATGCTCTGCTCTCTACTATTGTGCCTTTCAATGTCAAGACATAGATATCCAACCTGATGAGACATAAACACTGCTGTGAGGGTTATTCATGGCAACAAATCCATATTCTAGGAGCAGTCGCTGATTATCATGAGGCCCATAGCAGATAAATACTTCCTCGTATTTTTTGCACTGTGAATTTGTCCGTATTTCATAGCTTCTGGTCTGCTCATTAAATGCAGCCTTTACCTTCAAGAAATTAATAAGAAAAATTAGTACTCTTGGAAGGAAGACAGGGTGAAAAAGAAATCAGACCTTGAATATTAAAACCCAAAAGTATTGAGCACTCCTCTAACTACAATAAAACAGTGTTACAGCAGATGTCTGAAACAGCAAGCCATTTGGACGATTCCACACCAGGGCACCAGGATTATACTATATTAAACTAGTATTTATAGAGTAAATACTAGAACAACAAACATCAAAACCTTATTCCTAAGGATGTGCTACCCCCTGTGTAGGCCCCAAGTCTGGAAATAAAGACAGCTTCATGCAGAGCTGGCCACTTTTGTGCCAGCTCTGCACTGGCACACGGTCCCTGACATAAGGTGTAACTGCTCCAGACACTTTCTAAGGCTACCCACAAGCTTCAGGCAGAGATGAAGTAACATACAGACCATGAAACTCAAGATTTGTCTCAGGAGCTGGGCCCTTTGGGAGAGCAGAGTACGGTTATAGATTTACAAGTGGCTCTTCCCAGTAGTTACCTGGATACAAATCTTAGACAGCCATTGCTGGCTCTCCCTGTACCTTTGCTTTTCTACATAAACTGAAACATCTGAATCCTCTTTATTCAACTGCCTTGTGCCGAACAGCAACCTCCAGTGTATATAAGAACCATGAGTACCCAGCCTGTGTGTGTCCCCAATAGACAATTTCCCCACTATGAAATCTCTCACTGACCTCAAGACACTCCTAATCCATCACATAAATGCATACTGTATTGAGACAGTGCCTTCACAAGTAAATAAAGTGATCTATTTTTAGTTTCTTACCTGAACATTTGGACTGTGGTTTAGCAAATCTAAATATGGTGCCAAGGCATAAACATCTGGCTCAAGGGAAAAACATTCCCTCTGCAAATGTTTCATGTATATTGTCCTGGTATTAATAGCGCACCAAGCCCACTCTAGAGCACTGTAGTTAAAAACACTTTCTGTGTTCTCAGCAAACAAAGGCTGCAGGGAAGAGAAAAAAGCTTTGGAAGACCTGTACAACTCATGGACCATCGTTCTCTGCTCCTGAGCCTTCGTTCTTAAAGGTTCAGGAAGAAGGCTCACTGCATCATGCTCCAAGCAAACAGGGCAAGTGTATGTCTTGGGTAGAACATCAAGATACGGCTTCCACAGAGATTTCTCACCAGCATGCTTCTCTGCTATTAAAAACGTGCACAGTGCTATTAAAGGAGATACAGGAGGCTTCCATCTATTTGAAAATAAAAATACCAACAAACAGATACAGAGAGGTGAGATAGGAAATGGATGCAGCAGTATTTTATCCCTCTTCTAGTTCTTTTAAACATTATCAATAGCTTCTATTTTAAACTTCTTTGTAGTTCATCTCCAAGTCCTTTTGATGATTTCAAAGGGGGTATAAAAAGCTAAAGCTNGGAGGGCAGGAAGGAGGAAGAGTAGGTTAAGATACATAAAAAGTACTTAATGTCCAACCTAGGTCTTTGTTCTGAACTTTCTAAAGAGCCATTTTCATGTGACTGCTTTGCAACACCATTTTATCCCCCTTCTCCTGTTGAAGCATATTCACAAATTCCCAATTCATAACTGGCATCTAAGTCCAAGCTGGCTCTAGAGGGAGGTCAAGTTCAAGCCTGCACCATCCGTCCAGTACTGTCCAGCTAAAATGGGCGCTCTGTGTCTAAGCCTTACTTACCTGAGCATTCCACATGCATCAAAGTCCACCAAAAATACTCACACAAGTTACAGTACTCAGTTTAAAGCCCTACCACCAGTTAAAATGATTAATCTACTAAGGAGCAACCCAGAGGAAAGGCCAGCTTGCCCATAAAGTGTCTTTTTTTCACTTACTTCATTATGTATTCTCCCAAGCCACTACTAAGGACAGTGTCTGTGGTGAGTATGCATTTCTCAGGCAATGAAATAACCAGATCTCCTGCCTTTGAAGGAGACAAAAAAACCCACAAAGAATAGTAAGGGTTAAGTGTAAATGGCTCATCTACTATTTGATTTCTGAACAGAGAGATATTCCCCAGAGAACAGTATGTCAGGAAGCAAAGAGATCTGATGTTGAACTTCACGAAAACTGGCACAGCTTTAAGACAGTCCCAGTCCAGGGAAGGAGAATGACTGCAGTCAGTAAGAACTGTTACCTACAGAAAGTTAGCTGTTTGCAGAAAGTCTGTGTGTCCGGCCTCACATCAGATTTCATCTCACAAATACCTGAACTTGTCAGCATAGCAGTATGTGGTAGGGTTAATTTAGGTCATGTCTATGCTGACCTTGTTTGTCAAGCTGCTGCATGTGTCAATTCGGTTTCATGCCTGGATTGAGTCATATGTGTCAATGCCTGCAGGGAGAGGGCATGAATCAAGTCAATACTCTCCCATTCCAATCCTTGTCCTGAGTTTCCTTATCTTGCTCAAGCCCAATTAAGTCCAGGTGTCATTTCACTCACTGCAGACTCCCAGCACTGTGAATAACCCGAGCCTCTGGCTTCAGCCGCTGGCTCTAACCCTGAGTCAGCAGGAGAATATCCGCAGTTGTCCAGACATGATTTCTCCACTACATCTCCTTCCTACTTCTTGCTACACTCTCTGTTCTGAAAAAAGGCTCTGGGTCTGATTCTTCATTATTTGATACGCTATTCTCATATTAGTTAGGAAACTTCAACAAGCGTATTTCCTGAGAGGCACCTTTCAGTCAGAGTTCAGTCTTACTGTGTCAGTATATGAAGGCCAAGGTATTTTTTTCTACCACTTCTCTTTTCTTCTGGGAATCATAGATATTATGATTCTATTAGCTGGTTTACCAGCAAAGTAGAGGACCATCAAAGTGAGGTTAAAGCCATGGTTTCACATTATAGCTAAAATAATCCAAAGCTAAATGCCGCTTGAAGCCCCATCCCTTTCCTCCAGCACTGGCCTGACCAAGGTGGAAGACTTCAAGGAGCAAAGATATCAACGCTAATAGTTTTTTTTTCAAGAGAGTTTTCTGTTAGTTTAGCTTCCTAATGCAACTTACCACAGAAGTGGGGAAGACTGCTACCTCCAGTGCAAAAGAAGCTACAGGAGCCAGTGGCTGAGGGAGAAGGCATACAGGAGGGAAGAGGCCTGCTCCTCATGGTTTCAGTTAGCCACTGATTGTCTTAAACTGAAACACCTGATTACATACTAAATCTCTGTAAATGAGTGCAGGAGTGTCTTCACCCTACAAGTCATCAGGGTACACGGGCCATCATCTTACAAATATGTCAATATTTCAAATTCTGGTATTAGGCTAGAAATTGCATTCACAGCAAGGACCATGAAGACCTTGCCTGGAACTTTGGGCTTTGCTTGTTGCAAAAGTCACAAAATCTCTAAGCACCTCAGCAGTTCTTCCATTAGAATCAACATTACTAACCTGAAGAGCTTTAGTTGTCATCAGTCCTCTTCCTGTATCTGGAGGAACAAAAAGGATGTTTAAACACATCTACATATGTAAAATACAGGAGACTATGATAACCTGTAAAAAATTAGCAGGCCAGCAAGGAAAAGCTCTAAAAGGACATACATTATCTCCTGCAAATCATAAAAGCCAGTTGTGGATTGTTCTAAATAGACACCTGACTTCTTTGTTCTCTTTTTTTACTTCGCAGGACCCTGTAAAAGCCCTTCCCCTGCACCACTTTGTGTCCAGTATTAGCCATTACTCAACTTCTTTCCCCTAATTTTTTATTTAAATACATCTTTCATCACTGACTCCTGTTCTCAAAGTTTCAACTACACTTTACAACTTCTATTCACAATATTTTTTCTCTGATTCATACTACTCTACTCTTTTTGATATTGCAAAAATATTTGAAACAATCTCCTTAAAGAGAAAAAATGCAAGCATATGCCTTTACTGACAGCAATACTAAGTGAATTCCAGCTCTAAAATTGTTTACTTTTCTGTATCACTAGATCTGCTGAACTTGTATAGAAAAAAAAAGATGAAGAAATGATACCAAGGTTTAGTTCCGATACTGTTAAAACTGAAGAGACACGGCTTTCTCTAAAACTGTGCTATTAACAGCTAAAACTTGATTTCACTATTAACACTTAAAACCAAAGAATTTGACATAGGTGTGCATGTTTTGTAGCACATCAGATTTTTAGATGAGAACAGCTAACAGTGCTTCAGGCCTCCGTATCTACTTGTTTACTTCAAATAACATTCATGTGCATTTGCTCATGGTGACTGGCTTTTTTTCTTGATGCCAGCCAGGTTTGTCATTCCAAATGAAAACCAGAATCTAACATTCTTAGAAGAATGAAATACGTACCAACAATAAATAATTAAAACATTACCCCAGAACTCTGCTGGCCTTAAATTACTGTCTTCAAATCCTCTGCCTTTCAGCCACTTCTTAAGCTTAATATATTCCGGCTTGTTACTGCAGTTGACTAAAAACAAAAAAGAGGGGATTAATGCCATATAATACCATTATATTGGAAAATACAGAAAATCAAAAAATTTTAATCTATGGTCAGAAAACCTCCATTTTGGACATTTTAGTCTAGCATAATAAAATAGCAAAAAAGGCTCTCCTTGCATTAACATAATAAAATTACTGGCTTCTGGGAACTGGGAGCTAGCACAACTGTAGGAGTTATCCAGCACATTCAAGAGTTGCAGAATTTAAGAATTACATAGTACTTCTCCTTAGCCAGAAAAGAGATGTCACGATATTCACCATGCTCCGCCTCGGACCCCAAAACAAATGCTAGAATTCTTGCATAGAAAAAGCTAACATTTATGCATGCTGTTGTCAAAGCAACAGGGTGTTTGACAAATGCACACCACAAAATGACACCTTAACACCAACTGGTCATTTTAGGAGTGAGCAGTATTTCCAGTGGCCATACCTCCATCCACAAAACTCTGCAAGTGTTTTCTTCTCCTCTTTCGGCCTGTCCGGCCTCTGCTTTTCTTCATATTAAGAAACAGATTTTGCCTTATTTAGATAACCTAGGGGGGAACCAAAACAAACAAATTAATTAAAAAATAAAGGCCCTTTTCAAACACTGCATGCTTCTTTTACCACAGTAAGAGAAACCAGAGCACTTCCTGGTTAATAAGCTGCCACTTTCAAGGTTAGAAAAGGCACTACAAACAAGGCCCTACAGGGGATGGGTGCTCGGGGTGAGGGAAAAGAAGAAGCCCTTTATCTCCAAACTCCACCTTGGCCACGGCACGGCCATAACTCGCCAAAGGCCCCGCGCCCCCCTGCTGCAGTCAGGCCTCGCCTGGCCTTCCTGCCCTGACAGGCGAGAGCCCAAGAACCGACCGAGAGAAGCGAACACCGCTTGGGACCGTCTGTGCCCCCTCCCGTTTTAAAGCAGAGAAGATTGAGAAGCGTAACGATAAGCGCCATCTCCCCGTAGCGGCTCAGCCGAGGCTCTGGCTCCCGATTCACTCATAGGCCGAAATGGCGGCGGGGGAGAGGGCAAAGAGCAACGCTTGCACAGTAACCACCACCGCTGCTGCCGCCGCCTCGCCACCCCCTCTCAGCCGCCCACCGGCCAGCACACCTGCCTGAGACACGACAGAGGCCACCTCTTACCGCCGCCACCCCAGGTCCCCGCCCGCCCCGCCTTCGCTGCGGAAGGCGGGCCTCCCCCGCCGCCATCTTAGGTGCGTCTGTCCGCCCCCCGCGCTGCGTGAGTGTCTGCGGTCGGTTGCCAGGTTGCCCTGTTCCAGTAGCTGTGTAGAGCTGAGGAGCGGAGCGGGGAAGGTACGCGGTGCTGGAGGTGGGTGAGGGAGTGCCTGGCTGGCCCTTTAGGCCCACCCCGCAGCTCTTGGTTGCCTTGAGCCCCTTTGCGGGGCGCGGTAGCCAGCATCGCCCCGTGGAGAGCAGGGAGTTCCCTGAGGCGTTGAGGGCTTCGCCGTGGGTCACGGGTTTGCTTTTACCTTCCCTTGTAGACAAGAACAAGCAGCCCTGAGGAGGTAGTAATGAGTGAAATGTGCCTGTTTGTAGCGAGGTGGGACCTTGGAGGTGGACTGGGAGGGTGGCTTGCTGGCCCCGCTGAAACCAGTCCGGAGCTGGACAGGCTTTTAGAAGCCGGTTAAGAGTTCATCCTCGCTAGATGTCTAATTTGGAAGAGAAATGGTAACTAAGTGAACAAAACCAGCCTTATAAACTTGCCTTTTTACAGGGAAAAGACATCTCCTTTAAATGCGGTGTGTCTGTGGAAAAAAAACATCCCAGCTTTGTTCCTAGAGCTGACGGGTGTGTTTAACGGGAGAAGGTGTCTGCAGTCACTGTGGTCTAATGGTACTAAAGTTAATTTAGTACTGACTTTCTTTTTTGATTTGTTTTTTCTTTTGTGTTTTTTGGTTTGTTTTGTTGTTTGTTTGGGTTTTTTTTAACCCAATCACTGGTTGGACTTTCTTCAAGACATGAACACCAAGTATGTATTTCTCTGTGAATGCCTCCCGCAGCTTTAGTAACTTACAGCCAGTGTGCACTTTAGTATAGTTTTACCTAATTCAGGCTGGCAGACGGGATTTTAAAGAAAAAAAAATGCTTTAATCCATTTTCAGGTAGCCATTTATGCCCCTCCAATGTGAAATTTTCTTCTTTGTCACTTGCAGTTGCTGTCACTTTGGCACCCATTCAGAGAGGACAATGTCTAGTGTGCCAGTGGCTGTGGTGACTGGGTCCAACAAAGGGATCGGATTGGCAATTGTGCGGGCTCTCTGCAAGCAGTTCCCTGGAGACGTGTACCTGACAGCCCGCGACCCTGGCCGTGGGCAGGAAGCAGTGGCAAAGCTCCAGGAGGAAGGGCTGCGTGCGCTCTTCCATCAGCTGGATATCGATGATCTGCAGAGCATCAGAGCTCTCCGTGACTTCCTAAAGGAGAAATATGGAGGGCTGAACGTTCTGGTTAACAATGCAGGGATTGCTTTCAAAGGTAGGAAGCAGACTGTCTGGGATAGTCCTATGTTCCAAAAGTTATGTGCTGAAGTATAGGAAGTACATCAAGGATTTTACGAAGTTTCTTATACAGGACTTTGGTGCCAATGGCCTGCTGCTTTTTTGGCTGGGCAAGCTGCCAACCTTAAGCATGATGAGAGGGCAATGTGAAATGGCTCTTCCTCTAGCATCTGTTGAGCTAACTGTGCATGTAAACATGCTTCCCATGAGTATTGCATTTGCATCACATACAGAGTATGGAAATACTTAAGGCACACTGCGCATGTGGGCAGAGTTGGGTTTGTTGCCTTGGTGCACATAGGTTTCATCAGGCCCGTGGGAGCCCATTATCTTTGTAAATATCAGCCTCCGGAGTTCCCCGGGGATCTGTGTTTTCTCGCTTATCAGCAAGCTCCATATTTTATGGGTTACCTGCTCAAGGGTTCTAGTTGATAAAAAAGAACCTTTGGCCCTGGGTGATTCATTTAACTTTCTCGGGCCATTCAGTTACCTATAGAACAGTTAGCCTAAATCTTGCTGTGCTGAGCAAGAACTTAACCCTTTCATTTTCTAGTGGACAGGAAGGCAGGGAAAGTGAGGAAAACACAGCACTTGGAAGGTAAAAGAGCATACTTCTTGTGTAGATGTTTAGAAAAACAAATTGAGAATTGCATTAGCTCTAAATAGAGCAAATCACAAGCATTACCAGTTTATTTCCTGCCATTAAAAACTTGTTCTTTCCATATTTTGGGTTGGAGGTGGCTTTTTATTGTTGTATTTTAAGTTCTGTGCCTGATCTCCAGTTAGGACATGTAACTATTAAGCATGGTGGTGTACTGACTCATCTACCTATGGCTTGAGTTAAGGACACCTGTCAGGTAGTGCAGATCAAACCTCACCTGCTCCTGAAATGGAGCTTCTCATGTAGTGGAAGTGCAGCAATGGTGTTCTGAAGTCCAGCCACTGTACATTTTGCGTGGTACAGGAATCACAGAATTGTCAGAGTTAGAAGGGACCTCTTGGGATCATATCATCCAACTCCCCTGCTAAAGCAGGATTGCCCGGAGGACATGATTCAGGACTGCATCCAGGTGGATCTTGAAAACCTCCAGGGAAGGGGACTTCACACCCTCCCTGAGCAGCCTGTTCCAGGGCTCTGGCACCCTCACCATAAACAAGTTTCTTCTCATATTTGAATGGAACTTCCTGTGTTCCAGCTTGTGCCCATTGCCCCTTGTCCTCGTTCACTGGAAACTACTGAAAAGCATCCAGCTCCATCCTACTTCAAACCACCTTTCAGATACTTATGAGCAT
>VZTM01022373.1:47845-68866 GCA_013400555.1 Jacana jacana | reverse complement strand
TGGAAAAATCTTCAGGAACCCAAATCCCCTTCTTTTCACCTGACTTCTTTAATAGTTGAAAGTGAAAATTAGTACAGACTTGAGTTTAAGCCATATTGGAGACTAACAATTATTTTTGTTGCTCCTTTAGGAAAATATATCTTAATAGAGAGAATTCTTCACCAAACTGTTCCTCTTCCATTCACAGAGCTTTTAGAAGGTAGCTATTTTAGCTAAGTCATATTTCCTTAATGTTTTATACATGAAAAGCATTATTTAACCTAAAGATCAGACTGCATGTTTAACTCTCCACCCTGACTACTAGAAGATAAGTTTCACTACCCTGCTTCTAAAACTTGTGACTCATTTACTAATGAGTTTCTGAATAGCCATTTCTTTTGACAGTGTATTTAAAAGATACAGTAAGAGTTTGATGTTTTTAGCTTTAACTTCTCTGCATTTTGTAACAGAATTATTAAACTTCAGAATGTCAGTACAGCATTACTAAAGGCTCCAGCACAAAGTGCACCTTCAATATTTGATTATATGAATCAGAGCAGACCCCTCAACTCAGCAGGTTCATGCCTCAGAACCAAGGATGACAACATTTTATAGCTTATGTGTCAGGGAAAACCCCCATATTTTTCAGTATATGCATCCTGCAAACTCTGAATTACACAGACATGGACAAAAAGACAAAACAGCTAAGTCACAAAGCTTTAGGGACAGAGCATGCTGATACTGAAGTACTGAGGTGTGCTGTGAACTCAACCAGTGATATAAGGCACATAACATCTTCGGCAATTTGGGCACCTGCAAGTTCTACCAAGTTAGAATAACAAAAATATTGTTAATATGGCACATATTATGGTTTTATCAGCTTATAACTTGCTCATTTCCCCAGTCCTATAAAAGAACTTCCTTGGTAGTTTCTTTCCATTTTTTTCTTATTTAATTGCCTTTTGGAGTACTCTTTTGTTTAGGGGTTTTTTTTTATGACTGGTGTTTTATTACAGAAGAATTTCTAAGATCTGTCATACAAGGTACTACAAAATGTAACAGAATTTAGCAGAGCCCTCTGACTGAGGTAAAATGGGCATACATGTTCATTTCATGCTTCTGCAGTATTTGCCTCAATATGATACTGCTATCCACAAGTTTCAAGGTATTTCTAATTCTGACTTGACTGAAGCCAGCAATAAAATTCCCTTTCTTCTGGAGCTAATAACCCTATTTAAATGTTTTCTAATAAAGTTATACAAATAAAGCTGAGAATGGTTTTCTACAAATGACAATCAGGAATCCCTGCCAAATTCAACAAAATTTAACCTTGCAATTTTATTTTTAATTGCATCTTCATCAGCTTCTGAAAGACTCTTTTCCACTTTGTAGTCAGGACACATACCAATCAAAAGTATTAGGCAAAACAATTACAAAGGTAGTTTAAATTGGAGTCCCTTGTGTTAACTCAGTTCACCTAGGAACTCTTACATGCTTTAGCAGTCCTCTTTTTTTTTTTGCTGTATGACCAAGTTGCAGAAGTCACCACCACACCAAAATCTCAGACAAGTACTGGAGAACAGCTTAGCACTTTTAAAAACTGTCCTTTGTGCTGCTTAGCCAATGCCCAAACATTTCTGATAACACTTCCCTCCCTTGCCAGTCAACTGACATGAAATAGGAACCAGGTTTACAGCCTTGCTTCTGACCCATTCCTGCCCTTGAAGCATCTTAAAAACAAAACAAAACAAAACAAAAAAAAAGCAAATACAGCTTCTTCTGCAGGAAAAGAGGGAGCTCAGATTTGCAGAAGTGATCAAAATGTTGTAGCATGTAAGGCATTCCAGATTAAATTCAGATTTAAATTCCTTGGAAAAAAAAAAAAAAAAAGTAATTGCTTTTAGAAACACCAGTGCAGTGCAGTGCATAGAGCCTCATTCAGATGTTCCTTCTATTTTCCTGCTGGCTCATCTGTGTCTCTTTAAATGCATTTACCACTTTCTGCCCTGTTTCTTCACAGACGCAAATTTAGTTTTGACATCCAAATGGCTCTGGAACAATTGTTTCTCTTCTTCATGAATTTTTTTCCCCCTTATGTCTGGCACAGCTCTCTCCATGTCCTGTGAACCCTTGCGTGGGAAGTGGATATGGTTATAAACCTACTATTGTTGGCAGAGATCTCCTGGACTGACCCCGGTGATTAAACTGCTGATGACTTCAGCAAATGAGTTGTGTGCTGTTTAAAATACATGCAGGAAAACACTTCTTTCATCACTTTCCACTGCCTTCAAAAATAATGTCTTGCTATATGATCTTTCCAGTCTATAAAGACAACTTTTAACAAACAAGTCAGAAAATAAAGAAGTTTCTTTTCCTCATTTGAACTAAATACTTTAGGAGACAACTCTCCCGCTTGCTCATTTTGAAGAGGAACTAAATGAGCCTCCCTTGCTACTATGACTGCCAAACATCTGCACAAAACCAAAAGCTTTCTTCCTCACCCCCTCACCATACTTCAACCTGCGTCATTCTGCAAGCCACTAAAGAGAACACCCACAACAAACTGCCAGTACATGGGCCACAACAGGAAAATCCTGAAGCCAACAAGTTCCTCACAGAAGAATAATCATGTAGGTGCCTTTAACTTGTGACCTAGCACCAGCTAAGCAACATGATAAACACTTCATAAGACTCTTTTAATAGCATCACAGACACTTTCATTCTGCTCTCTGGCAGCTTCTTAACTTTCTCTGTCATAGCAGACCCCTTGCTTGTTCAGCAGTCTGGCAAAAATAAGTTTTCCGTACCGTTCCCCAGTGTAACCTGGGCTGCAATGGCATTGACCTGTCGCTGAGTCACAGGTTCCTCCGTTGTGGCACTGGCACTCCTGGGAACAGTTTCTCCCGTAACGACCCTCAGGACAAGGCTGACCACAGACCATGCCCTGTGTATGCAGAAAAAGAATGAAAATCTTAATATTAGTTTGGTAATCACAGGACAAGGAAGAATGGCTTGAAGAAAGGCTTGAAATGAAGGAAGATAAGGAGATCTCCTTTCACTCATCTAGATCTGATGGGCAGGGGGATTGGACTAGATGATCTTTCAAGGTCCCTTCCAATCCCCGATATTCTGTGATTCTGTGATTCTGTGAAATGCCAGACTCTTCTCCAGCTTGAAACATGGGGTGTGTTTCAGCACTGGAGGAATAATCTTCTAGGATTTCCATTTTGGAAGCCAAAGCTAATGAAAAACACTATCTCTAAGCAACAGTGAAAACACTTAGACATTTAAGACTAATTGATGTCAAGCTCTTCCCAATTTATTTATCAGGAGTAGTACATATCAAGACATCCGGAAATGCCCTCCAGTGAGTAATGGTGTAGAAATCAGTAATTGCTGTAATGCCCCAATTATACTACTTTATGTTAAGTTGTTTTTTTCTGATGAAAGGAAAAGCTGTTTGTAATTTCACTGAAAGCAGCATTTCTTAAAAGCTTAGGTAGGATGTCTGTTTCCCTTCAACAGATTTGGAATTTATGCACTGCTATGTACATCCTTGGAATTAATTACCCCTGTATAGCAAGGTGAGCATCAAATCTCAACACTTCCAAGATCACATTTCAAGACAAGGAAATTTACAGGCATTTCATCAGACAAAAGACATGCAGGTATTTCAGCTAACATAAAGTCTTGCAGAATTTATACATGGCTACTTCAAAACTTTCCTTATAGGGAAAGTAAAAAAGGTTATACTGCCAAAATTGTGTTTCATAGAATTGAAAACTGTAAAACTAACATAGACTTATGCTTAAATAACTGCTTGTAAAGGAAAATTAGCCAAATGCCTTAGCAGTAATTCATTAGTTAAGACAAATATAGTATAAAATTTCCATCTCTGCTTCATATGCCATCTCATTTTTCACTCGCTGTATTTAGACAGATAAAGGGAGTCAAGAATTTATGCAAATGTTTGTATTCAATGACCAATTATTTTGGTCAAGTTAGGTAGCTCAGTGAGTGGTGATACTCAAACAGAGATGATTTTTTATAGCCATGTTCTTCAGTTGTTGAAAAACTGACCTCTGCCACAGGTTATCTCAATATAATATCTCAATTATTGTAAGAAAATTAAAAGTTTGCTAACCACAGATTTCCCCCGAGATGGGCATCTAAATAAAAATCATTATTAACAAATACTATCGATAAATATTATCTAAAAATGTATTTAAAGAAATTATTTGGGCTTTGATCACCTTCAAACTCCATTATTTGCCAACTCAGAGTTGGCAGCCTGGAAGCAGAGGTGGCATCTTGCAGCTTCAAAGTCAATTCTTCTTTCCCTACCCACTGACTAAAGGACAGAATGTCTAAAGACAATGTCAAAGTTCTGATGTCCCATTTCCATCACCAACATTTAACACTGTACATAAAGGTTTGAGGTTTTTATGATGCTTACTGTACATATGACAACAGGCTCAAAACCCACTGCTAAAATATGCAATGGTGTCACCTCCTTAGAATATTAAATTATATGTAGAAATTAATTACTTCCAGACAAGATCTAAAGGAAGTTGCCTTGTCAAAGAACGATTCATGTCTTTTTCTTCCCAGAATTATGTTTAAAAGGCAGTGCTGAACTGGAGTATTTTCATAACAGATGGTTTTGCAAGTACTTTATTCCAGTCCCTTATCCTAACATACGTTTCTCATTACTCCTGGTTACAGGCAAATTGCACTTACTATCCTAATTGCTACCCCTTTGCTGACTCTGTCCAAAACCTACAAGTATGGAAGTTTTATGAGGTTGTGTTGATTTCAGAAATGAAAAATGTTACCATCCATCCTGGCGGGCAGGTGCACTCCCCGGTGACATGGTGACAGACACCTCCGTTCTGGCACGGGCATCTCTCCTCACACTGCGGCCCATGCTTCCCCGGGGGACAGAGATCCTCACAGCTGGGAATGGTTGTGTACAACAGAGACAACTGTTACTTTGGCACACACTCCAGTCTCCAGCCACCTCTTTATTTTTAATACTATTGTTAATTTTTCCAGCCAAAAGTAGAAAACAGAAAGCAGTCCAACATAAAGAGACACACACTGAATATTATACAGCATCCATGCAACAAATCTAAGGACATAGACCTGGCAATTCAGGAGTTCTCTCCTCTTAAAGGCATTTCTTTCTAAACTGGTTGGTGCTTATTCATGGCTGACAAAGCTCAAAATCTATTCTGGGATGACAAAGCCAAATAACTCCATGTTTCAATGCAATTTTCTAAACTTGTAGCCAAACCACTTTCACGGTTGTCATGAGGAAGCTCCTGCTGCTACTTTTTGCAGCTTTTACTTAGCAGTCCATATCAAGATGGCTTTCTTTCTCTCATCTACGTGTCTGAACGTGCACTGCAATATGGTTTGACCAGCTACTTCTTAGCCACCAGCACTGCTTCGCTGCATCACACAGCAGCCATACCAACAGTGCTAAAACAGCCAGACCACAGTGTTAAAAGTTAATCTACACTTATTTTCTCATGTTGGCACTATTCAAAACCTGTGTCTCTGCCCTGTAAATAATGTACCCGCTGCTTACAAGGCACCCGTGTATCCAGGGGGACACCTGCACTCCCCAGTCACGTGGTCGCAGGTGGCTCCATTTTGGCACTGGCATTTCTGATGGCAATCGTTTCCATACGTCCCTTGATCACAGCGTTCCTCACAGCGCCAGCCTTTGAAACCTGAGGCACAGTGGCAGGCCCCAGTGATGGGGTTGCACAGGGCCCCGTTTTGGCACTGGCAGCGGCTGCTGCAGTGAGGTCCCCAGTGGTTGCTGTCACAGGCTGAAGGGGTAGAAGGGAAAACATACCACAGTTTTATAAAAGCTCATGTTACAGCACTGACTCAACTGTGAAAACAAACAACAACAAAAAAAGCTGTAAAACAGAAATAGTTACCATACCCTCAGTTCTCCTCGGTCCTCAAGGATCTTGGGAGGCAGACAGAACTTAATTTATGCACACAAATTATTACCTTAAGCATAAGAGCAAACACTTTAAATTGTGAAGCTCTGAAATAAATGCAAGTTCTAGTTGCTTCATTGTCAAAACTTCATTATGACTCTCCACAGTCAAATAACTGCTGTGGTTGCAGTGACCTTCGATTTACACAGAGAACTCTTGCTAACTTAAAACAGTTATAAACAATTGACTGAATCCCACAAGGAAGTTGCAAAGCTCACTGATTTTTTTTTCAAATCTGTAAGGTCCTACTTGTTTACATAATTGTAAGTATCTTCCATTCAATCTTGCAATACACTGATAGGGCAAAAAGAACACAAGTGTTTCACCAAGCAACGATAGCTACGATATGGTTAAACATCAGCTGGATGTTACAAATTCAGCTACCCAATGTGTCATCATGATCATTCAAATGCATCTTTTCTTGTCTGCCCCAATGCAGCCCATTAAAACCCTATAAGCAAACTGCTCAGAGGTTATTTTAGCATCAAAAGAAAAACCTTAATGTTAAGGAATACATTTTTTTTAAGTCAGAAACATGGGAGTTCTGTAAAGAGCCAGGAGATTAAGGTCACCTGGAGTTCAACAGGAATGTGCTGATCACATGGGCAAATGATCTGATTTTATTTTTATGTTCTGTTGATAATGGTAATGCGACAAGAAAGCCTCAACTACAGCAACTAGAAGCCTCAGCTTCTCCTTTCTCCCCAAGACCTCTCCTCTTGGAGACTGACAACCATTGTTCTCCTAGTCATCTCCTGGGGCTAAAACGCCAGGCAGAGAACAGCCACACTTTCCTACACTAATTCAAGAATCCTCCTCAGGGAAGGAATTATTCGGCTATAGGAGCTGTTCATTCAGGCTACACAAATAAAAAGGGATTAGGGTCTTTTAAAGAATCTACTCCTTAAGATTTTTTTTCCAGGAGAGGTCATTGGAACATTCACCCATAATGGAGATATTGTGAGCACCTACACACAATAAAATACAGAGCAACAGAAAGCATTTTATGTATTATAATCACCCAGCAATGCTGTGAAACCAACAGAACAACTGTCTGTCTTCTTACTGGCCTCTCACTTCGAAGATGTGTGGATTTTGTTCTGAATTATACTACAATGCACTGCTGTCTACAGCACACAGCATCTCACAAGTTGCCTTTCCCCCTGATAACTCACATTCATTCAGAACTGCTCAATGTTTATTTTCAACATGTCTCCATGGACTAGAAAGTATAATTCTTATGCTTAACCAGTCCTCAAATTATTGTCAGGAAAAAAATATTTGGGGAGATTACATATATATAAAGTATATGTACGGGTGGTAAGAAGTCTGAGAGAGTCACGACAACATGTTTTATCATGACTGAGTAGACACCTCTATTTTATTTTGCTTAACAAATTAGTCTGGATTCAGTGAACTGTCTTCCTCTTGCTCCCAGACAAAACAGAAAATTTCCATTTCAGCCATTCCACACGAAATAATTTTAAAAAATATATAAAAAAAAAAAATTAATAACTTTGTCCTGGCATGTCTGATAAACAGAAGAATTCAGAGTCATTGCCAGACCACAACTGTTCCAGTGCAGAGCTCAGTCAAGGCTGAATGTGGCCTAAACACACTTTAGATATGAAGACCTGGCAGGCAAGAGAAGACTTATCCTTGGTTGATAAGTGTGAGTTTGTGTTCTTTCACAAACAGCTGGAAATGGGATATTTGGTGCAGTGCAACAACGATCATGTAGCTGCTTGAAGACCAAACAGACAAGACCATCTACAACCACACATCTGCAATTGCATCCAACACCCAGGCACCAAGGTGAAACTGCTTCACTTGTGAAGTAGCAGAAGCTTGGTATTCCCCTTGCATTTTTTAAAGTCCCATCCTTCCTGGGATGTGTCACGTTGTCTCCTAGAGATTTACTGATATCTAAGGTGAACGTGCTGTCTCTGTGAACTTGAACTTTTCTCAACTATTTTACGGTGAGAGCATGTACAGCGCAGTACATAATAACTTAGTTTCCTGGCGTGATCTCATTATGTTTGCAGGAAATCATTAAAATAAAAACCATTGTATGGCTGCTAATAGGATTTGCAGTCTCACAACTGTTCTCCTGGCAATGGCCAGGTGGGAGCAAATATTGACTATGCAATTTTTCACTACAGCACAATGTTGAAACATCCAACCAGGAGAACAGTGGCCCCACCACAGTAAGACTACATGATAGGCCTTTATGTAAGGTCTGTCATTAGCCCAGCATCTATCTGTGAGTTATGGGCAGAACTGTGGAGAAGTCTACAGGATTAACGGGAATAAATAAAAATTTTGAATGAGATGGATGAATCACATATTTTACCTGAATGTCCCATGACTGATAATCAATAAAGCTCCCCATAGGAAATTAAAGTGATTTGTCAGAAACTGAGGCTCAGTTTACTATTGAAAAAGAAGAGGGCGAATGATAGCAAAGTTTCCTGTGGTGAGCTTGGTTTATTTTTAATTCATTTTGGAGGCTAAATTTACCAACTATTGCATCGGACTATTTCTGCTGCTTCCTAGTATTCAGACACTCAGAAAGCCGGGCTGGAAGTCGCACAGCTGCTAATCTGGTGGAATGGGATAGTCTCTGAGTTAATGACTATCGTCGGGTTACAGACTGTCAGCTGGAGTTTAATCAGAATAGCTGCTCTGACTGTCCTGACGGCACCAAGGTCACAGGCACACACGCATAGGCACCCACTACATGCACGCACACGCAGAAGTGTCAGCTACTGGCCTCTGACCAGATTTGGAGCTGTAAGTCATGTGTCTCAGCACAGGGTATACGTGAAAGGGAAGAAAAGTGTAGACACAAGAGGCCCATGTTCAGAATGGCTTGGACACAAGGCAGATGCATCTCAGCACCAATAACTTCTGGAAACTGATTCCTGCAGAAATGAAAAACCCAATCAGTAAACCAGGGTTAATTTTTTTATTGATCTGGCCTAATGCTGCCCTTTTTTACACATATCACCTTCTTTATAAAAGTTGTTCTTCTTCCCCTTTTCACATATGTTATATTCACCCTCAGGTTTTTATGTTCTAAACAGAGAAACCAGCTAGCTGTAGTGCTTCCCATCAGCTTCTGTAATTACACTCACAGGGTCCTTTCTGCCTTCACCTTATGTCACTGGGAAGTAAATTTTTAACAAACATCATTGTATTAATGCCACAGGTTGTTGTCATTTTTCGTTTTTATACATGCTGTTCACCTGGCAATATCTGTTTTGCTACCATAGTATGTGCTGGTCACATCACACAATGCTACAAGCACAGGACAGAGAACTTCTCTCTCAGAAGGCTACTCAATGAAAGCAAAGGTTTGCCTTTGTGAATAAGGCTGTTGCACTATGTAAACCTCCACTTAAAATGAGCAAGTATGGTATGAAAATCTAAGATAACACAGGTCTGACATCATAAAGAAATACTTGCTGAAACCAAGTGCCAAACAATGACTTTAGAAACATAGAGAATCTCAAGGATACAATGGGGAAAAATTAACCTTCAAGAAGAAATTTAAATCTGTGATGCAAATATCTATCATCTGGGGGCCTTGTGAAGATTTAAAATTCTGTATTTCCTAATATAATAACTTTCATGCACATTATTATTATTGTTGTTGTTGTTATTATTATTGTTATTATTGTTATTGTTATTATTATTATTATTAAGATGGCCTAGGTGTGTTTTTATGTACATGGTCTCCGTGAGCGGCTGGTGACTTGCAAACTGGGATGGAGGGAGGCCTGATATTGTATAAATTTTATAATATTATGAAGCACATCTGAAGACCTTTCTAACTCCTTTACTTTTCCTTATGAACAAAGACATTTTTAACTAAATCTGGTCACATGCTTGTAAGGTCTTTTTCTGGTTTTTTTTGTTGTTGATTTCATTAAAAGGCAACAAAAAGAAAAGTGCAAATGAGTCTTAAGTTTATTCCTGACAAGCTCACCTTGATCACATAAAATTCTGTACTTTTTCTAAAGAATGGCTATAATGAGAGCAAAATAAGGCTATCAAATCAAGTCAGAGAACATTTCAGGGGAAAAAACTCCTTACAAACTCTGACTTGCAACTATCTTTTAAGGATGCTCGTTTCCTTTATAACATGTTATTCAAGACAGACAAAGTTTATGGCAATGCTATTTTTAAGATCTTTCTTCTCTTTTTTCCTTTCTTTTTCACTAATGGGGAAGTGAAAGTGAAGAATCACAGCAAAACTAAGATTTACTTTTCTGGCTATCACTTTTTGTAGCTGCCTTAACACATAGCACAAAGTCAACAGAATGAGATTTTATTCTGTCTTACATTTATTTCTGCAACACATGCTGCTTCCTGGAAAACCAAAACACAAAGAGATTCTTACCACAGCAATAGGCTTATGTATTTTTATGGTTTTTAAAAACAACTGAAAACAAAGTTCCCTACCACAGTTAGTAGAAACAGAATGAACTCTCCCTCAGTTCACACACGATATTGTGAGGTACAAATTTTAAATAAGGAAATGGTGGAAAATAGCTGAATTCCTCTCTCTCCTTAAAACCCTAACGTAATTTCTTCAGGTAGGTTCAAGGATTCACAGCCTTTAGTAAATGAAAGTTGATTTTCCTGGCTCTAGTGTGTAAAATAAACTGAAGCTGCCCATAACTTCAGCATCACCTTGTACCGATTTTTCTTCCTTTCTAGGCTGTCACATCAAGGACAAGTCTAAATCTTTGTGCTGTCCTTTGCATACCTCTTTTTGACTCTCAGATGTCTATTGCCTTGTCCTCACTTTTATGGCCTCTATGGTCTACCCCTCATCTATCATTTCTCATCCAGTATTCAAATATTAACCCCACGTTTACATTGCCGGTGACATTAGCCCCTTTGTTGCATTTTCAGAGTACCATATTCCTTGTTTCTCTTCAAGCTACCTCTACAACTTGGCACAGCTCCATATCCCAAGCCATAAAACTGCCATGATGTCCTCCTCCACATCCCTACCTTACTGTTCCAGGCTGTGAAGTCCACAAAAAGTTGATGTGTCAAAACCACTACCTACAATGGTCTTTTATCAGTGCTTGCTTCCTTGTTTATCTCATATATGTTTCCAGCTTTGTGCTATCTCCTTTCTTTTCCTTCAACCACAGCTGCTCTGGGGAAGAGGCAACTTTCTCCTTCTGTGTTTTTACTTGCAGACAGAGCCCACAAATCCCCAGCACGGACAGCCATGAGGCCCAAGAATGAGCAAAAATGACCAACATTCTACAACAAAAAGTAGACCAAATATAATATACCCAATCTACAAACCATTCCAGTATTTTGAAGCAAAGGATATAAATAAAAGCAACATTTCTAGGAGTGCCCACACGTGACCTGCTTTATCAAGGAATAATAACCACTAATAGTAAAGCAGAGCCAGTGTAAGTAAAATAGACCAGTATCAAGAAAACTTTGATTCATCAAAAGAAGTATATCCCACTCACAATCTTGTTATTGTATTTTGAGTACTTACAAATATATTAGCTGTTCTGCCCAAAGAGAGTTCCATAATTACAATATGAAGACTTGCAAATTTTGTCAGAAAACTGGATCGATGTCCATCTTGACAGGACAGAAGGTATTTCACATACCACAACAACACTCAAATAAGTTATATATATACACTTACACTTACTTACATGTAAGTCATCATGTACCTTTGGTCTATAAAAAAATAAACATGGATAATATTCTGTGAACCCTCAATTACTCTTAACTGACATGAAAAGTCATAGCCAGGTAGATGCTACCCTAAATGATTTGTGTTCAGAACAACATTCATTGATTCACTAAAGAAAAATCATTACAAAAATACAAATGGTGCCACTAATCTAAATCCACATCATCCTTAGAGGGAAGTTTAGGGAATATTCTGGAAACTACTCTCTGTGATTATGGTTTGATTAGTTGCAGATCTAAATTGATGGTGTTCATCTCCCTTAAGATATTCCTGCAAGATAGGAAACAGATAATAATTCTCCAAGTTGAAATTTAAACCAAATAAAAGTAAAATCCCACTGATTCTGAAAGCTATAAATAGTCAAGTGTGTTCAAAATTCAACAGGATATATTAGGACCCTAGTGAAATCAACCTGTATGTCAGCCTGGACTGCAAGACAATAAACGTGGAACAGGGCAAACGGAAATGCCAGAAATTAGTCAAAAAAGCCAACCCCTCCACCCCCACCTACTCTGAAAAGTACAATAAAAATATACTTTTAAAAAGTACAAATTCTTACTTAATAAGAACGTGCGATTATTCTTCATGTATTTTTATATGATCTGCTCTATTCACCTCAGGATGTTATGAAAATATATGCACACACATATCGGAAAAGAATCTTTTTCCTTTAAAGAATCACTCAATTATAAAATATCAATGCCTTTTAGTAAAAGACTTATTTTACCTACATACCAGACACAGAAATGCATAGTAGTGTTTTTTTTTCAGAACACTCTTTCTATTAAATTTGGATTTTCTTTGAGTCTTTTGTTTCTATTTGATTTCATTTGTTACACTGTAGGCTTTTTACCCTTTGGCATATTTTTCATTCTTAGGTTTTGTTTTGTGTGTAAGAAAGGATTTTTATTCAAAATGCTAAGCTTTGATTTAATTCAGGGATTTTTCTTTTTTATCGTGTAAAAGACTTTTGATCCGTGAAGTGGAAGAACAATGAAAATGTGTTTTTCAGATCCTATAAAAGACTGAAAATGTATGCCTTTCCATTGCCATAAATTTCAGAAGATTCTTTAAAGTGCTTTGGACATTAGAACACAGTGTTGGATAATTGCTAAGGAAAATACACAATGGTGGCTCTTGGTGTTCATTTTATCTTGCTACTGAGATAAAACCTATTAAAAACAATCAGTACTAGAGGAAAAATTACAAAATTATAAGAATGTGATTATACTGCATAAAATGAACTGTCATCCATGATCCTGATTTTGCACAGATCTCCTTGGAATATGATAATTAGACTTTTTCGGTTTTTTGCAATGACTTGAAGGTCATCTTAATTTTTAAATTACCAACAAATGTTATGCTTCACATCCTTGAAAAACTGCTAACTGAGCCACTGCTAATATATAAGTCTGCCAATACATACGGCTGATTGAAATTAAACCGATTCTAAAAATAGTTTTGCCCTGTAACTAGGAAAACAAAATTTGCCCAGATATTATTCAAGAAATCCACTTAGGTAAACACCACAAATACACTGTGTTTATGAAATGGCAAAAAACCCACCAAAATTAAAAGCATCTCTGATCCAGAATTTTTTTTTTTACAAATCAATAAAACTATCACTATTTACTGCAATGCCTTCCTCTGGTAAATCTCAACATAAGTAAATTTAATACCTCCATTTTCTAGAAAGTATATTGTTGTTTCTGCTTTTGGAACTGTAATTCAGCAAAGTGGTGAAGCATGTCCATAGTTCCCTAGAACTTCAAAACTAAAATGCTTTATAGGACAGAAATTGCATTAAACGTAAAAATAATGTAATTTCAAATACATCATTGTACTGAACTCTAGAAAAGCACAGCTTCTATGTAGCCCTGGTAATTTTGATGTCACCTACCACAGTCACACTGTAGTGACTCTGTCTGCAATGAGGATGATAGAAACTTGCCTTAATACCTGTTATTCCTGTTTGCCCCTGATCTAACTTGCTGGTGGCTTCATCACTCAACCTCAAAATATTCAGCCTTGTTAGAGGAGACAATAGAGAGTTCAGATGGCAAAACTGAGGAGAAGTCTGTTAAGGGAATTACAGGAGTAATAATTACAAAAGAATTAAGGGCAGGGAAGAGACATATATAATAAGAAAAGTGTAAGACTATTTATGACCCGCTGCCACTTTTGCTAACAGGATGCACTTGCACATGTGGCCATTTGGGAATCAGGGTGGGGGGCAGTTATGCATTATTTGAATGAGCTATTGCTCTACAGTTTCCATAAAAGGAAACAGCTCTCTGCCAGGACACTCTGCAGTTTCACTTGTGTGTTTAGCTGTTTCTCAGTTCTGGGAATCAAGCCTTTCTGGTGCCAGTGTTTGGTTAAACCAGAACTTTTTTCTACAGCCTGTTGAATGGCTTGGAAAACTTAAGGATGATCTAGCTTTCTAAATGTATCTTGCAGGCTCTGCTACTCAAAATGCTTTTGACAATAAAAGGAAAACTGACTTCAGTGTACAAGATGCTCCCGGGCACCTTGCCTGGTACCCACACCAAGGGGGCTGTCGTGCAAGTGTGTCTGTGGGAAACAGTCGCACATCCACCTCTGCAGGGTTAATGGAAATTATAAGCTCCACTGAGAAACTGGCAGTGCTTGTACCTCACGTGAGTGTCTCACACAAGCTATGCCAAAGGATCCAGTTTCTGCCAAGTCCCATGAAGAAAACAGTGAGATTTTCATGGAATTTGTGAACTTTACAAACACCCATGTCAGCAGAGAAAATCTGACACTGGCAGAGCTACTGTACCTTAAAAGTTTCCTTAGCAAGTGCATTTAAAGGCAAGATGTTTCTGAGATGCCAGCTTTAAATGCTAAGCTTAATGTACTAAGGAGAAAGCCAGTTCTCTTCTCATGCTTTATAAAACCCTGGAGCCTGAGTGCCACTTGTTCTACACTCATGCCCTCAGACCCTCCCAATGAAACTCTATTAATCACCAACAGAATCAAACTACGAATTAAAATCCAGTGATTCAAAGAAATCTCAGATTACTTAAACACAATAAAAATAGAAAATCCTTTTCACATTTCCACAAACAATCCTAACATACTTGTCATAAACCAAAACTATGTAATTCCTCTTTTGCTTTACTACTCAGGCCAGCTGGGGGATCATGAGGGCTATAATCTTTGCAGACGAGTCAGGCTAATATTGATTTTGGCTTTCCGCCTCTCGTCCAGTTTATTCAGAATGTGTCCTATTGATTTTGAAGGAATTATTTGTGGACTACTAGGCACAAGAAGAAAAACAAAGAGAATGTCCTGATTGCCTTGTGGGGCTCCATGTTAGGCTGCATGTGCATCTGTCTTGCACACACATTCACAACTGACCACCAGGTCCATATATTATGAGTTACAGCAAATACTGTTGCAAGACTGAGAGCAGAAAACACAATCTACAAATGTAGAACATGGTTTGATCACCTCTACACATTTAGATATTAAACTATCACTACATGCAGTAGCTTTTACAGAAGACTGCTTTATACACAACCCACAGTCAAAAACACGCCTCTAACATGTAATGATCCAATCTGACATATGGAAGTTAAAAAATTGATATTAACAATAAACCAGTTTGGGAGGGAAAGGTTGTGCTGGTTTGTTTGTTTTTCAGTAAAATCTATTTGTTTACATTTTAGATCTACAAACATGCCTTTTTTTTACAACTGTGTCCTTTTTTCTGGATATTGTCCTTGTCTCCAACCCAGCAACGATTAACTTATACTACTGAAGTTCAAAACACTTCTTCAAAGGGGTGCTGACAGTGTTGGTTGTACTGATTTGCTTGCTCCAAGGGATAGGTCCAAAACATCTTCTGTCCACTCATTTGTCATTGACCTGACTACGGTGTTCGGTCAATAAATCTTTGTTAGAATTACTTGTTCCGCATGACTGTCATCTCTCCCGCTAGAATGGAAGTGTTCTGCAAATGAACGACCTCTCAATCCAAGTAGTATTTCTTTTCAGACACATTTGTGTTATCACCATCTCCTTCAACGCCTCCCATTGAAATTCACTACAAACAAACATTGCCTAATCCAGGTATTTCCTTTAACTAAAAAGAAAAGGCCTGAAGAAAAAGGGCATCTCACACAGGACATGTTCCCCAAGGAGATATTATTTAATTAGCCAAATTCTGAGACCAGTACTGAGGTTTTACTCACAGAAGAATACATCCAATCTTATTTTCTCCTCAGGTGGGATGTAAGGTTTTCAGAAAGGCAGAGGTGATGGAGAGAAGAGTAAGGGTTGGGCTAGAACTAAGCAAGGAAAAAGGACAGCCTCAATAGTCTAGTCAGATCTTTATCCTTCTTCTCCTTAAACTGAAAGCAGGCACTGACCTAGGCTATTGATAATTGTCTAATGCTCATTACAAAAAGGAAGTAATGGGTGCTACAAAAGGAAATGGGAGTCTCCCAAAAGGCTTAGTTTCTAGGAAGGTTATTAGGCCGTTGCACACTGGTAGACAAATGTAGGAGAGGAAGCTTGCTGATTCAGCTTTTACAGCACAATGCACTAATTTTGTTCATGCAACCACTCTGACATTTTTGGAGAGAACATTTCAGCATTTATGAAGAGCTTGTCTGCAATTACCACCGAGAAAGCCACTGTCACATAGAAGCCATGGCATATAGTTTAAAAAATTATTTTAAACACAGCGGGTAAATACAACTGAGAAACAAGAGGTAAAATAAAGCTAGTGGTTTGCAGATGGACAAGTGCTGCAACAGGGATAGCTCTGTTCTCAGATATTAACAGATGATATTCCTTTGTAAGGAGAATAATTAATCCTAACACAGAAAGGATAGCACTTTGGAAGAAGAAGTTTAGTACTGCAGTTTTAAAAAAAATTTATTGCTTAGATACAACAGTTGCTTCCAAGATGTTTGTGTCCATAAAAACAAACATATTACTAAATCTGGAAGTTTGCTTATTATCTCACACTTTTAGAATAATCTCCCCCTTTCAGTCACAGTATTTTATTTGGCTGTCAGTAACCACTAAATCCCTGAGTGTCTGATTTACAAAAAAAAAAAGGCCTGCCCTGTAATCATTGTTCCCTCTCCATTATTCAGCTAGTTACATAGTTACAATGTTTATGTGATAAACATTATTATACATGGCAGTTTCCACGTATTTATCTTGAATAAATAATTTGCCATATCAGCAAAATTATTGCTAAAAAAAAAAAAGCATCTCTTTTATTTTATCTCATTGTACCCTTCTTTTACTAAAACTAATCGAATTGGGGATCATGCAGAAAATAAATACAATTAAAGGCAAAATATTAAAATCTGCTAAATAGGGCAAGGAACAATAAAACTCAATGCCAGAGAGACAAAACCCTATCACTTACTGTCTTTCCAACACTATTCACTGCTCTTCAATTCAATTTGATCTGCATTGTAGCTCTCAGGCACACGGATGAGGAAATCACACACACAGCTAGCAGCACACAACAGCACTCAAACTCAGAGCTGCTGAAAGCAATATCTTTCTTAAGTTTGTCCACATGGAATGGGATAAATTCCATAAAAAAGTGTCCCTGTAGGACATGCACAAAGATATCCTCTTCCTCAGCCTATACCTCCTCACCCCTAAGGCTCCACTAACGATCTGAAACAAATTTCGGCAGTTCCAGATAGCCCTAACATCATGCAGAAGCCTTTAGAGGATCACTGAGCTCTCCAGAGATCATACTGTTCAAAGGTACACGGACAAAGGCTCTTTCAGCCTTGGCCTGTTGTGTACACCCACCAGAAAGTATTTTTGCTATTGAGGCAGCTGTGACAAGCAACCAAAGGCAACCAACTGAGGAAGAAGCAGAGGAAAAGAGCTGCACATATATTCAAAATGAATTATAGCAGACAGGTAAAGGAAATGGACTCTAGAAAATCCTGTGAGAGGAAGGATTATTTCCAAAGACAGATTTAGAGGTTCCTGTCTCATCTAAAGTGCCCTTTCAGTGAGTTTCAAACTTGGAAATCTCAATAAATAACGGTATCTTCCCGTTCTACCCTGTCTAGTGATACACATTTCTTCTGCACATTTGATTAGTTACAGAAAACCTTGGTACGTAAGGCTTTCAGAGAGAAGGATAATATTTTTTGACAATATCTTTTGACAATTCAGTACACTAGATTAGGATCAGTGTTACAGTAAAATTGTATTGCTAACTCTTTCAGTTTTATGCCTTTCACAAAACGTAGTGTTTCTTCAGAGCTGTTCATTGAAAAAGTCAGACGTATATATAAAGTCTATACAAAAAAATGCAGTAATTTTTAACTGGTTACGTTTTTCCTCAGGTAGTCTCTCTCTCTCAAATCTGACAAAGTAGGCTGCCTGAACAACAGATTGGTTCCAGAGGAAGAGTCACTATAGCACCTTGTTTGCAAAAAAAAAGGAATATTTCTCTATTTTTCGTTAGGAGAAAAAAAAAAGAGAGTGAAAATAGAATCACATTATTTTCATCCTGATTATGATCTAGGTTTTTCACAGTTATCTTTATAGGAATCCCATACTAAGTAAACTAGCAGCATAGAATATTTGCAAGTCATTAAGCTCTATTTTACGAATTGGAATTTTTTATGGTCTGGGAAACTTAAATTATAACTTTTGTTGTTGTTGCTGTTGACTGAAATATGTTCATTTCAAGAGGAGAGTCACTAGCAGTAACCCACTTTGAATTTGGCTGTAACAAAGTACATGGTCGTAATCTTACAAAGGGGAACTGAAAGGTGGAATAAAAAAAATTATAGTGAATAAAAAACCCAATAATTACTCCGAGAAACTCTTGTTGAGGGGTATTATTTGTTTAGTGTAACAACTTCTCCTTTAACAACTCTATTTCAGGCAAAGGGAAGAAAAAAATAGCAATTCATGACCTGCACAAACAACTACCTTTGACAAAGGAAAGGACACCAACACACCAGCCCTGGGGTTTCTGCCCCCTGTCCAAACCTTACTGCCTAACTGCAGCCTGCAGAGCCTGGATTTCCACCCAAAGAGCTACAGAAAACAGCAGTGACTGAAAAGGTCATGAACTGGTATTATTTTACTTCATTTGGTGTTTTTGACATTTTGCTATGTTCTTGCACCCAGCGTGCCATGGCCTTGATCTTCATAATTTCCTTATTAAAGGTGACCACCTGCTCGCGGGGCCGCATGTGACTGCACCCACACGCCAAGCAGGAAAGGAGCCAGCCCCCCCCTGCCCCTGCCTGCCGCTGCCTGTGCCCTCAAGACCCCTCTCCTGCTCCCCTCCTCCCCTGCATGCACCCGCACGGCAAAGGGCAAAGGGAAGAGAGCTGGGGCAGAAACGTGACTAGTAACCGAGAGTCGAACAGGAAAGAGACCAAGCAGACGGGGAGCAACGAACAATGTGGGGAAGAAGAGAGTGAGGAGTGGGGGTAGAAAAGACAAGTTAGGGGCAGAATGAAAAAGGAGGAGAGGGTTGTGAGCAGGGCTTTGCTCGTAGCTTCTAAAGACGACCTGACACTGTCACTCTTTGCACTTTAGGAAAATAAAAAACTGGAGATTTTTTTACAGTTAAAACGTAATTTTATCTATTTTACTCCAGATACTAAGTTCTGTATTACCTGGCATGTTTCTGAGCACAAAATAGCTCGTGACGTTTAGTAGTGCTACAGGGTAACATTGTCTGCAAGTAAATGAATTAAAACCAGGTCACACCGAGTGACCGGATAGCTCAGAACAAGCCCCGGTCCAGAAGGCAGGAACCCAAGCACAGGATCGATGATAATCCGCCCAAAAGGGAGGACAACACCACGGAAAGAGCACGAGACAGACAGAAGCAGGTGAAAACTCACCACTGGAGCAGTTGGGTCCTCCCCAGCCAGGCTCACACTGACAGGTGTTGGGAGCAATACAACGACCGTGGACGCATTTATCAGCACAATGAGCTGTCAGAGAAGGAAAGGAAACAGAATTAAAGAAGATCTCCTAGCATGGGGGAAAACATTCAAAACTTGTTCCTCATCCAGATCTTTCATGTCTCAAGTATTGTTTAAAAGCAAAATAAGCAGTGTACTAACATTTGGTGGCATCTCTTCAAACTAAGTTTTACTTCAATCTTCTATTTCTCCTAAGTTTGAAGGCTCCAACTAAAACCATGTTGGTGCTAAAAAAGACACTTCTGCATTTAACAAGGAGAAAATAATCCACATTTAATGAAAAATAGTCATAGTATGGTATAGGTTGGAAACACATCTAACCACAATCCTGGGCAAGAGACTCCAGGAGGACCTGACCAAGCAAGGATGTTGGATGACTTCCACAGGTCCCCTCCAACCTCAACCACCTACTGGTTTTCTGAAGCAACCTATCACACCAACAAAAAAAAGAAGCAGCTCAGCAAGCATAAAAAGAGGGGTTCTCTTGCAATGGCATGGATAAAATAGAATTTGCAACACATCAGTATTTTGACATTGATTTTTCTGAATGGTTGCACAGTTCAAACAAAGAACAACAAAACAGTGATAATGATTAAGGTAAGGCATGAGACAGAAACCCTATGAATCACTGTACCTTTATTCTAAATGCTAAGCAGAGCTCCTTCAAATTTTTCTTTATATTTTTTCTTTTATTTGCAAGCATATGTTTCTACAGCTAATGCTTACTTTGAAATAGTTTTTATTTGAAACATCTAAGAAAAACTTGAAATGGCTTCAATATTCAGAACATCAGCGTAATTGACTCAAAACACAATACACTGAAAAGGAAGAATCTCCTGCAACCAGCAACTGCTAACATGGCATCACATTCATCACAAAAATACCATTAACTTTCCAAGTTATATACACTGTGATACTTTCTGTCTAGATTGAACAATAATAAAACTCTAAAAATGTGCACAGGATGAGAATTTTCTTTGTACCAACATTTCCAGAAAAACTACAACAGCAATCCAATTGATATACCAATGAACACAAAAAGAAAAAATGGGAGAAAAGGCACAGTGTATGTTTAGAAAAAGTTTAATAATACTATATGTAAATCATTTACGTTCTGAATGGATTGAAAATTATCTACAATAATTAGGAAAAGTACTTGCAAGATGCCGTTTTTTTCCTAATTAAACATGATGAAGCACATTAGCCATCTTCATATTTTTGTGTGACCACGAAAAAAGAAAGCCACACAGACATGTCATATTATTATTGTTGTTGTTGTTGTTGTTGTTGTTGTTGTTGTTGTTGTTGT
>VZTM01022373.1:13796-47767 GCA_013400555.1 Jacana jacana | reverse complement strand
GGTTTAGGCTGAACATTAGGAAACCGTTTTTCACAGGAGGAGTGGTCAGTCACTGGAACGGGCTGCCCAGGGAGGTGGTGGAGTTGCCATCCCTGACTGTGTTTAAGAGTCGATTGGATGTGGTGTTGAGGGATCTGGTGTAGGGGAGAACTTTGTAGAGTAGGGCTGATGGTTGGACTCGATGATCCCAAGGGTCTCTTCCAACCAAAATGATTCTACAAATAACTTAGTAACAGCACACTCAACCCAACTTCCTGAGCACTAAGGTTAAATACAAAAACGTGACATTCCATCATCATACACTGTAAGACAGATGGGGAAAAAAATGCAAAAATCAACATGTTGTAAGAAGCTGACCCAGCAAGAGATACAGAAGAAGGTCTTTGAGCATCTCCTTGCACTGGCCCTCACACCATGGTCAGCATAGATGTCCTTCCTACAGTCTTTATACAAAAGCACACTCTATGGTGCTGTGGCAAATAATTATCACTTACTTCCAACAACAAAATAGAGTTGTCTTACAACTAATATATAAGAGATGAATCTTTGGTGCAGAGTATTTGCAATGCAGTCATTTCACAAATTAGAGCTGCATTCCCTTCTCAACCACAATAGCATAAATCAACAGTAGCTTCTCTTCAGCCACTGAAGTGGTGTTTCGGTTTATATATTCAGTAGTTAACGTAAATCAAACACTACCCTTCAAAACAGGCTACGACTACTAAGTCTCTGCAGAAGTAACAAAGTTGAGGGTTTTGATAGCCAAAATTCTGCTGACTCTAAAGACAAAGAAATATGGGCTAAGGAGTGCTGGAAGAAGTTGTGTAATATAATTATTGCTGCTTTCGATTAAATAAAATGAAGATAAATTATAATTATAATAATTATAATTATACATGTATATGGCACATATAGAAATTATTCTAGACAGCTACTCCTTATGGGCCAACTGATTCTTGGCAGCTGACTAAGAGACAGCATCTGTAAAAAAATTATTGCACTGAACACAGGGGTAAGAGAACCAAAATTTACTACACAACCTACAAAAAAAGTGTAAGGTGAGGACAACACAAAAAGCACTAGAACAAGCTGAAAAGACATGAATGACATCAGAGACGGAGAAACTATTTTCTTTTTTATTAAATTGTTGGACATAAGAAAAGAGTTATGTGCAAGTGCAGCCAAAAAACTTAACACAAAGTCTTTTTGATACTGAGCAGTGTAAATAAGCACCAAAAATTCACTGGCAGCACTATATTATTTAAGTCATATATTCTTCCTTTGTAAGGCAAAAAACAGTTATCATGTGAAAAGCAATCTGAGTTTACTCTTGTGTAATTCCTTTTACATGTAATTTCTCCTTTCCTTCTGTGTCTTATAGTTTCATTCAAAATCTCTAAAATCTTGCCTCATCCATCTTACAGGTCAATTTCAGTGGATTATATCCTTTTGTTTTATTAAAAAAAAGAAAGGTGGATTCATTCTTTCTGGTTATAGAGTATCAACCAGCTTGAAGTATCTGTAAAATATCTGCTGATGCGTGTGCAGTTCTGTGTAGCACCTCTTCTCTACTGTGGGAGGAGGTGCCTTATCCAAAGGACACAAGTCCATCAGGCTGGTTGAGCTCTGTTCCCACCTCAGTTGTTAGGCACTGGTACTTCTGTTACCAGGTGAATGAACATGTCCTGCTGAGGAAGCTCAGCAATGTGAATCAATATGAGAAGACATGTAACCCAGACAGGCCATCAACACCATTATTACAGCAAGCTGTAATACGTGAGCCAAGGGTTTGGAGAACGTGCTCATAGACATGCCNTCATGCTAGAGGCATAGAATGTAAAATACAATTTTAGGTCAAGTTGCCACTCTCAAACACTCATTACATGTCTCGTCTCGTACCAATGAAGAGAGGAAGATGGTGCTCCAGCTCAAGAGATGATTGCAATTCAAATACCTACTCATATGTTGATGGCCTACAGCACACCACCTGCCGTGCAAATGTAGATTACTTCTCCTTTGCTACACCTACTTAAAGTGTTACAACTGAGTGGAGAAACTCCCATGCCACATACGATTTCCACTTCAGCACTAGAGCATATATGAAGAGTGGAACATTGTAAGACTTGAAATTTCTGAATAGCATTTTATGAATTTGCTCCCTGTGATTAAGAAAGTGACATGATGTTATGTCATTATAAGTCACCGTAGACAACATTTAGACAGCTGTGCATTGCATTGTCTGATGTTAAAAGAAGCTACAGAAGAACTTCTAGTAATAATAATTTTAAAAGGAATATTTATCTTTAATGAAAATTTATACATGCATTTTAGGATCTATTGCATTTTTATTTTGAAAAGCCAGCATAACTCAATTAACATAAACAGAAGTTGAAATGTTTTTGCTGTAATTTTGCATGTAAGTAAATGACCAGGAGAATCAAGTATGGTTTCTCAATTAGTCTTCCCCCTTTTAAACAAATTAATCACATCATCAAATGAGCAGATACCTGAAATCATACCTGATTCCATGGGATTTCATACCTGACATCTATTAAATAAAATTCCTATCTTTACCTATTTCACAAGGTTTAACTTTCAATTTCCTCCAAAGTAATTAAAATTATGTCCCTAAGCACTTATCATGCCAAATAAAACTCATTAATCTTTTAAACTACATTATAAATATGTTTTTTGCAGATAAAATCTTCACTTCCATACTGTATGCTAGAACATATCCTTTAGTTAATCCTTTTTCCTGTGCTTGATGAATAGTTGCTATTAAAGTGAGTGATACCCAGTTAGGGATTAAGATAAATGGTTTATTTTCTGTTTCATGTCTAGAGGAAATTCAACCAGCATAATTCTCCTTTAGTGTTCTTGGAAATGTGCTACACTGTCAAAAACTGTATGTGAAGTTAATGGTCAAGCTGCCAAAATGCTGCTAGGATCTATCTACCTTCTGCATGCAGATCAATCTACAAGAAAAACACCAGAAGACATCTTAAAGTCTTCAAATTCTTTCATTTTAGAAACATGCTAAAAAACTGAATGGACTTTGTATATGTGAAAAAAATAAAAAGAAGGTTACACTTTTTGTACAAACTTCTCCGTCTGTAGCTCAGCCTAGCAGTCATCTGCTACATCTCCTATGTATTGACATTGATATTAGGAGATAAGTGATAGTAAATTATTTTGAATAAATAAGAGACTAAGTCAATTACTGAACCTGGTATAGACATTCTGAGGCCAGGAGTAAGCTCCTTTATAGAACTTTAACAGAACGATTCTATCTTTTTATCTGCATATAAACTGCATCCAGATCACCTCTGAAAGTCCATCAGATCTAAACAATAATTACAAACATACACCATCATTCAGACTGGACTCCATCAGACTCAGAAAAAAGCCCATATAATTCAGCCAGTGCTTTTCTCTGGCTGTTAGCCATTCTTTTGCTTTACAAATACAGCATTTACAGACTGTAGCAACATGAGGCTTGCAATTCTTTATGCAGTGACAAATAGTTCTCCCTCCACTATAGGTAGTGAAGTGGCACTACCATTAGTAAGGATTATCTCTAGGGGAGCAGTGACTGGTAGTTATTCATGCTATAAGTTCCTAATCATTATTTCCAAAAGGAAGTCACAAGATTGAAGTTCATCACTATATTCACTGAAGTGTTTATTCATATCCAAATAATCTACCAGTAAAATTCCTTAATTCAGCTTTCTAAATTGAGAAGTCAAATAAATTAACAAGCAAACTACAAAACATCAACAACACTACAAATATTTTAGTCTTTTAGAAGCATCCTATATCTTCCACTAAGTAAAAAAAAATCCATACTGTATGGAAAATAAAACTACCCTAATAGAAATGCTGTGTGCATTGTAGAGTGGCAACAGCATAAAAGAAGATATCTGCAGCATTTGAAATGGTTTTGATTCTCTTCTGTCTTCACATATGAAAAAGGGGAATGGTGCATGTGTGCTTTTCAATGTGGTTGCCACTTTCTGGCAGAAAAAGGTTTATGTTGGCTTCCTGCCACAGATACTTCTGCTGTGATGACGTAGGAGAAAAGGACTCCCCACATCATTATCTCTTACCGTTTAATCTCAAGTGGCAGCATCAAACTTGCTTTCCAAGTTAAACTGGATGACTAATATTATCAGAGTGCATCATCTACTATATACACATTCACTATAAAGAAAGTTGGTTGAAACTGGAACATAGGAAGTTCCATCTAAATGTAAGGAAGAACTTGTTTCCTCTGAGGGTGGCAGAGCGCTGGAGTGGGCTACCCAGAGAGGTGGTGGAGTCTCCTCTGGAGACGTTCAAAACCCTCTTGCATGTGTTCCTGTGCAACCTGCTCTGGGTGAACCTGCTCTGGCAGAGGGGTTGAACTAGATGATCTCCAGAGGTTCCTTCCAACCCCATACCATTCTGTGACTCTGTGACTCTGTAAAACAGTGGAAAGCATGAAATATATGCCACCCTCTATTAACTATCAAGCTCCTCATTTGCCCCGAATCCTCAGCTCCAGTTCAAGATCATGAGGACTGAAGGTCTCGCGATGTCTTCCGGGGTCAACCGTTACTGAATCAACTAAGTGTGTAGTTATTGCCACTGAAGGTTCTTTATTTTTACATAACTTGAAGTCTGAAGCATTCCAAAATTGCTTCAGAAGTCAGAGCAGATATGTCCTGATATCAGCATTTGGCATCTTTTTATGTAATAAATGTAAAAAATTAGTATAACCAACATGATCTGAATCTACAAGCTTCTGATTATTACTAATAATCATAATAACAGAAATAAATTTAATGTACTTACTAATAGTGATTTTCAGACTCTCATTTATTGGTAAAGACCACAGACTTAGGCACCACACTATCTCCTAAACTGGGTTGCAAAATCCAGCAGCAATGAGAAATCATGTTATCTGTTATTTCACAGGATGACAAGTTTCTCCACACCTCGAGTTCTGTGCTTCACCCCTGTCACTGTAGCCAGGGAGATAATAAAGCCATGAATGTAACTCCATTTTTTCTCATTTTCAGATGAGAAAAAAGCACCAGGTAAAGCATTGTGCCTTAGAAAGTTTGGCTGAAAGCATGCTGTTACAGAGCCAGACTTGGTCCAGGTCCCGATCTGGGTGGGTGGGTGAGAGCTTGCCACAGGGCTCCCTGCGCAGACCAGCCGAGCCAGTGTTTGACTCGGGAACCTGACATGGAGCTTCACTCGAAATGAGCTAAAGCAGCTGCCAAAATAGCTCACACGCTGTGACTTTCCCAATAAGACGGGCTTTTCACTTTCTCTTGGCAAGGCTTGCCAGTTGGTTGCCTGTTCAGAAACTGGGCGGCAAGCCCAAGGGCAGCCCCTGCAGTCCAGAGGCTCCAGTCTCTCACCAGTCTGCTCTTACAGGCCCCCACATTTCCAGAAAAAAATTCAACTGTACCTCCTCAGTCCCTCTAGCACTGTTAGTTAAGGTTCTGCAGAGTCTTTAAATCTCGTTATTAGAAGAGCTGATGCAAAAGCAAGGAATGGATGTAGCTGTTTTCCGCTATCATGCCTACCCTTTCTGCCTCCTAAAATTCTTAAGAGTATATTCATAAGTCTACATCACAAATAATATTACAAATGATTGCCCCAGATGAGTCCAGTTTTTCAAGGAGATGAAACCATTAAGAGATTTGTTTCTCTGACTTCTGGAAAACTTACTGTTGCAGTCCATGCTGCACACATGCACGCAAGTGGACAAATAATGTGAAGTACTGTTGAACTAATCGCATTTTTGGCCCTACACATTTGCCCATCTCCAAGGATGCACTGTCCTTCACAACTGCTTACCTATCACAGGTTCTCTGCCATCAGTCCTGCTGACACAAGCACCTAGCTACCCAAACCACTATATGACTTTGAACAACCCTATTTTAACTAGTAACTATACATTTTCAAGGCTCTGGATTAATGCCTCCTCTATTTTCATTCTGCCTTTCTACGATACTCTTGAATGAGTACTGTTTTAAGAATCAGACCTTCCTAGACCTGCACAAGGCAGTATAAGAGAGAGAAAGGGAGCTGAGCCAAGGCCACCCCCAGGCTCTGGACACAATTCTTCCCTCTTTGCACTTACAGGGGAATGTTCCACATGCAAAGGTGGTGGTGCCACCTTCGAACAGTTGTTACAGATCTCTGTATCTGCAAGAGAGGCTAAGCACGGGGATCAACCAGTGCATGGGGGATCAACCAGTGCACGGGGATCAACCAGATCAAGCACGGGGATCAACCATCAACGCTAAGGAGAAAAACATCCTATTTCCCTTCTGATTTTGAATCTCATATTTATTTACTGTGTTGAAAAATGCACTGACACTTGTGCTGTGCATTTTCCATACAATCATTAGCTAGAATCACATCAAGGCAGGTTACTTAGACATCTGAGATCCAATTACCCTGTCATTTACATCTTCACAACACCAATTCACTTCAACGAGAGCTGCACGTGCACCACTGATGAATAACTGAGGCCTCATAACTCAGCTTCCAATTGTCACTCATTAAAGAGAAGGCAAACCTGCATTGTTATAATTCCATAATGTACGGAATTTCAAAGCAAAGAGAAGGTGAACTTACGGACACACAATTCCCTGCTTTCATAAAATCCAGGGCAACACTGGGATTTACGCCGGTACATTGTTTTTTCACCATGTCTGTAGGCAGTGCGGTAACTGATCCTAAAGAAAAGAATGAATAGTAGTTATATACAATTCAGGGTTCAGAAACAAAACAGTACATATTCTTACACATTTTAAAAAACACTCAGGTATCAGTAAGAGGAGAGAAAATAATGCTTAAAGAGACCTTGATTTATCTGTTGCTGAGTTCAAGAGTCATAGTGTTTCCCCAACAAGCTTTATGTCCATAGATGGCCAGACAGCAGGGAAAAGAGTTAAGGATTTTGGCTGCTTAACTAATATGCAAACCAGAGCATCACTGCCTTTGCCATTAGCATCCCCTAGGGAGGCTAAAGCCTGACAATACAGATCAGTTTGTTGGATCATTACAGTTACCAGTTTCCAAGGGAAAGACTTCTGGGTATCATCCTCCCAAGAATGAGTCAGTTTTCAAGGGGCAAGAGGTGTCATGAAAACAGAAGTTCTGGTTAAGGCAAGAGATGGAAAGGCTCAAGGGAGAGCTTGGACCTCCTAGGCAGCATTGCATGCCTCTCACCAGGGTGGAGACGGTCTTTTGCCAAACACAGGCCTGCAGGGCAGTGATGAGCAGCAGCACATCACATAAACCTATCAGGAGCTTCAGAAATTATAGCTTCTTTCTGACACAAGCCTGTAGTATTTATCAGAAGCAGGCTCTTGCACCACTTTCTCCTCTCTTTTCCTCACCGTGTCTGTAAATCTCTCCACCTGACTCTCCTGGCTGCTGACCACAGATTCCACCAAGCAGTAACACATCCCCTCAGTGCTTGAGAGAATCCAAACTCCCAGCAAGGAACAGCTCATATATAAATGGTGTCACAGGTAAATAAAGTGTGATCTCTCTTTGAAGTCAGTATCTGCTTTTTATGTACTACCCGTACTATCTGTCTCCAGCTGCTCGGCCCAAGGGAGTCTTTCCCACTGTTGACGGTTCACATTTGTGGGCATATTCCTCTAAGGAATATGCGTTTTACACCTGTCACCAATTTCTAATCATTCACCTCTTCCTTCCTTTCTGCAAGCACAAGGAATCTCCTTCAACAATTCTTTTTATTTTACTTTCAAGTAGCATACACTTTCCCTAGAACATAAGGTTGCAAACAGCAGGGCATCTCATGACATTTCTGACAAATACACCTCACAGGGTCTGGGGAATTTAATTTTGTGCATTGCACTCTTTTCCCCAACTTGTTCATTTTCTGTTATTGCTCCATCAGATAAGTAACCTCAAACTGATAACAAAACATACGTGACATTGCCTGGACACACACTTTCCAGTTGACAAAGCAGTTAGACAAACTAGTCACTACAGCTAAATTATCCTACCGATAATTCTCGGTTTTGATGGACACAAAACCTTTACAATATTTACAATATCAGCAGTTTGACAATATTAACAAATATACATCACCTGTGCCGTGTGCACTTAAACCAGTTTAGGATGTCAGTACAACTGGTGTAGTAAATTTGATCAAAAGGATGCGGATATGACTCTTGCACTGTAACTGAGTAACTGGGGAGAGAAAGAGAGAAAGCCAATAGATTATGTCTGATTTAAGTAAGTCCTGGTATAGAAAGGAATAAATATAACAAAATATTCGTGCAACAAAAATTCACAGAAAGTTCAAGTAAAATGTGACAAGATAACTTTATACAACAGAAAATACCAACTTAAAAGTTTTTCTTCCACCAAGCAGAGTAAAATATGCATGTGGAAAACCATTATGTCTCTACTGTGTAATACATTTGATGATATAGTACTACTAGACATCTAAAGAAAAGTAATGTAAGCCTAAATTAAAAACAAAACAAAACAAAAACAGCAACAAACTAAAAAAAAACAACAATGACACACCTGTGTTTCAAATGAGCAGCAAATTAAAAAAGTGTAGTACATCTCCTTTGACAATAAGCTGTTGCTAACATCATTGAATAGCTGGAAAACTAGTTAAGAGCCAGAAAACAATGTTTCTTCTATTATTGCACAAAACAGAAAAATCTCACTGGATTTTCTGAGAAGTTTCTTTTCGGAACTGTAGCTTTATCCATTGAAAAAACATAATCTTTGCTAGTGGAAAGGTCTGCCAGTGTCTTCGTATACTAACTGGGTGTAAGTACACAAATAGACCTCAGTAGTAATTACTGAAAAATGGTGTAACAATTATGCCATCAAACGGCCTATCCAGCAATCAGAAATTAAAAAATGTTGTCTATACCTTATTTTGTTTACTGGATAATTTTAAACACAGAATTTTTTTATTATTTTTTCAGAAGTCCTATACTGAAGCCCTGTTATTATTTTCTGCCAAATTATAAGCACATGGTCATAGTAATAAAACTACACTCTGAAGCCCAGAGCCTCCAGAGCTGTCAGTGGGGCAAGAGAAACAGCCCTGTTGCAAAGGGGAAAACTATTGAATCGCCCTTGAAAACTATTCAGCAAGCTGCTTGTGCTGGCAGTAAGTCAGTCCTTGATTGCACAATGGGGTTAGAAAATATAGGAATGCATGGCAAGTTCCTGTAGTAAGACTAGTTCCCAGGGCCAGCCAAAACACTTATAAAGTATGTAGCCCATCCAGCTTTCAGTCATTTTCACTCGTGCCCTCTTTGACCTCTCAGCACCTATTGCAGGGAACAGCTGCAATCTCCTCTTCCTACTGTCATCACCTGTACTGAGGGAAAACACATCCAGACCCGCTTTCCCCAACTGCCCAGAACTTACTCCCTGTTTTTGCTGTGTCCATAGGAAGGCAAGCTACCCTAATCTATCCAGCTGTCCCACCAAGTCTGACAAAACACTGGTGGGATGCTGACGTTTGCCTGAGGCTCTGCGCTCCTCGTTTCAGTACACTCTACCCCTTCTTGCTGTTACCATGGCTCATTTGTAAAAAACGTATTATTACTGGCTGGAGTAGATTCATTTAAAGCGTACAGCACTGCCAGTGACTGCAGCAGTAGCAGATCGAGTCTGGGATCTTACTTTTTCATGCTTATGTACTTCTGTCGCCTGCTTCAAGCAACAGCCTGACTGTTTTGGTAAGTTTATCTGGAGTTCCTCCCCGCCTGTGAGCCTCAGCGGCAGTTCAGGCAACAAAACGGGCGTGCTCGCTGCGTGTTTTTTTCTTCCTGCAGACTTCAATTAGTTTGTTTGAGAATACCTTATGCAGTGCAAACAGTTACATTTGGGTTTTTTTTTCCCACTTTGCTTTTACTATGTCATAGCTTCCCTCAAAACCCCGGTTTTCTACAAAAGCAGTAAACAAAGCAGAGACAACACAGAACCGTACCTAGTAAGATCGCAGGCATGTGCCTGAATACTGTGAAGAGGTATTTATTTGATGGTAACTACTTCATATACACATTGTCATAAAAGCCAAATTGTACACAATGGTTGGGACACAGACTTCAAACGCTTCACATGAAGCTCAGATAAACTCCTGGGGAAAGTCATTACGTGATTTTATTATTTTATTTTCTAATAGAGAGACTTTATAAAAATGTAAATACAAGTTTAAATATTCCTTGTAAAGATTCGGTCATAGCAATCACAAATAAATGTACAATGGCTTAGCAGCACTCCCAGTGATGAAACATACAGCACAATTTACCTTAAATGCAGGAAATGCTGATGTCCTCAAGTGAACAGTTAGACTGTCTCAGGGACTGCCTGATCAATCACAGGCGTAGTAGTAATAACAATTACAGTAATAATAATAATAACACCATAAGCCTTGGTTTCACTACTCTAACCTTTACACAAGAAAAGAAGTAAAGTAAATGCTTGAGGCTCAACCTCTCCTACCTGTTGTGGGATTCTCTTCGAAATTAACGTGAAATTGGGCTAATGATCGGAACAACTAAAATAATTAATTTCTTTCTGTATGTTACAAATTTCTGAACCTCATAAAAAAAATTAAACAACAAATATTAATTCATATTCTGTGAATGTAGAATAGGAAAGAATCAGCATAATCAAATTTGGCCAAACTCCAATATGGTTAATTATATTTTGCATATTAAAAGCTTCTTTTCACTTTAATTGAAAAAAGCTATTTTTATTCACTTTTTGTACCCAGATGGTTGTGTAACATTGCTGGTGCCACTGTAGTGGTTTTTGCATCCCAGCCCCCACTACAGAGATAGCTGCACTGCAGCCCAGTGTGAAATCATCTTTCACTTATCCATGAACTTACTTTATCCACACAATAATGCAAATTTTTTTCCCAGTTTATCACTCAACTGAAAACTGTAAATCATTTTAAAAGTGCCAAGTAAAACAACCCAAAGTTATTACAATTGGAATTCATATCATATATTTTGCAGAAGAAAACATTACCTTTCCCAGTGGCTGCACACATTGGGGTCTTCCAGATTCAAAGATAAAGTTGTCCCCATCCAATGGTACAGGAGTATGACAGGGAAGCCAAAAAAGGAGTTAAAATGACGAGCCATATTTCCAAAAAGTTGTCTGTAAGAAAAAATAATGACTATACATTAGTAATATTACACAGACAATAAAGGAGCTAAAACTATTGAGCTATATAAAAGCAAAATACATAATCTAAAGCAGCAGACTTAAATAAACGCACATTGCTTGCCTAGCAGCAGCCATTTAATGCCCATTTTGAAAGAACAACCCAAATGGAGTAGTTTCACCTAATCAGCAGGGCAGATGGACAGTGAACAAACCACATTTTAGAGGTCCCACTCTATCACCAAATTGCAGGCAGTCAGGTTCAGTCCATCTAGTGATGGTTTGTCCATCTAAACAGCTAAACAACAGAGGTACCTTGTAAAATAAGGGCTGGCATTTTCTCAAGGTGGCACAAGTAAAAAGTTCAGCTGACAACACACCATCAGAAATCCAGCACACACCGCTTGCCCACAGGAGGGGCTTGTGCTACTCCACTCACTGCCAGCAGCACCCCCAACTCCTACAGTCTACACTGACCTCTCAAAAACCCCAGATGCTGCCCTGTCTCAAACAGCATCTTTCATGAAAACCTCTTCCCCAAAAAGACACACCGACTTCACTGGCCTCCCTATGGACATCTAAGCACAGGGGGCCTGGGCCAGCAAGGGGGTGGTGCCCAGGGTCTGCTTTGGAAAGGCTGTGTCCTACCATCTGGTCACTGCCTTGACCTGTGTATCTCCTTAAATGCCTTCCTACAGGTCCCAAGCAACAGCAGCAGGTGGAGAGATAGAAGTCAGAAGAACAAAAGGCAATATAAAGATATTCTGCAGGACTCAGGGGGTGGCAGTGTTGGGGGTTTTTTGACGTAAATATAAACATGAAATTATATATATGCATGAATACTCCTTATCAGTTCTTCAAGTTGCTGAACAGCAGCACCTGAAGGTGCAACCAGAGCTCAGGACTTGCTCAGTGCTTTTACTAACTAACCTAACTAATTCTCATGCAAACAAATTAATTAATCAGAGGAAGGGTTTAAATTACTTTGCTGTACATTGCTAGCAGACAGACTTACATGTTATGCTGCACTGTAACTGATCTTTAAGATTGAATTCCCAATTCAGTTTGCAAAAATACCTGCTCCTGTGCCGGTCATACAATTTTTTAGAATAGACTAAATAGAATAAATATTCGGTTCATTTAAAAAGTTCAGGTAATAACATAAAAATCTAAAAGATTATGCTAACACTTTGAATAGGTCTATCTTTGTTTTCAAGCAAATTGTTTTAATTTGCATATGGGAACGCTTTTAATCTAACCTGCCATTAACCCCCAAATGTCAGAATGAATGCAAGTAATAGGCAATTGGTAATGATTTAAGTGACTATATTTCCCTTTCAGTGAATGTATGACCTTATATCCTCATTTTCATACAAATTTTAACAATATGTGGCTACAGACATCACCAAAAAAAGGAGATAGTTCAGTCTGATCTATCGTATAATAAGAAGGTAATTTCTAATGTTTGTTTTGAAATAATACAAACATTTTTAACAAAGTAAGTTAATCAGAAATAGAAATTTTGTACTTTAAATACTATGGAGCAGAACAAATCAAACACAGAAAATAACTGTATTTTAAGATAAAAAAGTACACTAGGCCATGAAAAAAAAAAATAGATTAAATAGTCTTATTTTACAGTACCTTACTCAGAAGTCAGCATAAAAAAAGCTCACAAAAAGAAACTACTACATTTAAGATATCTGAGAATATAGAGATGATCCCGTTTTGCTAAATCCCTCTTGAAAAATCAGAGCTGCTCAAGGATCTTTCACGGTCTGTAACTGTTTCATTCCATGCACAGAACTGCACAGCAGAGTATTAAATGTGCAGTTGTTTAAAAAGCAGTAAAAGCAGCTGTATTTTCAGCTAATAATTTCAACAAAGTGATGATTTCCTTCGTTGAAAATAGTCACTTTGATTATGCAAACTGTAAACTGTACTTCCTTTTTTTATTTTATTCTCAATTTCAGTAACTTTCCTTTTGGATACATTCAACAAAATTTAAAATTATAAAAAAAATCATTTGCATGAACCCCCTAGTGTAGAACTTGATTGCATTCCAGATCTTTTGCTTAATTATTAAGGAAAATCAAAACAGAAAATCAGTACAACTGATTAGCATTGCTAAAGTGTTTATATTAGCAATAAAAAATGTAGATGACTCATTTAACTCTTGCCATCTACAATTTGCACTGAGATACCCTGTTCAGAGATTCAGTTTTCTTTCTACATATTGCTTACATTATCTCACCCAATAACACATCGGTATCTTCACTATCTACATATACATAGTACCCGTGGTTTAAGTACTGAAAATGCTCATGTTGGAGAATGCTTTCTCTATGCAAATTAGTGATTAGTAGATGTATGAGAGAGTCAATAACTCATGCTAAAACAGAAAGCTCCTCTGACCTCCTACTGAATATTGCATAATTTATGTTCCTGAGCTGTAAACAGGAATTTTGCTACCAGGCATTGAGCTTTCTACTGTCAATAGCACCGTTGACCTCAACAAAAAAGAACTTCAAAGAGGCAAATGGCCGTTCCCAAAATGCTCTCTAATATCCAGCAACACGCTTGCACATACAGGGTGGAAAACAAAAACAAAAACAAAAACACCCCAAACAAAACAGAAGATATTTTTCAAACTTCAGATGGGAGAATCTGACTTTACAACCTGAGTAACCACACAACAAATTTAACCCAGCCCACGATGTTTTACTGCCAGGTCTTTCTTCCACAAAAGTACATGACAAAATGCATGTCTCAACAGAGCAGAAAAATCTTATTACCCCTTAGCTTTTTTTTACACTGTTTGAAGCAAACACTTCAGTTGACGAAGCTGCATCTTTCCGTTCATTTGGGCAGGATCTTTAAGGCAGGTCCTGTTCGTTTAGCTCAGTGGCTTCCCTGATTCCCTGGGCTTTAACACAGGCTGGTGTTTTACAAATGTTAACAGGAAAGCAATGCATCTGCGTGAGGCACCCTTAGACTACTCGCCTAAGTTTCTGTAATCTAATTAAGGAAACTTAGCTCATTATATGTTTATTACATCAAATGAAGGTATTAATAGTTACCAATAATAGTCATATTAAAAAATTAACCTCATCATTCCAAGACATATTGTAATTACTAGCAAGCTCATTTTAATACAGTGTAACAGGTGTACAGGTATCCTAAAAATATACTGCTGTAAATAATGGTACTCCCTTAAAATACTTTTTAATGTGAGCAGCTACATGAACCACATTAATCTCAGTAGTAAGTAGATGAAGAAGCCTGTATGCAGCATATAAACACAGACAGTTAACCATTACTACCCATCACCTGAGATTTGTAGGCACTTTCTCCACCTCTACTAGCTGTGTTGACAGTTTTGCACATGTTTTGCTGTGGTTGGGGTTTTTTTTCCTATAGAGTTTAGGATCAAAACCAGAATAAGAATAGATAACGGAAAAAAAGGCAAACAAATGCTTCGCTTCTATGTAGTGAAAACTGAGACATGACTATAAACTAATCTCCACCTACCCAGAGCAGAGCTGCAAGCAAAATTCAGGGCACACAGCTCTTTCCCTCCATAACAAAAGATAAATAAATATGAGAGGAACTGGGGGGAGCAGGGGAAGGTAAAACAATGCAACGTGTAAAGGAAGTGAAGGTTGCTCAAGGCTGCGAACAAGTATTTTTTGGTCAGCAAAATCAAGCGCTGCCAGTGAATTAAGCAGGATTAGAACTGCATGAACAACAGAGAATAGTACGATACAGTAGCTAACATGACATAACGGACCCAAGACCAAGGGAAATGCTGAAGTAGCTCTCTCATTATTGTTGCAAAAAGCATTTTTACCGCTGCAACATAAAAAATGCAGCAGGAACATGCCATTTAGCTAGAAGATGAACTGCAGAATAGTAAAAGCTTTTCATACATTATCATGGTATCTCTAAGGTTTTACAGCACTCATTTCTGCTTTTTTGCAGTGATATGGCATAGGTTTGTCATACTCTTCTCTGGGCAGTTATCCCATGGGCTGTTCTTAATTACCCTTCATTGCGTTTACCTGCATGTACAGCAAAAGTTGTTTTAAAAAACATCTTCATTATGGCCATCATATTTAACCTTTCAGACTGAATTGTAAACCACACTGTCACTACAGCAGAGACCCTTGCTGGTGCCTCTGCCTTCACACTCTCCAGAGCATGACATAGCCAGCACCCCATAACAGCCTTAGTGACAGCTACCCACAACTGGAAATCACAGCTCCAAAGGAGATAAAGACCATTCCTAAAGATATTCTGGTGAAGAATTACATGGTCCTTCAATTCCTATGTAGTGTTTTTCAAAACGTTATACTCAGTTCATCCCTGAGGTTTTGCTCCTCTACCAGAGGCATGTATTTGTTTATAAAATCATCTCTTATGCTACCGATATCAGGCAAAGCAGAATTTGAACCTGACCTAGTCTTGTCAAGGGTGATTAGTCCCATGTTAACTTCTGCGAAAAAAACTGATTGCTTTTATTGATCACATTAGACAATTAATGGGTGAAGAGCAGAAGGCATTTTTCCTTTGGAAATCAGTAAATCAGTTTGATGCTCTGTCTCATGAAACCTCTCCTATAAAACAAATTAACAAATTAACCTGAATAGGAGCATTATCACACAGACCTTAGACTGGCTAAAGAAGAGCAATCATGGCAAATGTAAATAAAATGACTGGTCTTTTCTCAAATCCTCTCAACATGTCACTCTGAAGGCAGAGTCACCAATTAAGGGAGCTCAGAAAAGACTGACAGGCAGCCCATCTGGCAAAGTTGAAAATGTGTGGGATCTAGACAGCTAATATGACAGTTTGCTATATAATAAGCTGATAGTCCCCTAAACTGAATGACCCTTTCAGACCTACCCATGATCAAAAGTGTGGCCAGCAGGTCAAAGCAGGTGATTCTATCCCTCCACTCCACCTTGGTGAGACCTCATCTGAAGTACTGTGTCCTACCCTGGAGCCCTCAACACAGGAAGGACAAGGAGCTGTTGGAATGGGTCCAGCGGAGGGCCACGACATTGATCAGAGGGCTGGAGCACCTCTGCTATTTGTACAGGCTGAGATAGTTGGGGTTGTTCAGCCTGAAGAAGAGGAAGTCCCAGTAAGACCTTATAATGGCTTTCCAGTACCCTAAAGGAGGCCTACAGGAGAGAGGGAGCAGGACTCTCCCTCAGGGAGTATAGGGTAATTGTTTTAAAATGAAAGAGAGAAGATTTAGATTAGATATTAGGAAGAAATTCTTTACTGTGAGGGTCCTGAGGCACTGGAACAGGTAGCCCAAGAAAATTGTGGATGCCCTTTCCTGGGAAGCGTTCAAGATCAGGCTGGATGGGGCTTTGAGCAGCCTGGTCTAGTGGGAGGTGTCCCTGCCTGTAGCAGGGAGCTTGAAATTAGATGAACTTTAAGGTCCCTTCCAACCCAAACCACTCTATGATTCTATGATTACAAGAGCCCTTCCTGATGCAGCTTAATCAAATCTGACCTCAGCTTGTGCTTTATTTGCCCCTAAGTCATGGAAATAAATACCTGTTTCAAAAGCTATGGCATCGTGATCCTTTAAAGTTACATTATCATTTCAGAGGCTGCATATCTGTACCATTCCTTCTAAATATAAATACAGTAATACACGATCTGATCTTAAATAAGGAGGTTGAAGAACCTGCAGACATGACACTCGGTTCGAGTGCTGAAAAACTTATCTCCCTCACCAGAAGCAAACCACGGGAAAGGAGTAAGCAACCTTGGTGAATATGGAACCCAAACAGCAGAACAAGAAAACAGAACGAAGAGTGTTGCTAGCAGCCCTGCTCAAGATGAACAGAGTGTCTTTGTTCGTTACGTATATAGCATATGTTATGCAATCCCCATGCAACAACTGAGGCAGTGGAAAATCACTGTCCTTGCTAGAAAAGTATATAAAGAAGAGGCTTGCTTAACAGAGCTGATTTCAATCCTGCATGTCAGAGTCCGTGCCCTTATTGCCACAAATTGGATTGTGATCAAGAGCTCAATGTCCAAGTGGTGACCATAAATGTGTGGTGTTCCTCAGGGGTTGGTACTGGGACCAGTGTTATTTACCATCTTTGTCAGAGACATGGACAGTGGGATAGAGCGCACCCTTANAGATGATCAGAAGGCTGGAGCACCTCTCCTATAACAACCAGTAGAGGGACCTGGGTTTGTTCAGCCTGGAGAAGAGAAGGCTCCTGGGAGATGTTATAGCAGCCTTCCGGTATCTGAAGGGAACCTACAGGAGAGCTGGAGAGGAACTCTTTATCAGGAAGTGTAGTGACAGGACAAGGGGTAACTGCTTTAAATTAGAAAAGGGGAGATTAAGATTGGGTACCATAAAGAAGTTCTTTACTGTGAGAGTGGTGAGGCACTGGAATAGGTTGCCAGGGAAGCTGTGCATGCCCCATTCCTGGAGGTGTTTAAGGCCAGGCTGGATCGGGCTTTGAGCAACGTGCTCTACTGGGAGGTATCCCTGCCTGTGGCAGAGGGCGTTGGAACTTGAAGATCCTTAAGGTCCCTTCCAACTCTAATAATTCTATGATTCTATGAAATAGTGCCCCGTGTGAGAAACAATGACTCAGCCTGAGTAGGCTTGACCGGCAGCAAGCCCCACAGAGCTCATCTCATTGGAGGAGGTGAGCTGTGGGGAATGACAAGGAGTAACGCCGACTGAAGAGAAGTCGGAGCTAGGACTTATGGAGAGGTTACTATGAAAACATCACATAGATATCAGCTCCCAGGATCTGAAGTTGATTTTAAAGTGGATGTCTGTTAATTGTAAAGATGTTGACTTTATTAATGTTTTCACTATGAGTATCTTGAATGACACAGGGGTCACACTCTGGGACTGAGCCACAAGAGGGGATAAGGTCGCCACTGAGCTGTTACCTCCTCGGCAATTGGTATTGGAGCTAATTAAGAAACTTGAGGAATCTAAGTGTGCACATTCGGTAGACATCCCTTCACCTTCTCTAACCCCTGAACACAGAGAGGGGCAAGAATGTTCAGGTACGCCCTGCTCTAGCAACTAACAATCAGAGTGATGATCCGATTGATCCTTTTAATCCTGGGGCAGTTAGTATCAACAGGAGCTGAGCGTGTACCCTCTAGATCCACATGATCATTGGCAGAGGGTCCACGCTGAAGCAATGGCAGCGGGAGACAGTGAATTAGCCACAAAGACTGTGGCTCCCTTTATTTATGAGGCACAGCAACTGCCATGATGGGAGCGTCTTAGCTCTGCTGTTAGTAGCTTCGAGAGGGTGTTGCTGAGTTTGCTTTATCATCCCCATACTCAACCAATATGCTGTGATCCATCGTGAAATCATATACCCTCACAACTCGTGGCTGTATGACTCTCACTCACCTTATTTTAATGGGAACACAGTTTACGCTGTGGGAGAGCAGATGGAAGTGTATGTTGGAGAAAAAGAGGTTAGAGTACCTTGTGTGCCCCACTGGAGACCCTGTGGCTCTTATGACTATAGACGACATTATGGGTACTGGCCATTTTCGCCCTCCCCATCGACAGGCATGCGGAATCCCTCAAGAGGCTTTAAATGACAGTACAGACTTGGTTTATTGTGCCTTTCTGCAGGTGCCAGACATCAGAAAGCTTCAGAAGACATTCATGGAAATTAAACAGGGCCCTAAAGAGCTGTATATGACCTTTATTGATGGGTTGAGAGAGTCTTGATAAGCAGGTCCCTCATGAGGAAGCTAGAAATGTTATACTCCTTAAATTGGCAGTTGAGAATGCAAATTCAGATTGCCAGCAGGTCCTGACTCATCTGGAGAATCCATCTCATAAAAATGATAGAGGCATATAATCAGATAGGGACAATGGAACATAAGTATGCAGTTGTGGCTGCTGCTTTTGCAACATTGCAGATGAGCAATCCGACTTGCTTTGGTTGCAGGTGTAACAGCCACATTAAAAAGTATTGTCAGAATGCAGATAAAACAAAACTCCCAAATGCTTGTTCATGATGTATAAAGGGCAGGCATTTTGCTAATACGTGTCACTCGAAGTATGATAAGGACAGCAAACCCCTGTCAAGAAACTGTCAACACAGTGTGTCCTAGAACCACACCAGGACACAAATAGCTCCGGCACTGACACCTGATCAAATGATACCAGCCTATGCACCTGAACCCACGGCAGTGTTGAAGTGGACTTGTCAGCCACCACATCAGTGACCCCTGAGTCCTCTTCCGTGGCATTAATTCCTACTGGGGTCTTTGGGCCTCTCGGCCATGGAAGGAGTGCTCTTTTACTAAGATGGTCTCCTACTACTCTCCAAGGCCTTTTTGTCCTTCCAGGTGTTACTGATGTGGATTATACTGGTGAAATAAAAATCATGGCCTGGACTCCGACACTGCCGTGCACGATTTCCCAGGGTTCACCCATAGCTCAGTTGATACATTTTGATGCTTGTCCTCCACATTCTCTTCCACAGGAGAGGGGTAGTCAGGGTTTTGGATCAAAAACTTCTCCACAAATCCTATGGGCTCAGCTGGTTGGTATTGGGTAACCAGTAATGCAATGCATACTGTCGATGCAAGGCACAGATTCCATCTATCTAAACGGTATCCTGGACACAGGTGCGGATGTAACGATCATTGCAAAAGGCAAGTGGCCTGCAATATGGCCCATAGTTCAAATGGGGAAAGCCTTGGTGGGAATTGGAGGGAACACAATACCATTGCAGAGTAAGCATGTGATACAAATACAAGGACCTGAAGGCCATATTGCCTCAACTTGTCCTTTTATATTAGCAACGCCCATTACCTTTACCTTGTCGGGTCGCGACTGTATGAACCAATGAGGAAAGCAAATTGGGTCAAATTTGTCTTAGGGGCCACTGTGGCACAATCCACCCTAAAACTAATGGGGAAAACCTCCAACCCTGTTTGAGTGGAACAATGGCCCTTGTTTGGTGAAAAGTTCAATCAGTTGGTGGAAGTTCCCTTCAGGAAGGGCACATAGTGCCTACAACTAGTCCGTGGAACTCGCCTGTATTTGCAATACAAAAAAGGAGCTGCAGGTAGCGATTGCTACATGAATTAAAAAAAAATCAATACAGTAATGGAAGACATGGGTGCTCTGCAACCCAATATGCCCTCACCTACTATCATTCCTTGTAACTGGTGCCTCACTGTTACTGACTTAAACAATTGGGTTTTTACCATTCCTTTAAACTCTGAGGACGGTCCCAAATTTGCATTTTCTGTACCATCCATTAATGTGAGGAAACCAAATAAACACTATCATTGGACCATTCTCCCTCAAGGGATGAAAGATAGCCCTGCTCTATGTCAGTGGTTCATAGCTAAAGTTCTGACTCCAGCACAACAGAAGTTCACTGATGCTGTCATTTACCATTAGATGGATGACATTAGTGGCAACAGAATCACAGCAGACAATGCAAATGACCTTGCAATTTTTATACCAGCAAATTCATCTTGCTGGGCCGCAGGTTGCCCCTGAAGAAATTCAACAAAATGAACCATAACAATACCTGGGATAGAGGATTACAGAGCAAAGAATCACTCCACAGCAGATAAAAATCCATAGAGATAAAGAACCTAAATGATTTGCAGAGACTTTTAGGCACAATCAATTGGATTCGTTCGCTATCGGGAATACTCAGTCATGAACTAAGTCCTGTGTTCTCTTTGTTAAAAGGTGATCCAAACCTTCTGATGCCTCAAGATTTAACTCCAGAAGCACAGTTAGCTTTCCAAAAGGTGTCCAATAGCATCTCAACAGGCAGACCATGTGTGTCCTACTCTAACCTTTCAACAGGTGATATTGAATCTACCCTCTCAGCCCTATGCCTTGATTTATCAATGGGATGAGACTTCTGTGGATCCTCTGATCATTACTGAATGGGTTTTTCTTTCCACCAGTTGCATAAGACAGTGGTGACTCGACCAGAGTGTTTCTCTATGCTGATCATCAAAGTGAGACAGTGTCTTATGCTACTGGCTGGGCAAGAATTTTCTCACATAACAGTGCCTATATCCACCCAAGTGTTGCAGTGGCTTATACAAACCTCAGTATCATTCCAGTTAGCAATAACTGACCACCTTGGGCAAACAGACATTCATAGTCCGAGTCATAAACTCATCCAGCAGGACTTTATATGGTATGTACCTCCCAAGGCAAGTCACGTGCCCTTACAAGCATTAACTGTCGGATCAGGTAGGACTGGACACTCAGTTATAGTATGGAAATACCTGTAAACTCAACAATAGCAATCGGATGTACGTCAAGTTAAGGGGTCTCCACTTGCTGCCTGATGCAGTAGTTCGAGTATTTCAGAAATGGGATCTACCTATTAATATTGTAACTGATTCTGCTTACGTTGCTGGACCTGTTCCTCATTTGGAAAATGCTTGTCTGAAGGAAGTGTCTAATCTTTTGTTCTTTGCTTTATTGTCAAAGCTTCTGCAATTATTGAATCACAGGCAACACCCCTATTTTATCATTCACATCCCAGCTCACACCACCCTTCCTGGGCCTCTAGCCGGAGGAAATTGCCATGCTGATCAGTTGACTCTTAGAATCCAGGTAGTGCTTAGCACGGTTGAACAAGCTAGAATTTCCCACGCTTTCTTTCATCAGAATGCTTGTGCTTTACAAAAAGCCTTTTCCCTTACAGTCTCTCAAGCTCAAGATACAGTCGCTGCTTGCCTGGATTGCCAACGTTTTTATGTTAACTCTTCATCCTCCGGTGTTAACCCACGAGTTCTTACTGCATTAGAACTCTGACAAACTGATGTCACTCATTTCTCTGATTTTGGTCATCTTAAGTACATCCATGTTTCTATAGATGCTCTATAGGTGCTCTTTAATGCATCCAGCTATACTGGGGAAAAGGCTCATTATGTTACTAAACATTTTACACTTGCGTTTGCAACCTTAGGGGTCCCTCATCAGGTAAAGCCTGATAATGGCCCAGCTTACATTTCTCTTCACTTTCTTCCAGGACTGAGGTATTAAACATGTTACTGGCATACCTCATTCTCCTACAGGCCAAGCTATTGTAGAGCGCTCTCATAGCACTTTGAAACGCATGTTACTGCAACAAAATGGGGGAATTGGGTCCTCCTCACTGCACAAACTCTTGGCAAAGGCTCTATACGTATTGAACTTTTAAAACTGACATCTGATAAGGCAGAACCTGCCATTGGCCATCATACTTGTCTTTACAACCTGATAGCTGTAACAACAGAAAAAGCCCAGGTGTTATACACAATATGGAATCAGGTATTGTGGAAGGACCATATCCTCTGATAACCTGGGGAGGAGGGCATGCTTGTGTCTCTACAGGTACAGCGCCACAATGGGTGCCAGCTTGATGTATCCACCCATATAAGCAGCAGGTGAGTGATAACTATTCCCAGCAAACCACCTGACTTCCATACCTGTACTCTGACACACCTTGACCATGCAAGAAGACTGGGGAACAAGATCGCAATGGGTCCTTGTTTGCTGGGACCATTCACCCTTGTTCTTTGTATTGTGAGTATGGGCATGGCATGGTTTCCGCAGCAGACAAAGGACAACATGTGGGCCACCCTGGCCAACATAACAGGGCAGGAAATGCTGTGTCTCTCTGTATCAACACCCTTCAACCCTTCTAGTACCTGCTTGGTAGGACTGCTCCTTAATGACTGTGGAGAAATAGCACAAAACATAAGGGCTAAGAACTTTCAGAAATCATTTATCCTTTTGTCCTAAAAGCCACTAAAGAAACAAGTGACATTAGTAATTGGGATAGGCCTGTCTTTGTTAAAGCCAACATCTCTTTGAAATATATGGTTGATGGATGGGATAACTGGACAGAGTGTTTGCCTGCAGCCTGTGGAGAACCACAAGAAATTCAGTTATTAGGATCAATAAAAATGGACTACTATATAAATTTCAATTTTACAAAAGGAAGCCAAAGTAAATTTGTGCAATGGGCAAATCCCAGAGTGCCTATTTTTAAAGATGAAACAGCATGGTGTAATTACACCACGGCACAGTCCTCACAAAAAACACAAAATCCGAAAATGCTACCAAAGGTTATTTTCCTCATTTGTGGAGACAGAGCCTAGACATCTCTGCCTTCACACATGTTAGGAGGACCCTGCAGTATAGGGAGATTAATAATGATGGCGCCAAATAAAACAACGATACTAAACCATTTGAGAAACGCAACAAAGCACCAGTGAAAGAAAAGGAGCCTTCACACATTAAATAGTCAATGTGATGATGGAGTTGTGTTTTGGAACACAGCAGAGAGACTCTTTGCGTCCTTTATAGCTCCCAGAACTGTCTCAGCACATGGTCTGAACACTTTAAACAAATTGGGATGTTGGCTGGCAAAACAGACAAAATGCCACCTCTAGCACATTATCTAGCCTGCTGCTTGATGTATACTCAATTAGGCATGCTATGCTACAAAATAGAGCAGCCATAGATTTTTGTTATTAGCACATGGGCATGGGTGTGAAGATTTTGACAGAAAGTGTTGTATGAATTTATCAGATTGCTCTGAACCAATCCATAAGAGCATTCAAATGTTACAGCAAAGTGTGCAGAGACTGCAAGTAGAGGGTGAATGGAACTGGTTCAATAATGTCTTTGAGACTTAGGGTTTCAGTGGCTGGATAGCTTCAGCATTAAAACTTTTGATCTTTTGTATCGTCATCCTTTTGTGCATTATGATATGTGCTCTCTGCCTATTGCAATGCATAAAAACGAATTATAAATAAAAACATTACCAATGTGTTAGTAGTAAATAAAGAAGGGGGAGTTGTGGAGGTTGAAGAACCTGTGGACATGATACTTGGATCAAGTGCTGAAAACCTCATCACCCTCACCAGAAGCAAACCATGGGAAAGGAGTAAGCAGCCTTGGTGAATATGGAACCCAAACAGCAGAACAAGAAAACAGAACGAAGAGCGTTGCTAGCAGCCCTGCTCAAGATGAACAGAGTGTCTTTGTTCATTACATATATAGCATATGTTGTGCAATCCCCATGCAACAACTGAGGCAGTGGAAAATCACTGGCCTTAGTAGAAAAGTATATAAAGAAGAGGCTTGCTTAACAGAGCTGATTTCGATCCTGCATGTTGGAGTCCATGCCCTTATTGCCGCAGGACAGCAGCTGTGAAACTGTATTTTGAAGCAGATACCTTCTACTAAAACACAAAAACTTTCAGGTGGAAGCCTGGAGAGATTGGGAACTGCCACACTGCACATTGTTTTCTAAATGTCAAACAATCTCTTGGACTGCAATTATAAGGACAGTTCCATTTCAAGAATGAAATAAGGAAATTATGAATATTGGAGGAAACAGCAATCTTTAACTCTCATCAAACATCGAGCCTTACAGTAGCAATACCACCTAGTGCTGTGGAAGGGTCCCAGATGGCTGGCCGCTCCAGAGCACTGCATGCCCCAGCATCACACTGCAGTACAGACCCAAAAGCACAGTGTTGTTCCATCACCAGAATAAATTTGGTCCTAAAGGACTCTCTTTCCCCGTAAGTCACTCAGCAGTATGTTTTACAAGATTTGTTCTCACTGCAAGTAGCTAAATGAGAGTTTCCCTAGGATTTTCTGACCTGTTGAAAAGCAAGACTCGTTTTGGCCCACCAACTTCACACACTGCCATACAACACCCTCACCCTACAGTGCGAGTTTCCGAAGCTGCTAAGCTGGCCGGGATGACATATCCATTTATCAGCCCCCTTCTCCCTCAAATCAGTATTAAAAGGAGAGGGAAAGAAAGTTCAGTGTAAGTCAAGTTTGCACGAGGCAAGGAGGCATGTTAAAGACAAATGCCAGCATGCCAGATCCTTTGCAGATGGACTCATTATTATTCCTCTGAGGCAGGCTGCCAAACAACACAAGCACTGGGTCACTTCACTGTAGCTGTCATTGTCCACTAAATCAGAACTCTGTTCACATTAAAAGATTTTATTTCTTTTTAAGGCAGATAACAAGTATAGGTCTAGAACATGAAACCCTGGATTGTTACCTACAGCACATGCTCTATGTTGAAAGATTATTCACACAAGAATTCAACAGGATGAACAGGGCACAAAAATCTTTTGTGCTGTCCCATTATTTTCCACCCAGATGAAAAGTTACCAAGTAAAGAAAGTTAAGGCTGTCTAGAATCCAAACTGAAGTATCTGAAAAGCACACTTTCAGAAGATGAAATAGCCACTAGAACATAAATCCTGTCACACTTCTTTTACACAAGACACTTCAAGTGAACCATATAAAACTATGTCAGCTAGGTATACTTATTATCTGTTTCTGGTCTGCGTATTATTAGGCAATAATTTATTGCTTTAACTTCAGGCTCTTATACCAAAATAAAAAAGGAAAATTCCCCAAGATGCTTAATGCTCCTTCATTCCAAGCCAAATAATGAAGCAAGAGTAAGCGATGAACAGAGAAGCTATACGTGAGATGAGGAAAAATACACAAAAGGAATTTGTTTCTAAAAAGAAACAATCAATTATAACAGCAGTTATAATAAACAATTTTGTGAACACAGACCACTGAAAATCCTCACGTGATGTTTCTGTACTGTTGGTGGTACCCTTGCCTCAGGGTCATATTTCTGGGTAGCGGCAATGTGCAGCTTGTCACCAGGGAACAACTTGGGACCAAGACTAGTTCCCCCTTCCATGTGTAGGGAAGAGGGAAGACCTCGCAGTAGCCTCATTTCAGAAAGGCCACTCTCAGCCATCATCTCTTTCTCATAAGGGTGTGTAGATCCTGGGAGATCACCATTTCCCAGCTGACTGTCTGTTTGCAGGCGAGCTATTGCAGCTGTTTATTGCCTTCACCCTCCAGCCAGACCTTCAAGGTCTTCCTCCTCCGCTTCCAGCCACTCTCCACAGCTGTGGATTGCCCCAGAGCTGGCCAGCTGCCCCAGGGAAGCCACAGGCCATGTTCTGGAAGAAAACAGTGGGAGATGCAGAGACATGCAGGAGCCAGGGGCTAGCTGCTGAAGTCAGCCGTCTGGGACAAGGCTACCAACTCAGGGGACCAGCAGCTTTCAGTCCATACACAGATGGCACCTATCAGCCCTGGGCATCTTTCCCAGGGTGACTGTAAACAGTTAACAGACAGTTAACAGTAACAAAAGCAAATAACACATATTTTAAGAGAGGCTATACAGTAAAGGGCCTGATATAAAAATATCCACACAGACAGACTTCCTTTCCCCTCTCTTCCCCTTTCCTTTTGTAAATCAAATAATGTATTCTTTACTGGACCAGCAGTCTGTATATTAATCCCAGGACTGTTTTAATAATACAGGTGCAGGCTAGAAGTCTAAGAGTAAAAATTGCTGAATGCATGTGTTTAAAGAAAGCTATTTTGCCAATTAGACATTAGTGGAATGTATGAAAGTTCTGTTTTTTACAGAATAGCATGGTAAGAAATCTGTATCTAATTTTTAGCATACGCCCTTAGGCAGATAGCATCACCAGCCATCTGATAGTTCTTTTTTTTCTATGGGGAATCATATGAAAGGATATTGCTTTCATGGATGCAACTGTGAAAACTTTGTGGTTGCTGACAAGTTGCCTGGGAAAATCCTGTGGTTGCCTCAATACACTGATACCCTGGTTCCACTGCTGTGGAAATTCTCATTCATGGTTTTACCCTCTCTTGACCGTAGCTTTTGTGACCCCTCTTTTCCTATTATCTCAAGTACCAGCCTTCCAGACACTGTGTCACTTCCCGTTTATTACCAGCATATAAAGGAGTACAATGACAGGACTCAGACAATTCCTTTAGTTTCCAATGCAATTTAGGATCCATTTCAAATATGCCTGCCTTCCTTTAAAAGTCTTCTGCTTTCTTGTTTCAGCCCTCTTCTAAGACCACTCTTGTTTCTTTCCTTCCACCATTACATGCATGTTCTCCTTTTCACATACATTTTCATCATACATTGGATTCTTCCCTTTCCCAGACACAGCCTCTGTTATCACTGGCAAAATTCTTCAGGCTGCAGCTCCCCACACTTGTCACAGCCTTTCACTGGACACTTTCATTATGAAAATCAGATGTATAGCACTCTCATTTGCTTATATCTTCTGATTACTAACAAGTTGTTGTAATTCGTGAACAAATCTGTTTGTAGCACTGCTTCAGTACATTTATCTTCGTAAATCATCCAAGGAAATGTCATTTAGCATGTAACGGTTTACAGAAAATAAAGTTGTCATTCTAGATAGCTCCTGTTTTTATGATTTTGACTGAGCATTTCACTTCTGTAAATTCTTATTGCAGTACTTTGTTATGGACTTCAGTTTTCAAATTATCTGTTTTTTTTTAAAAAAAAAAAAGTTCATTGACTCTGATGCCATCTCAATTTACCAGATTCTAAACACTTCAATGCTTCATTTATCTGCTTTTCTTTTCCACCTCCAGCAATCTAGTCAAAGCATCTATGATTCATTGCACGTGTCTCATGCTCCCTCCCTCTCTCTTCTCCCTGACCCTCAAAGTAAATCCAAAACATTCTTGTAGAATAATGGGTAACCCAGAAGTGCTTCCTTTGACACTTCATTCATTCATTTCTTCCATCTTTTCTTTTGGCATCTGCAAAGGTTAGAATGTAAGTAGAACTCCTGCATTCTTTCCTCAAGGGGAAAAAGGAAGACCATAATGCAAAACCAGAAGAGACTGGTTAATTCTAACTTTTTATCAAAATTAAAAGGACAAACCCTATTCCTAATAAATTCAAAAGGAATTCTGCCCTGAACAGCTTTCATTGACATGACAATATAACTCCACAAAGCTATCCTGGGCACCTATTTCAGGGCACCTCAATATGAGTGAGATCATAGAAACATAGAATCATTTCGTTTCGAAGAGACCCTTGGAATCATCGAGTCCAACCATCAGCCCTACTCTACATAGTTCTCCCCTACACCAGATCCCTCAACACCACATCTAATCGACTCTTAAACACAGTCAGGGATGGCAACTCCACCACCTCCCTGGGCAGCCTGTTCCAGTGACTGACCACTCTTTCTGGGAAGAATTTTTTCCTAATGTCAAGCCTAAGCCTACCCTGCTGCAGCTTGCAGCTATTCCCTCTCATTGTATCACTAATACCCTGTGAGAAGAGACCAGCATCGAGGTGCTGGAGCAAGTGCAGTGGAGGGCAATGAAGCTGCTGAAGGGCCTGGAGAATAAATATTATGAAAAGCGACTGATGGAGCTGGGAATGTTTTGAGGAAAACACATGATGCTTTTCCAACCTGAATGATTCTATGATTCTATCCTATAGTGTGAGAAACACAAAAGACGGGTTTTCACAGTAAACTGGCTCAATGACATTGGGAGATCCTTTCAGTGCATCTTTGGGAGTTACTACTACTGGAATAAATGGAAGGAATTCTATAGACCAACATTTGCAAGATAAGACCCATATTCCCACCTACCTATTTCATTTCTCATCCATCTCCCTGTGCCTGTCCACCACAGTTAATTTACTATTGCCTAACAAGATGCCACCAAGTGTGGCATCATACTGTGTCTGTTTATATTGGTGGCAGCTGTATATAATTGTTACTGCTCCAGAAAAACAGGGGCAAGACTTAACTTTTATTTTAACTGTATATCTTTCATAAAGCTTGTAAGCATTTAGAGTTACAGAAACAATACTTATATCCATGAGCCTTCTCCCTGACCTTTACTTACTAGCTTGTTTGATTTGCATTGCTCTTTGATATTACAGGGTGATTTGGTCTCCATATCCCATCTGTGGCCTCTGATGCCTACAGACGTAATATGAACAACAGTTCCAGGAGTAGCTGAATATTTAAGGCACCTGAACTCAACCTTGTTCTCTTTCCAATAAATATTACAAACTTAAAACCATGTTTGTAGTGCTATAATTTCAGTGCTTAGTCTCCCTATCTGACAGCAGAGAAAAAAAATATACCTAAGGAGAAATTCTGAATGCCAGGTGCCAGTGGTGTCCACAGGCTTTCTGTCTTTCATGTGTTTGCATGTGTGTATATGCATGACCGCACAGGGGTACATACATGTGGTACATACATGTACATGTAGGTAAAAGTACATAGCCACAGACAGATTCAGTATACTCCTAAATAAATAGCTGAAGCTGTAAGACACGACACTGTGCTTTAATGAATAAATAATACTTGTAAGAAATAAAGCTGCTACCAACACTCATGATGACCAGTAATAAAACATGTTCTTTGCAACAAGGACAAGGTAAACAACTTTGAATTTCATGTATAAAAGCCCTTCCACACTAAAGGAACAATTTCATATCAAAGTTTCCAGTTCTGATTTATATTGGTTTCAGTTTTCTCTTACCATAATTTTTAAGACATCTCAAATCATTAAATTCTTAAATTATTTTTTTTTTAATGATGACTCAGACTGTCCTTTAAAATGACTGCCCAGTATATCATTAAAAGAAACTAATGAAGGCAAATGCCTTAGAAGCTCTTACAATCAAAAGAAGACTTTTTTTGGTTGCAATTAACAACTTTTTTCAAGATAGTTTCTCTTATTAAAATATGTTAATTTACTTTGGTTACAGGTTATCTGACACATTCTTAAATGTCTGCTCTTGATTTCAGCGGAAGGCAGTGTAATTTAAACCCAGAAGAATCAAGACCACATTTATATTAACTTAAGCACAAGGCCCTAAATCCTTCAAAATGTTATCCTTCAGGACACATGTTGCCTTCTTTAAACCTGTACCTCTTTGCAGTATGGGTTGTAAAAGGACAGCGGTAGCACAAGCACATATCTGTCATTACAAAAATGGTCTATTCATAGCATTGCTTGACAAAGCACCTTTAGTAACAAGGCACCATATTCAGAGATTTAATTTTTGCAGACATTTGTATGCCAAATTAAAAAAATCTCTATGATGGTGGGTTTAATGAGGTACTTTGTTATTCCCTGTAATAAAAATTAAAAGAGAGAGACAGAATTCTTCAGCTTAATTGCCACATCTGTTATTAGGCACTTTACTGTGATTGACTGGAGTGTCTGTGTCAGACTGTGCCAGAAAACAGGCGAACTTTGGAAGTAGACTTCTAACTTATAGCCCAACTGGCATTAGCAGCATCTCTGTTTCAACTTCTGCTACCACTCAAACTACAGGAACATTGCCCTTGGTTCAGTCATTCATTAAAAATAAAAACTATTGCAAATTGTGCGCATGTTATTTTCTAAAGGGAAATTAAAAGCATTCACTATTTTCAGAAGGAAATGCTGTGAATATGTCACTGCTCATTAACAGACAAGAGACACAAGCGATCCAGAGTTTGGAAATTGCACAGCACAAACTTTCATGTTCAGGAGTACATCTGCTGCTTTTTCACTGCTCACAGACAAGCAATCAGCTGAGAGGACAGTGAAAACCAGCACAGCGTTTGCAGAGGGACTGGACGATCATGCTGAGGGAGCCTCTGGGAAGAGCGAGAATGGAATGGATGCTCTCCTCTGGTCTGCATGGAAATTTGGGATGAAACTTGAACTCATGAAACTGATTGTTCTCTCTGAAAACCAGAGCAGCCCAACAGTTCAACACTGCCGACATTTGCTGGGTCACCTTGCTGGCTGCAGCATGGACACCCTAGATAGCTTAGCAGGGTACTTTGTCCAGAAACAGCAAACACAGCTCCCTGGCAGCAGACAAGCAGGGGAAAGCAAAGACCATGTAATAGGGAAGGATCAGAGGAGCCACCCCAAGGGATCACATGCTGCCAGGAGGAAGTGCATTCCTCCTCCTGCCTGTGGCCCTGTGCTGGGTGGTTCTGACAACTAACTGACTTTTGGTAACTAAAGACTCAGATTCACAATCACACCTGGTGAAAACTCCACACTTGGGCTGGCCAGTAACTACTATTACACTGGTTTTAGTACCAGCTGATCTGCTTCTGGCTCTAAAAAGCAAGCTCTTAGCATCTACCCATCCTGATACAGCAATATGACTCTGATCTTACATGCACTTTCTCCCTCAACTAACTGCTTCTTTCCAATTTCACAGAGGCTTTCTACTAAAAGCACAGAAATGTATGTTGTTATTGTTAGCAAGGAAGACAGACAGGCCAGCTGCCATATTGCCTAAAATTACTTCTTTTCATCCATTTCATACAGTAAAGAGCAAAGGATTATTTGACCTTCCTTCCTGATTTTCTGCTCTGCTCCACAGAGCGCAAAGAAAGGTAGAAAAGTGTAGAAAAGCAAGGAAAACTATACCAATACCCATTGCATCTGCTCCTGAAAGGCAGAAGTGTGCCCTTGTGTTGAAAGCTAAAGCAAAGCTTTCTACCACTGGCTTGGGGAAGCAATGGGGACTTCGTGTGACCCAACCTGTCAGCTGCCCAGTTGAACTAATCCATTAATAAATCTCTCCACTCTCTGGAGGGCAAATTGGGACACCCTGATTCCCTCCCTCCAGGAGAGCAAGTGACCATTTTTTGGAAAGAGTCTTCCCCATCGGGTGAGATGAGCCATGGCAGATGTTCTCTGTCACTGTCTGAAGGTCTTTGTTGTGCTCTCCTGAGTCCAAGGCTGCTCCATGCTGCAAGGAGTTGCAGGAGGTTTCCATGTGGCTGTCTCTGGCATCTCTTCCATTTCACATGTGTTTTCCAAATACCTGAACTCCCTCAACCTCTTTAATTTAGCAAAAGATAGGACTGACTTACTTGAGCACACTTATTTTGAGGTATATGTTATATAATAATCTAACATACAGCATTTTTATCAAGGTAAGTAACTCCCTATAAGATCTACAACACTTCTAACTTTGTAAGGCTTTTTGCTCCTAAGGCTGCTCTTACCAACCACTGCTGTCCAAATGTGTTATTTCATAAAACAAATCAACAGCAGATAAAACAGAATCTAGGCCTGCTAGTCTTTATGCTCGCCCTATCCCTAGGACCCAAGCTTCCAGTTCAATATTTTTCCAGAATGGCAGCAATGTGCACATTGTACTTACAGTGCTTACCGCGGGTGTAGCACCAGAATCGTGAAATTCAGATTTTGGGGTCTTAGGCATTTACAAAGGAACCATCACACACAACATCATGACTGAGAGAATTTTTAACAGATTTGGGTCACCTCTGGAGAGGCCGATAATGTCTTCTTCTCTGTCTGCTTTTTAATTTCTTATTTTTTCCCACTGGTATCTTTATTGTAAACTGCAATGAAGATAAACACACATACATGCCTAAGAAAAAAAACTCGATGTACTAAAACTTTAGTACATCTCTTCCCTGGGGATAGGCAATACAACACAAAGCAGGGTAATTTTTGGAAGTGTAGCGAGAGACTCCCACAGGAGAAGAGGAAGCTTAAAGTACATCCTAGAAGGCAGCCTTTGGGGTGACTGCACAGGGTTTCTGTTTCATTCCAAAACCTTCTTAATGAAGACCAAGAGACAGCAACCTCAGACTTTTTTTACATCTTATCTCATTGCTAGGTAAGAAGGAGCATTCTCTCTCTACATCCCAGTGCTACTTTAGCAAACCAAACCCCAAAAATATCTATTTTCTGAAATTGTTCTACTGTCAAAATAAAAATCACCTTGTAAAAGAGTATGGCACACACAGAAAGGTTGACAGAGACACAAAAAAATTCTTCTGTATTTTACTGATGCAGACCATAACCCCAAATCACAGCATCCTTCGAGATTCACTTACCACAAATGCATATCCTGGCTGTTATTCATACATAATGCAAATTGGCATGAACTTGCATTCAGTAGGAAAGACTGAAGTGTATCTTAAACCTGCATTAAAGTTGCAGAGAAACACCATTGTTCCAGACAGAAGATTAAGTCTCCTAGCTCTCTGAAGTGAGTTATGGAGATGGAAAAACCTACTGACAGCAGCAAGGATAAGTAAAGCAAGGGACTTAAAACACTTGCTGTGGTTTTGTTTTGTTTTTCAACAACTACTTACCCAATTTTCTTATTCAATAATTAAAAATGCACTCTTTTGTGGGTTCGGAGTTTAAACAACTTCCCTGGAACAAGTGAAACTCACTTGTATTCAGTATCACACTCTGCCTGAAAATGATGAAGCCCAGTGGCATACCTGTATTTGTACATACTGCATAGCAGTATTTGTAGAGCATAAAGAGCACTGATGGGGCTAAACATTCTCAGCAGAGTCCATTACAGAGCTGGTAATTCACCTTTTTTTTCAAAGAAAATGTAATAATCAATTAAGAGAAGCCAGTTGTTCTGGCTTAGGTGGAGGGGAATATCTGGACAACGCAGAGAGGGGTGGGGGATGGGGGGGTGTCTCTGTGTGTCTGTGTCTGTGTGTCTGTGTGTCTGTGTGTCTGTGTGTATGTGTTCGCAGATCCTATAGTGTATTACCCAGGTAATTCACAGGGGACCCGTGTTCATGCACCTCCTCTTAGTTACTCTGAAAATCCACTGATTTCACTTGAGTTATTCCTGGTTTATCCATGCAAGTAAGAAAATTGAGCCCTCAGCCTTTGTTCTCTTATGCCTCTTGCTTTAAATTTTATTTATTTTAAACTAGCTAAAAATAATTTATATTAAAAAAATAAAGCACAGTTCTTTGCACACAGCAAAGAATTTAAAACATGCATTTCAGCCACACTGGCAGGTACCCTTCAGAAACAGTTGTTATTTACAGTACCAGTCTGGGGAGAAAAAAACGGGGGG
>VZTM01022373.1:3204-13750 GCA_013400555.1 Jacana jacana | reverse complement strand
AAACGAAAAGATTAGAAGATCAAGTTACTCTTCATTTCCAAACAAGCCTGGCCACAGCTGTACATCAGCTTCCGAGCAACTGCTCCACAAACACACAACAGGGCTTCTGTCTCCCCACAGGGTTTGCTCGGGTCACCCGCATGTGACACGGATTAAAGCAGCACTAAGGCTCCGTTACAGAGCAGGCAGAGATGTGAGTGAAACCCAAAAGCTGGTGGTGCTGCTGGTAAATGCCCCCATAGGGTTCTCTGCCCCTAGGAGTATCCCCTGGCTCCTGCATGGTCAGTGACTGAGGTAGGAAAAAGGACCCAAATAATTTTTCTGCTTTTACATTTCCTCTGTTGAAGAAGAAGGAAGTCAGAGGGAAGGAGAGGAGAGTGTTAAGGGGTGAGGGGTGTTGCAGGCAAAAAGAAGATAGTGAACAGGCAGCCTATGTTTTTGATGGTGACAGAGCAATGGATTCAGGATGCCTTGCAAATAGTGACACGTTCTTTTAGTTTGTTGAAACTGAAAGCCAGAGGAAGGGGCAGTCCCCACGTCAAACACCTGAGTACCTGGTGCAGAGGCTCCCCATACGGGGATGCCTCCTTAAGCTGCTGGAAAGGCAGAACTTATCCCTGAGAACTCAGAGCTTATCCCTGAGAACTCAGGTGGACCACAGCCCGAGTGTCCAAGCCCACATAGAGCCCACACCCTGTACAAGATTTAAGACCTCAGTCCGCTGCATGGGAAGGAAAGGAGACAGTTTTACAAGGGCTGTTACACTTGGTAGACCACCAGCCTTCCTGTATCTCAGCAGGGAAGCAAAACAGCCAGCAGGGTTTGGGACATGGGTCTTTCTCCTGGACTTACAGTTCCTATCTTCATAAATATAGCATTGAGAAACTGCAAAGTATTATGCATTTTTCCTGTGCAGTGGACCATGCCAGGAAGACAGCAGCAGCTCAAAGGAGTGACAACAGCTGTCCAGCCACAGGTACCCAGGTCTTTGTCATGGCAGGAAAAACTCAGTGTCTTAACTGGCATTTGTATGCATAAAAAGTGATCATGTGGTTAATCAGAATACCATCTAACTAATTAAATAAATAAATAAATAAAATAATTGTGCACTGCAGTCAGTGAAACATTCCCCTGCTGCAGCATATCAGAAACTCCCACCAAAGGGCAAAGCACCACCACCCTGCAGGAATAATGGCACCAGGCATTTCATTCTGGGTCTCTTCCACACTCTCAAACCAACATTCAGCCAACCTGGACAGTTAATAATGACTTAACTGCCTCACCTTTGCTGCTTTGAGGAACATGGCCCGCATCCAGAAAGCGGGACTGTGAAGTAGCAGCAGGGGACATGCAGTCTTTGACAGAACTGTCCAGGGCTGGTGGATATTCACCTGCTTGATCATAAAGCACACAAGAAGTCACAAAGCATGTGAGCAACAGTTCTAGAAGTAGCATCACAAAATTAAGGGCAAACAGGACAATGGTATAAATCACAGAATCACAGAATGATAGTTGTAAGGGTTTGTAAGGCACCTCTGGACATCATCTAGTTCAAGACCCCTGATAGAACAGGTCCAACTACAGAAATGTGTCCAGGTGCATTTTGAATGCCTCTAGAAATTGAGACTCCACCACCTCTCCAGACAGCCTGTTTCAGGGCTCTGCCACCCTCAAAGTAAAGAAGTTCTTCCTAATGTCTAGATGGAATTTATGTTCAAGTTTGTTCCTGTTACCTCTTGTCCTGTCACTGGGCACCACTGAAATAAAAGCTGACCCGCTCCTCTCTTTTCATGAGCAAATGGGACTCCCATTTAGGTGTTCACAAAAATTCTGTTTAGACTTAAGTGTCTGTTTATTCCTATTACAATTATCTGGATGTTTTATGAAAGCAAACACCACTCTAGAAAGGATATAAACTAAGACTTGTTGAACACAACTTGATAAATCTCCTTCCCATATTTCCATGAGATCTTCTTGAGGTGCTCAGATTCATCAGTCTCCTAGTTGAATCCTAAACCCCCAAATTTCACAAGTTTCAAAACTCCTGTATTTTGATGTCACTGAATACAGTAATTTGGATGCTGCCAATGCATCAGAAAACACCAAAAGAATGGGTGGATCTGACAACATTGAACAGGACTGCAAGGGCTTACATCAAGAGAGACAGCAACACCTGTATCAAACCACAGATAGCAGGCAAGAATCATACAGTGCCATCTCTGCATTAAGCAATAACCCTAATTTTTTAAATATATAATCACATATCCTTATCTTTTGCAGCCCAAAAACCAAACATGGTACAGATGGATGTGATGTGAACAGTAAAGCATACCCAGGACATGAGTTCATTTGAACGAATCCAAACATTAGCATTTGGAAGTCGTAGCTTCCTTCTCTGAGTAAAAAGGCCAGATGAGAGATGGGATTTCAGATCTCGAGAAGCAGTTTGCTTTGCTGTCTTCAGGGTACAGACAATGTGCTGTTTCACATGACCCCCACTTTTAGGACATTCATAGTGACATTATAATTTAAGAGATTCTGATGCACAAAAAAGTAATTACATGGATAATTAAAATCCACAGGCTGTGCAGTGGCCTACAAACATCCTTTAATGATGGCACATACAGAGATCACAAGTATAATTTCCATAGTGCTTGCAAGAGAAAAGGAAATCCTAACTTCTATGCAGCCTAGAGCCTTTCTAACATAGTTTAAAAGAATTATTAAGTACCAGTATATTTCTTGAGGACTGTCTGAAAAAAAAAAACACACTTGTCAAGTCCACCTACCCTTGGCAAGCATTTATTCACCTGACTTACTCAAAACACAGAATTTCTCAGATCAACAGCTCAGTCTCCATCTGACACCAGCTGTTGGTATCACCAGTATTTCAATTTCTTTCTATTAAAAATATTTACTAAAACACATAAGTTGAACACTGGAGGAAGAAGCTGGTCACAAGTCTAACTATACCAACCTTGCTTCCCAAACCAAACCAAACACCTCTTGGGTTTTTCCCAGGAGTGGTGAGACTCTTCAAGCACATTAAGGCTGGGATTTTTACTGACATGTAAAATGAATACAAAATCATTAAGGTCTCTATTTTTGACCCAGGCACAAACAACTTGGAGTAAAAAGGATTTTATGAGCAAAAGTGCCAAGTTCTCACAGAGTCTGCAGCAACGGCTGGGAGTCATGTTTTTAGAGTGGTGGGGTGAGAGTGTGGAAGGGCTGGAGGTTGGGGGCTGCCTTCACCACCCACTGGATGGAGCAGAATTGAGATTAGTTTTTCACTGGCACAGGCAGGAGTAACAAAATCATCAGTTCTTTAGGCACTTGCATTGTGTATTTAAGTAGAGCTACTAATATACCATGTTTCTTGATTTATCATTGGTACCCAAAACACAAAATACAGCCTGACCCTCTTCAGACTAATTCTTGATGTCACAAACCCCTCAATATAGGCATAAGAAATTTTGGTGATGGTCACTCCTAAAAGTATAGACAATAAAAGCATGCAAAGAAAAGTGTAATGACGGAGAACTGAATAAATAAAAAGATGAATTATACAATATTCACTATCACCAGTTGCAAAAAATGCTTTCTGTTCCTCTCTGCACTTCAAAAGCTTCTCTAAAATAAAATATTCACTAGGAAAGTGTAAACGAAGTAGGAAAAATGTGTCAGTATAAGCAAAACACAGCTGCAGAATATAAAATAATTTTATAAATTGAATTTCTGTATTCAAAAACTGTAACAGGCAGAGCAAAATGAAAAAGCATATTTGAACCTTACTTGAAATTAAAGAAATTGAACTCACAGTGTTATGCTTTTATACCAGTACCAACATATTTACTATATTTACAAGCCTGCTTTGTAAATTATGTGTTTTCCTTAAGCTAAGTGTTTAGGAGTAAATACCATTCAAAAGCAAACACTAATTTAATAAGGTCCTCAATCAGAATAAGAAAAAAGGAAGGGGAGAAGGTGAAGGAGAGAGGTAGGAAAAAAAGAAGGGGGAAGGAAACAGGGGAGATTAAAAATAGAAAGGGGAAAGGCGAAAAAGATGGAAAAGGGGCAAGGGGGGAAAAAGGAAAAAGAAGACAGAAAAAAATGGAGGGGGGAAAAAAAAAGCTTGAGGGAAAAAAAGTAACCTACAGCAGTAGCTCGAGATTGAGGCCACCAAAGTGCCTTTGCTGGGTGTGATCACCAGTGACTCTGGTCATCATCTGGTGCCACCTCCTGTGCACTGAAGAAGATAATCGAGCCCCCAGGGCTGCAACGCCAAAACAGTTGTTTTTATACAAATACATTTCTAATTGAAGAGCTTTCCACTCCAGCTGCCGTACCCTATTTTTTCAGTAGATTTACAATGGCTGACGTAAATATGCTGCCTTTGGGGCCAAGACTGCTGCAGCTCACAAGTTGTCAGGGACTTTTCTTCATGTATCCAGTGCTCTGATTATTGCTGGTGGTCTTGAACACTTTGAAGAGGGCTTATAAATCAACAAACAAACGGAAGCATAATTTTTGCCTAAGTTCCAGTGATCATTAATATCTGTGTTGACAAACGACTGGAGTTCAAAATTTTGTACACACTTTAGAGGAAACTAGAACTGTTGCATATGCTGAAAAGTGAGCCGCAAGAAATAATCTTGCAGCATGGAGCAAGGGAACTGGAAGATCTACTTGGTCTGTTGACATACTCCCTCTTGTTCCCACCATTTGTCCTCACTGCTGTATTAGATGGTTTTTACTCCTTCCTGAAAGCAATTTCTAAATAACCATAAACAAATCCATTGTGCCATTTTGTACTCACAACCTAACTGGACCTTGGGACATACACACATGTGCATGCACACCCACACCCACACGTCTTTTTCCTTTTCAACATGCGAGTACTTCCAGTGTATTCAGGTCCTCGGGGCAACCAAGCTCAGTCTGACTACTGGCTTTGGGAGGATCTGATGCCAGCCAGCCGTGCATAATGGCCTCTTTGTCTGGCTGTCACATGAACAGCATTGTGTTACAATCATTGTCACTCTGGGCTTAAACTGCAAGGCATGCTTTCATACAAAACATTCACTTTGGGGGCTCTTTTTGGCAGAGCCCTGTGATCGAAACTCTTTCCCTCTTCTTTAGTTAAGCCGTCCAGCAATGCTGAAACTTGAAAAGTCAGGATTCAAAAGCTCTCATCCAAATCCACTGATTCTGAAACTTTTGTATGGGTCACATGAAGAAAGGGGCAAAGCAACATAAAAAAGCCATGATCTAAATCACTATGCATGAATCAACACCAAATTCAAGAGCTGAGCAACAGGTTTAATAAAAAATAGACTACCGTAGCACAAAAGATCTGAATGAAGCCAACAACAGTGAAAACACAGAAGTAAGTTTGATTCAGTTCACCTTTGCAGTTTGTGAGGTCAGAAGGATACCACCATGGTAGTGGGACACACCCCCCCCCAAAACCCACTTTCGGAGAAGACAGGCACAACATCACAGATGCGAATTCCTCCCCTTTGTTCACCAGCTAACAGCCTCACTGCTGCCGCCTGCAGCTATACTGCAAGGCAGATGCACCCTCTGGCCCTGATCTTTAGATATGAATTATGACAACTGTCAAAACTGCATGTTAAAATGAGACTGCAGCGTACCGCTTCCTCCAGCACCATGTGGTCTCCCCGTGGGAAACCCCGACACAGGGGGCGCAGCTGGAGGTGGGGAGCTCTCGGGCCGCTCCCACACCCAGGGCCAGCACCGCTGCAAAGCTGACTGCTTGGTTCAGGCGGTGCACAGCACTGCCACATCCACTGTGAACCATGGATGAGGATCTTCCCCCAAGAGCTAAGACCAAAATATGTTAAGAACGACATCCTCCTGCCCTTACTGTCTCTCTGAATCATTCTGTGCTGCACATATTTGTCTCATACAGTTACTTATCTTTAAAGAGGGTTTATGGGATCTGCCCCTGAAAGATACAAGCAGGAAGCAGCAAGAACTCATATTATAATGCTTGTGATGTACAGAAAACTTTACAAAGCGATGGCTTCTTTCCAAAACAAATGTGGGTATGCGTGGAACAACAAACTGCCAGCTTGCTTATTGTTTTCTGTCCAATTCATTTTCCTTTCCTTTGCAGTCCATCAAAGTAGCATACCTTCTGTGAAACTCAGGTTTGGTATTCAGTCCTGCTCCTGCTCATAGACTTGTCAGTCACCCTAAACACATGTTATTACTCTCTTGGTGATTCTCTTCTTAAGCAGCCTTGATAAGCCCCTCCTCTTCTCTACATCTGCTGCCACTGTTTCAAGCACATGCTTCCAGACCATCACTGCCCACGAGAGACACCACCAGGCTGGGTCAGGGCCCCCTAGTCTCATGCCCGGACAACTTCACCCACATCACATCTTCTGTTGTCCAGCCTAACAAAGCCACTTTCTGCACCACTCTAAGGTCACGACTTCTCCAAGCCTCCCCTTGCCTTTCATGGTCTTTTCCCATGCCCAGAATTGCTTGTACTTCACAAGATGTTGACCCCTTCTTTGGCAGGACCATAGTACCAGCCTTCACTTTTTAATATACTGGTGTTTTAGAGGAATAGTTCTACACTTTCTCCTATTTGAGGACTCTCACCTGAAAAAAAAATATCTATAATTAATCCTTTAAAATATTTTAATTTCCATGATTTTTGAAGAATTATAATATGACTGTGGCTTAACAGCTCTTTTCATTATTTCATTGTCCTTCTTTGTTTCCTATTGTCTTTTGTTTTAAATTTTAGATTATAAAAGTCAAGGTCATTTTTGTTATTGTTTTTGTGCTGTTGTACAGCTCTTGTGACTGTAGGGGTGAGGCACTAGAACCATACAACCTAACAGCTGTTAGCTCTAGTGTTTCTATTTTAAATATAAGACGCATTAATATGAAGTCTTTATATTCAAGTTTCTTTTCGGGAGTCAACTTGCAACTCCGTGTCTTCAACAAAAATAATCTGGCAGCCTTAGAAGAGTGCTCTTTTACAGCAGCAGAGGTCACACAGCAAGTCAGTGTCAAAGTTAAAATTATGCTTTTTGCTTCCCAATCTATATTCTTTCATTGCCTTGCACATCAAAAGGGATCAGAAATACTACCTCATTGCTGACTATGGGCTAATTTCTCTGACAATCAGATACAAAACACAGATAAAACATGAAGCGCTGGCTGTCTACATTTTAATATAAACCTAATGTGTACATCCCAAGGCATGAACCACAAATCCTTACCCAAGCAAAACATCAATTAAAGACCAGACAGTTTGAATGGGTTAATTAACAAGAATGCTGACACAATCAATAAAGCTATTCTAGTAAAGCAAATCCATCCCCAGAATACTATTCCTATTTTTATGACAGATGGCTTTAGATGATACATGCTCTTTTTTTAAGAAAAAACATTTGGAATATCAAGACACAGATTCTTCTCATAGATGAAAAAAAAATACAGTTATTTCTAAGTTTATGATATGCTGATTCTAGTGTATGTTTCAAACCTTTAAAGGGGAATATGAGTATGACTTACTGGGAAACTCATCTCTTAATAATAAAAATCAGGATCAAATTCCATTGCTGACAGCAAGTCAGTAACATAACTACTATCTAGTGAAATCTGGTGCAAGTGGCATCATTCATCAAGGAAGGCACTGCTTAATGGGAGTAAGGATGTAAGAGCTTTGACTGTAATTCCACTACATCATTCCACACCACACCTCAAGATATGCTTATAGCAGATTATTACTGCTCTACTTTGTGTTCCTTTTAAAAACCGATTATTACAGTACTCTCCATGGAAGAATCAGTGCCTTTGCTTTGAGTAAAGTTGTAGCACATATGCAAAGAATCTGTTTGGTTTTTTTCCTCTTCAAAAGCCACTTACTTCCCCTAATGAGAAAAAGTAAAAATGCCTAGACAAGAAAAAGGTATGTAGAGATATGGTGCAAAACTCCTGCCAAGTAATCTGAATATAAATTCAAGGGATCCTTACCAGCTGCAGTCAAAAGCCCACTCCAAACTCTGTTAGATGTTAATCAAACTTAAGTATGTTCCCGTGCTCTTCGCACTGACAAGTTAGTGTTTTGTTAAACGGCATTTGCTAGGTGTATGTCCCCACGCAGAAGAATACATGCTTTTGTGGAAAACGGGGTTATGAGAGTCGCTGAAGAACTGTTCACTTGGTCAAACTCTTCTGTTCAGCCCCAGGGCAGGAACAGCTCATTTAAGCATTGAAACCCCGGGGACAGGTCCCTGTGTAAGGACACAAGCCCACACCTCCAGTCGCATTTAAAGTGTTGGCATTAGCTATAAATCTTTTAGCTCAGATGACCAAACGGTAAATGTATGGTGTCCAAAGGGCTAAAAGCATCTTCCTACTGAGGCAAAGGTAGTGCAGTTTCTGTCTACGGGGGCTGCCTGTGGGAAGACAAAACTGGCGTGCACAGCCCTGCCCCTGCAGTTCAGTGCAGATCAGGCCCCTTTCACCGCCTGATACTAAAAACACGGGAACTCTGGCAAGTGATTTCCAGGGAAATTAAGTAGATACAACCTGAGCAACCAGGAGCTGAGAGGTCTTTTGCAAGATATGGATTGTAATCAGTGATCAAGACACAGAAAATTCATTGACAATCCTGTGAACTGCTCTGTGTTTTGGCAGAGGCTTGGAACGCTCCAGAGTTACAACTGCACCATCTTAAGAAGCCAAACGCAAAGCCATGTCATCTCCACAGCGTATTAACAATCAATACTAACATCATGATCCATCTCTTGTAGGAGCGATATGTGTTTAAATTTGATTGTATGACAAGAACACATGGTGCTTACAGCTGTCTGTGAAAGAAGATTAAAAAAATTTTACTAGATAAAGTCCCATGTTTTGATGCTGCGCAAGTGCCTGAGTTATATGAGCAAACAAGTAGAAACTTGGGCCTAACTTACACCGTTCATCCATCTTATTAAAAATCTGGAGCACACCCGGCCAGCTGGCCTTTCTGACTTGAGATGGAAAACAATAATAGGCTCCCTAATACCATTTCATTTCCAGGGCCATTGAGTAGCACCTGATACAGATAATTTGGCCACCCAGGCTGTCATTTCCCTAAACTGTATCTCTAGCTCAGACAGTTGCATGCCCCCCTGCACTACAAGAAGAACGCACATACCTAATTATGTATGCTTTCCTCCCAGTATTGTGTTAGTGGGCATAAATGCCATTTAGGGGTGTTGACAAGGAAACTGAAGCCTGAAGGCAGCTTTCAGTTTCAGACTCGCATCAGACATGCTGCTCAGTCAAAGCATCTGAGACTTTTCAGCATGGTTCTGTAGCTTATCTGCAGAGAAACAAATGTCATTTTCCAGACTTTGGCTTTTTTTTTTTTCCTTTTTTTTTTTTTCTGTTCTTCCAAGTTGCTGGATAAAAACATTTCTCCTAAATAGAGTCATTATGTTAATCTGCTTTCCAAATCACTGCTGCCAAAGCTCAGTTACAAACCTGAGAAAGTATGCCATGAAACATCTTCAGTATTGGCGGCATGTTCCAAACTGATTTAAACCCACCCTACAATCAAAAGTTGGTACTTAAGAGAAACTTCAGAGCTGTACACCATTCTGGGAAATACATGTCTGCTTTAAGTACATTTACTCAACGACTGGCAGCAACATTTAAGTAATTCATAAGGTTACCAAAAGCTCTGCATTCCGAGCTCATTCTAGGAAAAGCAGCTGCTTATTTTTCCTAATTGATTTGTGCCTACATTTCCAGATCAAGCTACTTCTTGGCTGAAACACAAAATAGGAAACATTTACACTACTCTGACTGTTGCCAAAAGAAAATCTGTAGAGGATACCGCGCAACAGAGAATTTCTCTAGGCAGCTTCTCCTGAAAGACGTATGCTGGAGGAATGAAGTCAAGTTATTAAACAGATGTGTATTTTCACGTGCGGGTCATGCCTGTTTACATGTATATACAAGCATCCCTCTATTTCAGCATGTACCCTCGTTACAGTCTCCATTCAGAACTGTCAGAAGCTTTTCGTGAAGACGAATGGTAACCTTTAAATAACAGATCTTTTCGCACAAATTTTCTGCTCTGCTAGGAGCTTGCACCGACTCGTCCCGTCTCCGCATCGCTAGGGCGGGAGAGGGAGGCGATGCCAGCTGAAGACGGGGCGACGACACTGCCCGAAGCCCAGAGCCACCCCACCAGCCCGGTCCCCGATCAGCGACTACGCAGAGAGAGGCACGTCTGGCCGCTCTGCAAGGGCGGTGGTACCCACCAGCGGGGCTGGCACCCCACCGAGGACACCTTTACCAAGGGCCGCCCCCGCTTTGTTCGGCTCTGCTCCGCTCCGCTACCGGGGCGACGTCGCCTGACTCCCCCCGGGATGCTGCCACCCGATCCGGGATCCCACCTCGCCCCACCTCGGGATGCCTCCGCCCGACCAGGGATGCCGCCGCACTGCTCCGCCGCGCCCGGCACCTGCGGGACGGAACGGGACGGGTCGGGTTGGGTCCC